>CM037868.1:20092577-20480077 GCA_021292105.1 Anadara kagoshimensis
TCATTAAATGGCACAATTTAGTCTGAGTTTTCATGTTTGTTATTCAAGCATGCTGGTCCTTTGTCGGAACATTGTGGGCTTGGTCTGCGATCCGTCAATTAAATGCAAATCGTAACCTTTGCATCTGAACACATTATATGGTATATTTCATCTTTGGCAAATTTTTATCATTCAACTGACCTGTACTGATGGAAGAGTTCCAATTGACTGTTAAAGATATATATTAATTTTTGTGAACTGTCAATTCACAGCATAATATCAACTGGTATATATTCCAGATAGTAAATTTAAGGAGAGTTTAACTGCAGCATGATAAATACCCCAGTAGGTTAAGGTAAAGGTCAGGTTGGTGATAACTGATCATGACCAGGCATCTGGTTTGAACTTGAAATAACTAGGACATTATTCATGATAACAGATATTCATATACATGTGTATGGTATATGTAAATATACATAGTTTTTGAATTATAATTTTTATGTGCTGTAGTGACTTAATATATTTGTGTTACATAAAGGACTGCAGTTTTTGAACTTGAAATAACTAGGACATCATTCATGATCACAGATATTCATATACATGTGTATGGTATATGTAAATATACATAGTTTTTGAACTATAATTTTTATGTGCTGTAGTGACTTAATATATTTGTGTTACATAAAGGACTGCAGTTTTTGAACTTGAAATAACTAGGACATCATTCATGATCACAGATATGTGTATGGTATATGTTTTTGAACTAGACATTTTTATGTACAGATAGTGATTTAAGTTCGTGTTACATAAGGAACAGTATTTGAATTTGAAATAACTAGGACATTATTCATGATAACAGATATTCATATACATGTGTATTATATACATAGTTTTTGAACTAGACATTTTATGGACCAGTAGTACAGGCAAACAACATTGACCTGTCTGTTTAACCTTTCATTTGGAACATTCATATAGAAGGATCCATCCAATGCATAGGTAGTGTTAGAAATTGTTGTTTATAAATGAACAGTGTATGGTTCCCATGATGAAGACATAGTAAACTGTTAACACCTGTGATCCCTGTAAATGAATGAACTGGTCTATAATAACTATTTATATAAAAGGTCAAGTGGACAGGTCAATATTGTTTGCCTATAACTTAGGTCATTGTTATATAAGAGATTGTAGTATGTTTCATAACCATCTTTACATTATTACTCTGGAAATTTTTATATAGATAGGAAATTTTTATGTGTCAGTTAAGTTTGTGGATTTTGTGGTCACTGAATCAACCTATTAAATTTAATTTGTTCTGAAATTTAACATCCATAGATATTGGACCAAAAAGTGTACTTGATACCCCCAAAAAACACTGAACTATATACTAGCACTTGCAGTGTTTTTACTGATCTAGTTTGTGTGAAAAACATGAAATGCTGATCTCAGAACACAGAAGAATTTAATACGGGATATTTTAGTGTCGTCTGATGCAAAAGGCGTGAAAAGGCACGTAAAACTTTGATCTCGATCAGTCTTGATTTGGTGACTTTTTTGAAGTAGATTTTACTGGTTTAATTACCAACTGTTAGAAAAGGACCAAAAAGAACAATACATTGGGCCATAAAAGTGTACTTGATACCAAAAGTGCAATGAATTGGACCATATACCAAAAGATCAAAACATTGGAATTGGACCATAAAAGGACTTGATACCAAAATAACAATAAATTGGATCATTTACTTGAATCAAAAAGTCAATACATTGGATCATTAAAAGTGTAGTCATAAATTCAAAAGAACAGTAAATTGGACCATAAATGTGTATTTGATACAAAAAAATTGGACCATTATTGTATTCTTGATAACAAAAGAGCAATACATTGGACCACAAAAGTGTATTTGATACAGAAGTTTTTACCAGGGATATTTTTAGTGTTTTCATCTGATGCAATAGGCATGAAAAGGCATGTGTAACTTTGAACATATAGTGAGTGACTCATGATCTTGTGACAGAGGTGGATTTAACTGGTATAATTACATGTATTTACCAATTTGCCAATTATTATAAAGATGAGGGTATTAAAGTATTTGCCATATTTCTTGGAAGGAAAAGTTGTAAGAGGCTTCCAAAGGGGAAGTAAGCAATTGGGGGTACCAACAGGTATAATATATTTTGTCTTTGTTGAAAGTATTGTAATATTCATCTTGTCTTGCTCACACTGTTTTAATCCTATTTAGTTGTAAGCATCCTCTATAGCAACCACAGGTGGCCTACTCTTTTTTAAACTCTTCAGAGGTGATTTTAGTGGGCACTGTGATTTTAAACCTTGGTTTTTAATCTCATCTGAAAGACTATTCTACTAATGAGCTTTTTTACGGCTCTAGTATAGGCAGGAGATGAAAATCATCTCAGAAAATTTCCACATTTGCCACTTCACTTATAGCTGGCAACATCTGGATATAAGTGAAATATTCTTGATTTGGATGCAAAATCCCATTCGATCATGTTTGTTTGGCAGCAAGAGGATTAATGGAATTTATGTTTTTTCAGCAAATTTTCCGGAGAAGGTTATTGAGGAGCTTCCTGATGATATGTCATGTGGTGTGTATTACGGATGGGCTAAAGTCGACAATGGGAAGTCTACAAATGGTCATGAGTATGGATGGAATCCATATTATGACAACAAGAAAAAATCTATGGTAGATATAGTTTATACTTAGGGATAGAGACTAGTGTGGGGTGGGTGGATTGGGGTGTGGTGTGTGTGTGGTGCAGTGTGGTTTGGGTAGTAGAGAGGGGTACGAGATGGGATGAGCATAGGAAGAAATAGATAATTATAGACATGCACTACCGGTGTATATATATGTATATAAGAGACTGGGTGAGGAGATTGAGATTGAGGTTACAAGACATTCACTGAGTTAGTACAGTCTAACCTGCTTTAAAGGCCACCTCTATATAAGGGTCACTAGTTTATAAAGTTCAGTAGAATTGCATCCCAATTGTTTTTGTACAGCGTGAACAAAGTGAACGTGTACATTGCTATCACTTTCTTCCAAGATATCGAGCTTCTTTGCTATGAAATTATAAGATATGAGTACACCTGGAAATAGTGCGCCTGGTAAATGAGCTTGAAAGAAGTATATCTGTTTTATCGTGAGATATGTATTCTGAGACGGGTAATGCATTTGGTTACATATGCACATTTGGAATAAATTTTCGGAATACATTTCGGAATCTAGTAAAATATTGCGACGGGATGCATCTAATAATTTCTGCAATTTGACGAACTGATCTCATGTTTACAATAAAAAGTAGTCCGAGAAGTTTGCTTCCTATGATGTAAAATCATAACTTTTTATGAAATGAACAGCAGCGGCAGGTTGATTTAATTAATTCTTCGTGAAATCTACGGAAATTTAAATTTATTTTGAAGGTTATGATAACGTATTTTGATGTTGAGGCAATTGTCATATTTAAAACTGTTTATCGATTAGATTTCACTTTCGTGAAAGGGAGATAATTCGTACAGTGTTGTGAGCAAATTTTAAATACAGTCGTTTTACCAGTTCCGAACAGGGTTTCATATAAGCGCTGCTGCAGACGTCATCCACAAGCAGAGGAAATAAAATTTATGTGGTGTAATAATACAAATGTTTACTGATTCCAAAATATCGACACCTGTCCTCAAAAACACGTGGTAGTAAAAGCATTTCCGTATCACGATTTGTTTACATCGTTAAACTAGGTCACCAACAATCTGTCGACCTGTCCTGCACATACATTTAGGAAGCGGTTGACGTTTATTATTTAAACAATTAATGCCCATACATTCAAGTAGTTCTAAGCAAATTTAGAAAGTTATTTTGCGATTCCTTTAATTGAACGGGATTGAAATTTTAGATTATTCGGTAGTAAAAATTCGGAACTGGTAAAACAACTGTACTTCACCATTAACATGAAACGGGAATATTGTGAGTGATAATCAGCAGTTAATTAAAACCCAGATTAACAGCAAATGATCCAGTTACATACAACCGCTAGAATGTACCCCCTCATAGCGACGGTAGGATCTGCAAAACTCTACTTTCTCTCTATCCGAAATGACAAAACGATCGGGTACAACTATTTTAAATTTTAATTACCGATTGTCTTTTTCATATATTTATGAAATTATTATTTTCTACCATTTAATTCAGCAATACATGGTTTGGTACATTGTTTCTTTTTCCAAAAAAACCATCCGTCGGACTATGCATAGATCGACCCCCCCCCTCGAATTTTCGGTTATATTCTGTCTTGCCACAACACAATTTTCCCAACTACACAACAGCACGACAGTGCTATGTTTTTATTTATGTTATTTGAACCTGTATATAAAGGCCACCTGCCTACAAAGGCTATTTTTACTGGTTCCCTAGGATGGCCTTTATAGACAGGTTTGACTGTATTTAGTACAAAACTGAAAATAGTAATAAGAACTTTTGGAAGGGAGGGGAGAAGCAGAAATGTTGGATGGTTGGTTGAATGTTGCTTAACATCGCATCGTCAATTTTTCAGCTATTGGTGACGAGGACCATTTTATTAATCTCTATGGATTAATCTATGAACAATTTCGTTTATGCATGTGAAGTGGGAGTATGTTGTATGGTTTGCTTTTTACTAGAGCACACTGGGAGCGAATTTAAGGCGCTAGCTCACAGAGTCAGTATGCTGCAGACAAGCGTACCACTCCCCCAGTCCATTATACTGATACCAGGTAACCACATGTGTGAAGTGGGAGTATGTTGTATGGTCTGCTTTGTACTAGCGCACACTCAGGGTGACTTTTAAGGTGATAGCTCACCGAGTCGGTACGTCGCAGACAAGTGTACCACTTCCCTGTCCATTATACTGATACCAGTAAAGTCCAACGGCAAAGAAAATTTGCTCGTCCACATGTGATCTGAGCAGGACTTGAACTCACAGCGGTGAGAGACCCTGGCTTTGTAAACTGACATTTTATCCATTAGGCCACTGCGGCCTCGGAAAAGCAGAAAGGGCTATAAGAGGGTCACTTGTCATAGATATTGGATGTTAAGAAAAAAATTCTTAATTAATAAAAAGAGTCATTTGTCATAGATATTGGATGTTAAGAAAAAAATTCTTAATTAATAAAAAGAAACAAGCATATCAACACTGTTTCACAAAACTTGATACTTGATGTGCTTGTCATTTACCCAAGTTGGTTTGCCTTTTTTCATGGTAGTCTGACTGAAAAACCTAAATTTATTTAAATACAGTAAAACCTCGTTATAATGCCCCTCGATAACTTTGCCACCTCGCTCATTGCCACACTATTTTGAAGTCCCAAAATCCATTTTGTTTATGTTTTTCTTTATCTGCCTCCCCCAATTTATCGCAAAAACCCTTTATAATGCCAAAATTTGACAGAACAAATGATGGCGATGAATCAAGGTTTTACTGTATCAAGAATCTAATTGCATTATTTTATATATTTTTTCAGGAAACTCACATCATACACACATTTAAAGAAGATTTCTATCATTCTAATTTAAAAGTTGCCATATTGGGTTATATTAGAAACATGAAGAATTTTTCATCTCTAGGTAAGAGTCAGTAGACATTTATACAGGGGTTCAAAATTATGTTTTTAATGAAAGGTCCTCAACACTTTAGTTCAAACCCCATTTGGGGCAGATCCTAGAATGAGACAGTTTGTCAGTTCAGTTGCCGAAGGTTGATGATTTTCTCAGGGCACCCTGGTTTTCTACACCATTCCAGAACTAGCTGCCTCTTTATAAAGGAAAGAAACTCGACTTGAGGCATAAAATTACATGTTATACCAGCATTAATGCATTAATTTTACAGCATAAGACGGACGTTTCAGAATACATTTCCTTATCAGAAGTGCTTGGACCAAAATTGTGAAACCAAAATTTTATTCAAGGAGTTAAAAAAAATATCCAAAGGACCAAAATATATTTAACCAAATTTAGTTAAGGACATCCTTTGCATGAGGTAGTATACCTTAGTTTTTGATGATTTTTATTTTATTTAAGAAACCACATTCTTTTTTTTCGTTATCAATGCAAGTATGAATAACAATGGCCAGTCCAAATTGCATGACGGCAAAGCCATTCATGTATAATTTGTACTGGTCACTGTTATTCATACTTGCATCGACAATGAAAAAAAAGAATGTCATTTCTTATATTTACAATTGTCAATTTTTAAAAAATTGCAAAATACGTATTACTGTGTGTGTTTTTTGAAACAATTAGATTTTACTCTGCCTGGATACACACCTTTGAAAAAATGGTGGCATCCACATGGATAAACGATAACAAAAAAATAGTTCTTCCAGTCGCAATAAGTTTTATGTATATTACTTTGACAGACTCATCATTTCATGTCAAAATCAAAAGTATGTCGATTAACTTTTGCACATAAAAAATTCCTTTATTGTATTTCACTGTAAAAAGATAAAAATAGAACGAAACGTCAGAAGGTACTTTGTGATTGTAGTGTATTCTAACGCGGTGATTTGACGTAACAAGTTAATGACGTTTTTTACATGATGCCATCAATTATTATCCATAACACTATGGCATACAGTTGTTCAAAATGTGTCATAGAAAGAGAAACAATGACAACTGTAAAAATATTTAATTATATATTCTTTTTTTTTTCAGATGAATTGATATCGGAGATTAACCAGGATATATCAGAAGCCAAACAGAAGCTAGATTTACCAGAAAATTTAGAATTCAAAACGTGTAACTTTTTCAACTCTTGATAATGACTACATTTTAGGACAGTCAGGTCTATTAATGTTGTGTGTATGAACATTTCAGCATGAATTGGGAGCTATATATATAAAGAATGATAATTTGGAGCTACGTGTATACATAAAGGATGCCAAATGGATTTTTGAATTTATTTTGGTGAAAATATTGATCAAATACATATATATACTGTAAATGGGGTTTGTTTTTGTGTGGTGGAAATTTGGCGCTATTTTCTCAAAATGAAAAAAAAAAAAAAAACAGTGAAAAATTTCCCTGCATGAAAAGTCCATCAAGTTATGTTTCCTATGCTATGTACCCCAAGAATAGGGAAACACAAAATAACAAGCTAATGAACATGACGAAATACCAACAATATTTCATGAAAAATTTCACTCGAAAAAATAACCATATTTACTGTGTACTGGTAAAATTCCATGAAATGCATACATATTGTTTAAATTCCTTGAAGGAAAACCATTTTTGATTTGGGTATGTGTTTAAATGAATGAATATATCAGCTCGTTTTAGGAGCTGGATAAAGGATTGCAAATGTACATCAGAATTTCATGGTAGAAATTTCATAAAATGCGTAATTACTGGTAAAATACCATCCAGAACAGGACTATTTATGGTGTGTGTGTGTGTGTGTGTGTGTGCTTTTTATGAATGAACATTACAGCTTGTTTTAGGAGCTTCATAAAGACAATAAAGGATAGTTTATGTTTCCGTTGTCAGGATTTCTCAGGGGTGAGGGGTGGGGGTAAATATTATTAAAAATTTATTAAATTTATTAAAATGCATGCATGATTATTGCAGAAAGACCATCCAGAACACTAGTACATGTGTTTGTGTTGTGTGAATGTTTAAATGAATAAACATTTTGACTTGTTGTAGGAGCTTCATATTGTACTGTGCTAGATATGACATTATTATTTGCACACCATTTAAATACACTTACCCACTGCTATCTATAAATTATTATACAAGTTCAAAACTGTTTCTATCTTTACATGCTGTCAATCTCAACAAAACTAAATTGTTGAAAAATTAATTCTAATAAAGATGAGTGGTTTTTTTTAGCTAAAATAGTGTTTTTACAATGTATCTTGAAAAATATATTTTCCCCAAATTTTATATTTTCTTCAAAATTGCAGAAAATTTCAAGAAAAATTGATTTTCAAGAAAAAACAACTTTATCGCATACATCAGAATATTTAGATTATTAGTTAAGATATCACTTTCAAATTCAGGAAAAATTTCAATATTTCAGTTCTATGGACAAAATTTAATATAATTATAATATAAACTTATAGAAATTATAAATTGTATAGTTATTTATGGATGGCAGTATATACATATTGATGAATCATTAACAGCGGGTTATATTATGCAGTCTGTCAAGTGACTACTGATTTTCCTTATTTTTTCTTATTATTCCTGATTTTTCCGGATTTTTTTTTTCTGAATTTGTTTGATAAACTTCTGATAACTCCTGATTTTTAGCCTTTTCCCCACAAAAAAAAAAAAAAAAAAAAACAATATTAATAATATGTTGGAAAAAATGGCCTAAGTAAGACCTTTTAGCTTGCCAATTATATTTTGACATTCTGATAATGATCTTTACATTATCCTTTAATTCATATAAGCTGAAGTCTTACTTAGAGGAGGGAGGCGGCCATTTTTTGTTGGTTTTTTTTTGGGGGGGGGGGGGTCAGTGGGGTTGTGTGTGTTTGGTTTTTATCACTTTTTATGCCAAATATTCCTGATAATCTCCTGATTTTTAACTAACCCCCCCCCCCCCCCCCCGATTTCCCTTTTTTAGCCACAAAGTGCTTGACAGACTGTATTATGGTATTAAGCTACCTTCCACCTGAAACTTACATATGTACATGTGCAATCACATGAGACATACATCAGTTTAATATTACATGTATTTAAGATTGCAGCAATATTTATTTACTGTGATAAGTAGTAGATGTACACATGCTACCGGTTTACAGTCAAACCTGCTTACAAAGGTCACCCAGGGAAACCAGTAAAGATTGCCTTCATGGGCAGCTGGCCCTTATATACAGGTTCAAATAACATGAATAAAGATCAGTCAGGATAAAAGTTTACTGTTCTTTATAAGCAGTTGACTCTTATATAGAGGTAGCCTTTAAGGCAGGTTTGACAACATTTATTTGAATTTTAATAAATTTGTTACAAGTAGTTTGAATAAAAACAAACATTTATGAATTTGTGAATTCTGAGTTATCTGCCCTTAGATTTTTTACATAGATTTATCCCATGAAATTGCAAGTAATCCCACATATCTTGTGTAAATTTGGTAAAAGAATAAGTTAGACATAATTTCATTCATTAGTTTTCTGACAGCAATTTTTTTTCTTTTTCTCATACAGCACACATTACAACCTCTATCATGTCTATGTAATGCCTCTCAACAACAAATATGCCACCTTACTTATTACTAAACTATTTTGATATTCCAAAACGAAGGACATCTGTGAAACAGAACAGCCATTGTTTTATCATTATACCACCCACAAATGAACTTCAAGGGGGTATATAGGAATCACCCTATCTGGTTGTCATCCCAATATTGTGTCCACTTCATAACTTCCATGTCTATGGATGGATTTTAATCAAATTTGGCTCAATTGTAAACCAACATCAGATGATGTGTCACGTCAAAAGTCAAGGGGTCAATTTTGGGGGCAGGGGGTATTTGGCTCTTAAAAGACAGTTCTAGTTTGTTTTACCATGTCTGATTCTCTTCATGTATCATATGAGGAAAAATGCAGGTCATGTTGGAATAAACAATAGTGCATTGTTGTTCATGGACTAGTAATTGTCAATATGGTTATATAGAATCTCAGTCTTGTTGTTAATTTTGAATTGTTTGTACAGTTACATGAGATCCATCTTAGGAATATGCATGAAAAAAGGTTTAATTGTGAATGTTTAAAGAAAGTGACCAAAAAATGGGAACTTGTCAAAATATCGGTATATTTGCATGACCACAGCAAAATTAGTAGTCCACTACCATATGATTTTGTCTTCATAACTCATTGTTTAATAATCATAACCTTCAAAACATTAGGTGAAAAAAAGTTTAATGCAGGATCTTTGGGGCTCCTTAGTAATTGGCGTATAGCTGGCAATGCTTTTTATGTTCCGACACTGACCACCATCACAGTACCAATGCAGTGTCATGGCAACTAATGACGTACTAGTGTCAGTGACATCATTAAAAGGCACAATTCATGCCGAGTTTTCATTCTTTTAGTGTGTAATTCAAGTATGCCGGGCATTTGTCGGAACATTGTGGGCATGGCCAGGGATAAGTCAATTACTTTCTTGGTAATTGTTACATTTATATTAAAAATTTTAAGTCTTGCACCTCTAGGTCCCTAACAAATTTTAATTGTCATATTTGGCAACATCACAACTATATAAAGTCTTTTTCTATTAGAAACTAGAGGACACATAAATATTATGTGAATATTACATTTCTGATAGGATGGACTGTAACCCCATCAGAAATGTAATTTTTATTTTATTATACAAATCGTTTGTGTTTATTATACACAAATGGACTTTGCAACCAAAGTATACTAGATTGAAAATCATGACATTCTGCTGTCGTCTGTAAGCAACTTGTGAGATGCTTGTATCATTAATCTAGAAAAGTGTTTTACTGATTTAGAAGATGAATGTGTTTGAACCACAAGCCCAGTTTGTTTTTTGCGCTTGTGACATTTTTCGTAATGTCAACCACTTAGGATATGGCACCCTTTGACGCAAGATTTTCTGAAATCAGAGGGAAATAATAAATTTACCCAAACGCTTAATAACCAATCAAATTTCGAGAAATTTTCAAAAGGTATAATAATAGCTAATATCGTATGATACAGAGTTAATTGATCTTGTTGTCAAGGATACAAGGGTGTAACAAAGATGGTGGCCATAGTCTCATATAGTTGTTACTTTATTTTAAGTTTGTTTTAAATTATTTATAGTTGTTAGTATGAATTTTAAAGATCAAAAACATTGAACATTTTTACAATACATATTCATTAAATTCATTAGAAAAAATCAAAATCTTTCAGTCATGCTGTTTCCATGGCAACTTGATGAAATTAAGAAAATAAAATTTACACATATGTTAATCTTGATGAACAACAGCGGCTTAAGTTTTATGAAAATGAAATGAATTGTGTTAGAACATTTAAATATTGGTTGTCATGGATACACAATGATAAATAAATGGGGTTTGCTAACGTACCACTTGATTAACACTCCTTAACATTTGTGCACCATTTTTTGGAAAATGTTTACACAGCAAATTCCAGGAATAAAGTAGTTTTTATGAGAAAAAGTCTACTTATGTGATTTAATATCCGATGGAATTAAGTGTTCCGCACAAATGTTATGAGGAATCACATGGTATGAAAAGGAACCCCATTAATTTGGAAAATTATTATACAATGTATTATCCTCGACCGTCCGTGATTCGAGACTCTAATAGAAAACGAACAAAATTTGCTAACGCAACAAGAATTTGAGAGCTGAAAATAGACAACTGATTTTTCTGGATCACAGTAAATACCTAAATTTTGTCTTTAATGCATGAAATAGTCACTACAGAGACAATACTCGCGTGTAATAAACTGAAAACAAAAATGGCCTCGAATCTAGGACGCTCTCGATTTTAGGATGGTCGACGATACATGTATTAATTGTCATGGTTTCCAGTTTTGTTTAAATTTTATTAGTTTTATTATTTATTGTAATATGTTTTGAGGTCCAAATAAAAAATCAAAGGTGTATATGTGTATGTATTGTGATTTAACAAATACTTTATATAATTTGTTAATTTTCTAGACAATTTGTTGGTTGGACATGTTGGAATGGCTTATTTTCAATCCCATTTGTTGGTTGGAATTGTGTATTTTAATTTCAAGTAGATTGCATTGGTCAATTGCAATCATGTATTTTCAATTCCATTGCTTGGTTGGAGTTGTGTACAGTCAAATCTGTCTATGAAGGCCACTGAAGGGAACCAGTAAAAGTGGCCTTTATGGGCAGGTGGCCTTTATATACAGGTTCAAATAATATGAATAAAGAACAATTGGAATACAATGCTACTGGCCTTTATAAGCAGGTGGTCCTCATATAGAGTGGGCCTTTAAGGCAAGTGTGACTGTATTTTTAATACTAATTCCATTTTATGGTTGGAATGGTGTATCTTCAAGTTGATTTGTTGGTTGAAATGGTGTATTTTCATGTTGATTGGATGGTTTGAATTATGTTTTATCAAGTTGATTGGATCATGTGGATGGTTGTTGAAATGTTTTATGCCTCAGTCAAGAATATTTTACTTACAAGTTGTTTGGGAATGATGTATCACCAACCTTAGACAAACTGACAAATTTTCTCCCATTGGATCTTCAAGCCTAAACTGCCTATTCCTGTAAAAGCAATGTCCAGTGCTTTTCTGAAGTTAATGGTTTTAGACATATATATATATATATATATATATATATATATATATATATGTATATATATACTTGTATATCTATCTTGTTTACAGGTGTGCTATCTGGGAAAAGCAGCAGGTTCATCAGGCTTTTACAGTTGTAATATCAATGAACCCAATATAAAATTTAAAAATCCCAGACCTCGGACCTAGAAAATTTTGAACCCCTGTTCATACAGAGACTCTTCATTTATAATATGTCTTAATAGATTTTTTTTTTTTTGTAGAAATGATAAGATTAAAAAAAATCGTGAGAAGAACCATAACCACCAGACCACTCACCCACCCAACGAACAGTCACTATTTATTTTTCATGATGAATAAAGTCAACATATGCTTCAAATTTACCAGTAATCAGAATCAATGGGCTCATTGGATCACGTTCTGATTCTCTACTGTAGATCAAAGTGGAATCAAGTCTGATGATCCAAACAAAAACAATACCGAGTACAAGATAGTCGCTGTTACAGAGTTTCTTGGCAATACCCAGCTGGGGTTCGAACCATAACCACCCAAATACAGAGCAAGCACCCTACCAACTGAGCTATCAAAGTGGTATTCTGTAAAAAGCAATTGGACACATAATAGTCTGGTCTTAAATAACTGAAGTTTTGACTGTACAAGTATATTTTTCTGTACAGTAAAACTATGATTTATTGCCTTGGGTTCAAACCCCAAACACCCACATACAAAGCATTCTACAAACTGAGCTACAGATAGTGGTACATTGTATTTTGTAAAAAGCAACTACACATAACAGTCTTGTCAATAGACCACCATTTGTTTTGACTGTTCATGTTTATTTTTGTGCAAGTAACACCATGATTTATTGCCTTGGGTTCAAACCCCAAACACCCATACAGAGGGAGCATTCTATCAACTAAGCTACAAGTACCTTTAGTGGTTCCGGTATGCTGTAGAAAGCAACTAGACACAAAATAGCCTCGCCTTAATTGTCATTTGTTTTCTAATGTATCTTTCTTACAGAAAGCAACTTGAAAGTGGGTAGTGACTGTTTTTTCCCCAAGCACTCAGCATTATGAAATAAGTCAGGCTTCTTTTGGATGGGAACTTTAAATACACGATAAAAAACCCTGCTGTATATTAATATAATCAGCACAACACAAAAGCAAAATTTCTGCCCCTTTGCCTATAGCTGGCTATGTCGCAATATAAGTGAAATATTCTTGACTGGGACGTTAAACACCTGATTATTCAACTCAACTCTTACCCACCATTCATAACTACCTTATTCATTGCTAAACTTGTTATACACTCTAAATATCGACTGAACTAGGTTTCCACAAATTTAAATTTCCAAAATTTGTGAAAATTTTCTTTTTAGTATTTTTTCCACAATTTTGGTGGAATAGGTTACAATTTTGGAAAAAGGTTATTTTTGTTTAAGAATTTCTCAACAATAAGTAGCCAGTAGGTCTTTTTAAAGTTTACTGGTATTTTATAAATTTGGCAAAATAGTTTCTTTTAAGAAAAAAATCAGAAATTAACAGCCAGTGGTGGCTTTGGCTACAAAGAATGGACACACTTCAACTATTTACTATGACGACATAACAACATGAACAAGGATTTACTGTACTTAGCTATTGAAGTTAAAAAACAACATTCACAAAGTCAATTTTTGAAGTAATTTTTATTGTTTTAAAAAATACAATATTTTAGACTTAGGATGGGATTAAAAAAATGAAATTTTCATTTACAAAATTAAAACAATCTAAATACATGTATAGTTGTATTACAAAACATCTAAAAATCATATAAAAGCACCATTTGATTATGAACAAAAAATAAAAAAAGCAGGGGTCCTACCAATTTCGGGGTCCAAAATTATAGGAAAAATAGGAATATGGGGTCAAAATTACAGAAGTTTTACAGGAAATTATAGGTTTTCACTAAAATTATAGGAATATTTTTAAATAGTTTACACAAAAAATCATACACCCATGGGATCCTTTCCTCCCCTTTTGGCCATTCCCTTTCCTCATTTTACTAACAAACATAAAATATTTGCAACTGTAATGTATACTTACTGCTTTAGAAATACATAAATGTTAATCTTGCTTCAGATATGTACTAAATGCGGGAAAATGACCCCATTCTGAATTCCTAAAGCTACCAGTAACAAAAATATAGGAAACATAGGAGGTTTTTCAAATTATATAGAAAAATATAGGAAAGGGTCAAAATTATAGGAATGGTAGGACCCCTGCAATAGCACTGATCAGGCTTAAACAAGAGCGCCACTCGGCGGAGCAAAACTCGTCAGTTAAAATTTTTGTTATTAAACTGTTGATAAAGATTGCAAAAATAAAAAAAAAAATCTTAAAAATTCAAAGGGCACCATTTTGCATATAAACAACTTCTAAAAGTTGACAACAAATTAAAAGGGTCTAAACAGTGATTTTATTTAGTTAAATTTACTATTAAATAAAGGTAGTTTCCCCTTGAAGAAAAAGACTAAAATTTTCCTGATTTGGTCATTAAAATTTCCAAAAACATTGGTGATACATTACCAGATTAAATTAGTTGACTTTACCTACAATATAAATTTCATACATGTATATTGTCATAATATGACATCTTTGCATTGAGGAATATAACTTTTTCAAGATGTCATAATGCAGTTGTCTATATTTTAGAACTTCATTTTTTCAAATCTTAAAGGCAGAAGGTAGTTGTAGCAAAATCACTGCTAAATTGCAATTGAGTGAATTAATAGGTTTTAAGCCCCAGTCATCATGAACTCAATTTCATGAACTTTCCATTTTATCACTTTTGGACAGAAAGTAAGTTCTGGGATAGTAGAGAAAAATGGAGTGCTTGGAGAAAATCACCATCTTCAGGAACTAAATGAAAAATCTAATAGAATGTCTAATCTTGTTCTCTGGAAAAAAAATGTGTAGAGATAAATTTTTCACAACTAGGGTCCTTGTTGACCATTGATTGGTCTGTGGAAGCACAAAGAAAGTTTAAAGTTTGTCAGTTTGCTTGCCACAACTTGATGCTTTTGGTCATTTTAGCTGGGTACTCCAGTTCTGGGATAGTAGAGGAAAATGGAGTGCTTGGAGAAAATGGCCATCTTCAGGACCTAAATGAAAAATCTAATAGTATGTCTAATCTTGTTCTCTGGAATTAAAATGTGTAGAGATAAATTTTTCACAACTAGGGTCCTTGTTGACCATTGGTCTTCAGAAGGGCACACTCGGGGACCACCCCTAATTGCCTAAGTTTGAATTCCATTTGGTCAGTTTAAGGCCAAGCTAGGTAAGAAAGGTAAAAGCTTGTCAGATTGCTTGCCACAAGTTGATGCTTTTGGCAAATTTTGCTGGGTATAGTTTGGTCCACCATCCCTGTTCAATAAATTTACAGAAAATCCTTAGTTTTTGTCCAGTTTTTTGTTGTTGTTTTTTTTTTTAGATTTTAGATTTTTTCAGGGTACTCCAGTTTCCTCCACCATCCCTGTTCAATCAATTTACATTTCATATACTTTTCAACAATTTATCAAAATCTGGACTTTTTCCCCCAAAATCAGACAACCTTGAAATTTAATTACTGAAAAGGCCATATAATGTATATAAGGGAACTAATTTGTTGGGTATTATTTATCAGGTCCCCTTGTCAGATAAGACAAAGAAATGAATACCAGGCCCTAAGCAGGGGTTCAAAATTCCCTGGGTCCAAGGTCTTTGACCTACTGTTGTTACATTGGGATCCTTGACATTAAGACTCTAAAAGTCTGATGGACCTGCCATTTTTACCAAAATAATTACCTATTTTTGTTCAATCATTTTTTACTAAGATTTTTTATTTAAATCTGGCAAAATTTCAAATCTAAATTTTGTCTCAAGATATTATTCCTGTATTTGAGGTTGATTTGATGATGGCACATAGAGCTTTTTTACTATAAATCTATATCTCAATTTTTGCAATAACTTTTTATTTTACATGTATTTTAAGTACCATAAGATGCTGAAAGTTTTGTGAGTTTAAAAATAAGGAAAATCTTCATTAAGGAATGATTGAAACCAGGGTCAGTTTCTTCTTAATATCTAAAAAGTAAATTGCAATATCAATTTTCTTAAAATTCTAATGCTTTTATCCAAAATCAACAACCATGAAAAATTAAATTATTTAAATCCCATTACATATGTCAAAGAACATTTAAGGGAATGCACTTATTTTATAACAATTTTGAAATAAATGTACATGTAAATAATTAAAAATAATTTTTAATAGCATTTTTTCAAAATATGGATTTTTTTATCTCAAAACTTATAGTTTTCCAAAAATTTGCAAAATTCTCAGTTTAGAGAAAATTGAACAAACATTATGTTATTGGGTAATAAATGATCAACAGAGTAACAAAGATTTGAGCCATTAACAAAAACTATTTTTGATACACAAGACAAAATATTGACGCTGGACATTTGAGCGAAAACTAAACATCTCCTAGTGGACATTTAATCAATGAGCTTAGTAGACATTTGAGGGACCGATTTTAAATATACATGTACTTGTAAGTGGGGATAGACATCTGAGTGATAGATTTACATGTACCCGTGGGTTTAAATACATGTACAATAAATTCTGTTAAATGCATATCCTGTTTGTCAGGAAATTTTATGCAACTAACAGGACTGTGCAAACATATGTAATGAAAATTGCCCCACCCCCATATCAGGGTAGGGCAAACACATGTAATGAAAATTGCCCCACCCCCGTATCAGGTAGGGCAAACACATGTAATGAAAATTGCCCCACCTCCGTATCAGGGTAGGGCAAACACATGTAATGAAAATTGCCCCACCCCCATATCAGGGTAGGGCAAACACATGTAATGAAAATTGCCCCACCCCCGTATCAGGGTAGGCAAACACATGTATTGAAAATTGCCCCACCCCCGTATCAGGGTAGGGCAAACACATGTAATGAAAATTGCCCCACCTCCGTATCAGGGTAGGGCAAACACATGTAATGAAAATTGCCCCACCCCCGTATCAGGGTAGGGCAAACACATGTAATGAAAATTGCCCACCCCCGTATCAGGGTAGGGCAAACACATGTAATGAAAATTGCCCCACCCCCATATCAGGGTAGGGCAAACACATGTAATGAAAATTGCCCCACCCCCATATCAGGGTAGGGCAGAAGTGTAAACTTCCGAGTTTTAACAGGTTTATGAAAAGAAATACTATAGACATTTAAGGTTATAAATTATATATTTTAATTTAGTGCTGTTAACGCAACTTTGTCATGTTGAAAACCCCATTTCCATCTCCCTGCGGTGAGCAGAGAGTAACAGAATACAGTCTGGTTATCAGAAGATTTAAGTCTGGCTAGTGGAATGAGTTTAGAAATCTGTCACTCAAATGCCTACCTCATGTTTGGAAATTTGCTCAAACGGGTTATAACTCTGTGGCTCAAATGCATTTCCATTATTTTATCCCTCAAATGATCCATTTTTTCACTCTTTTGTCCTACACTTTCTTTCAAATGCACTAGTTTTTCAGTCTTTTGTCCTAGGATTTCTGTCAAATGTCTAATGCTGCAAAATATTACAAAGATGAATCCTAGCTAATGCATGTATACATGTACACAATGACAAATGGATTAATACTGGACACTGTCCAGCATGTCCAGTCTGGATTTATACACTAACAGTTAACACTAACAATGATTAAAAGATACAAAACTAAACTACAATGTCATGTAGTCTACAAGACCCCGGTTTCACAATCATTCCTTAACTAAGATGTCCTCAACTTAAATCTGAACCAGGCAAATTTGAAATCTTGGTAACGTTGTTAATCATGTTAATTGCCAAGATATTCAGAACGTTAAGGTATCATTTTGAAGATACATTTGTAATTTCAATCTCATAACACTTGTATTCAGTTTTTATTCAAGAACATGAGGACTTTTAAAGGTGTCATTTGGAAGATAATTTCAATCTTATAACATCTTGTATTATAAAGTTTTGTTAAAAATATTTATATGTATCGTAGTTCCAAAAGAGATCGACAAAGTTTGCAAAAATTTATTTAAGGAAAACCTCAGTTAAGGAAAGATTGTGAAACTGGGGCCAGAACATACAATGTGTCTTAAACATTATGTTAAAGTTGACAGTAAAAATGTTTAGCATTGTTCAATCCAAATACATGTATATAGTTGTAGGGATTATCATAACCTAGGCCTTAAAAACAGGATGCATGGATGGATTAATGGGGCTTTACACCCTAGTCAAAGACTCTTTCAAAGTCAGTTCCAAGATGGAGAAGGAAAGTGGAGTGCCTGGAGAAAACAAGAATTTTTCACAAGCAAACTGACAAACATTCTCACTGTAGGATTTGCCTAAGTGGGATTTGGGAGGCACTGTGACCTTGTAAGAATAACTTATTTTGGCCTTGACTTTGTATGAGTGACTTACTACAGCTGTTCTTTAACTATGATCATGACCTTGAATGAAGGTCAAGCGTAAAATTTCCTATATAGGTGTGACTCGAATAAATAACTTGGTTACTATAGCTGTAACCTTGAATGAATAACTTTATATGTTTTGACCTTGTATGAATAATTTACTATGGCTGTGACCTGTGACCTTACTATGTACCGGTATATGACCTTGAATGAAGGTCAAAGGTAAACAGCTTTTGTACTTTAAAAAATATATATATATATGCCATAAACTTCAAGCCTGTAAGTTCCAAGACAAGAAGATGTCAAGGTTTTTCGGTGACAATGAAAGAAGTCAGAAGAGTTGTGTTTATGTAAGGTCATGTAAAATTGTATTTGGGTCAAGGTTAACCATTTTTACAAAGATTTATGCAGAAGGTGGACACATAGGTACATACAAACACTTGAAAGCAAACATTTATAAATCCAGGGATCTTTCTAGCCACTGAAAGGGTCTGGTAAAAGGACCCATACCTTATCCTCAAAAAGTGCACATTTTTAGAGTTTTGTAGGCAAATAAATTCCCAATGAGATACATATGGCGGGAAACAGTATCAGGACCGCTTCGTGTCTGCGGGGCAGTGAATTGCCACAGACTGTTCACATTAGATTGTTGATTACGTCACTGATAACACAAATTAAAAGATGTATCTAGATCTTATAATTTTAATCTTAAATTATAAGATCTAAATAAATTTTTACTGTTTACGCATGAATTTTTAAGAAATATGCTTCCCGGAAAACCGAAGACATTGTGACATAAATGGTGTTATCAGTGACGTAATCAACATAGAAATGTGAACAGTGTGTGGTAATTCACTGTCCTGCAAACATGATGTGGTCCTGATACTGTTTCCTGTCAAATGTATCTCATTGAATTTCATAAAAATTGAATGGGTTGGACCCAAAGAACAAATTCCAAAAACCCCATATTTTACCATAGCTTGTTTGTCATAATGATAACCCACATTTAGGAATACAAGTACATAATTACATTGTCAAAAACCCATGGTAGATATTCACTCCTAAAACTTTATTCGTCAGTGAAGTTTCGGAGAAATATCCACCATGGATTTCTGACAATGCTGTCATTGTTACAAGTAAATCTATCTTTTTGACTCAGTTACAGTGTCATGCATGTGCAACAAGAATCATCGTACAATTGATTGATTTTTTTTTCAATTTCATCCCAAGGTCCCTTTCCCAAAGTGGCGAGAAAAATCCCTTAGTCCACAAAGGATTTTTGTCTATTGAGCTAAAGCAATTATTCTTGAAAATTAACATGTACATCTCCAAATCAAATCATGTGACATCAGTATGCGTAGACATGTGATGTTGTAGTTGACGACGTTCTGCGAAAGCTTTCACACAAAATGAACATTTATATGGCCGTTCTTTTGTGTGAATGCGTTTGTGTTTGTGTAAAGTTCCGTACTGCGTAAACCGTTTATCACACACACTACAAGAATATGGTTTCTCTCCGGTGTGAATTCTACGGTGGATTTGTAAATGCTGTTTCTCCATGAAGCTTTTCTCACAAAGGTCACATTTAAAAGGTCGGACGCCCGTGTGAATTAGGGCATGCCTTTTCAAAGCTCGCTCACCACCACAGTGTTTACCACATGTTTCACATCTGTATATGCCATCTCCCCGATGAAAATTCATGTGTACCTTCCAATTTTCTTTTCCATGGAAAGATTCATTACAAAGTTCACAGTTATAAATATATGGCGACTTGTTGTCTGCTGGCTGAGTAGGACCAACTCCATTTGTCTGGCTTTCCAAGACCTTCTGACAGTCTTTCACAGTTTCCGTCATTTGTGCCACACCAGCATGGTTGCTACCAACGTTATTGCCCTTTGGTGGCTTGAAATCAGTTTTTATGCTTTCACCATTTTGTCCAATAGCAGCCTTTGAACCAATGTTATTTGTATTTTCAGAATTCGAGAATCCAGATGTGACCTTTGAACTTTGGGAAGAAACAGCAACATTTAAATTTAAAGTCTCAGAATCCAATGCTTCCTCTTTTAAAGGAACATGATCGTTTACAATGTGGGTTCCATTTGTGGTGACATTATTGGTGGAAACAAAGTTGTCCATCAAATCCGCAATGTTTCCAACGAGCATACCTTTCCGTTTATGGATATTTAGATGATTATGCAATGTCCCGTATTGTGTAAATCTTTTACCACAAACTTTACACCCATAAGGCTTTTCACCTGTATGAATACGGAAATGAATGGTTAAATGTTGCTTTTCGATGAAACCTCGCCCACAAATTTGACATTTAAATGGCTTCTCTCCGAAGTGGACCAACATGTGACGCCGTAAACAATATTTTGCTTGATATCCTTTTCCACATACAGTGCACTTATGAGGTTTTCCATTTTTTGTAATTTTAGACTCTGTGTCCTCACCAGCATGTTTATTCTTCTCTGATTTAATTTCGTATTTGCGAGAATCTGCCCAGTTCCAGAATCTTGTTGTCCTAGAAAATTTAAATTTGCAAAGTGAATTTGCATATGTGTTTGTAGGTCATTGGCATGGCTGAAAACTTGTAAGCAAAATTTACATGTCAGATGGAAGCTTACTAACGGGTTAATGCTGCTACCAGTAAACGAAGAGTTGCCAAGGTTACTTGTAAATGAAGCAATCCCGGGTAACTGGTTCCCTGTCTTATTGCTAAATAAGTGTCTGTTCCTCTCAAATTCAGACAGTAATTTACTTCCAGAATTAATTGCAGGATAATTAGGAACTGAGGGATACTCAACTTCCAAACTCTCCTGTTTGATATGGTTTATGACAGAATTTTGCGCTTTTGACATTTTCTCTGCCTGATCTCGGTTTGAGTGCATTTTATCATTCTTATCAATCATTTTTATTCTGGATTCATCCCCTGAAGTCATTTTAAAATTTTCACCAACTTCATTCTTTATCCCATCATCCTCAGATACCACTTCCTGTTTAATTAACATGTTTCCTGTGTCAAACTTTATGTTTGTTTGATTGATTATTTTAATATCATCCCCATTTGTAGCAAAATTTACAGAATCAGTTATCTGCCCTTGTCTGGGTGACAGTCTTTGATTTTTGTGAGTTAACTCGCCTTGTCTTGGTGACATTCCTTGATTTTTGTGAGTTATCTCCCCTTGTCTATGTGTTGTTTCTTGATTTTTAAGAGTAGTCTCCCCTAACCTTAGTGATATTTCTTGGCCTTTGTGAGTTTGTAAATGCTCATGTAGTGTTTCGTACTGTGCAAAACGTTTTTCACAATAAAGACACTCGTATGGCCGTTCACTACTGTGTACCCTGTAATGAGACTGAAGCTCCTGTTTTTCTATAAAGCTCTTTCCACATACATCACACACATGTGGTTTCTGACCACTGTGTATCATCATGTGCCGTCGTAATGTATACCCCATGGCAAATCCTTTACCGCAGACAAGACACATATGCAAATTACCTTCTCTGTGAAGATTCTGGTGCGATTCCAAACTTTCTGGATTTTCGAATGTTACATCACAAATGTCACAGTAGACCATTTCGCGACCGACATGTCCTGACAATAAAGAATCAGTATTACCTGCTGTGTCCTGTTTTGAAGAGAAAGACAATAAGTCATTGTTTGGTAATTTTAAATGCTCATTTCTATCCTCAGTATTATTGATTATTCCATTTTTATGTTCTTGACCTTGATTGACTCCATTTCCATGAATCCCTTCCTGTAAATCAGAGTAACCTCCCTTTACCACGATGTTGTTTGTCACTGCTGCATTCTTGTCAACCGAGATCACTAAAGCCTTATCACCAAATTTATCCGCCAAACTTGAGTCATACATTTTGTTATTCCCAGTTTCATTGATTTCAGAAATAGTTTCATCTTTTTTACTCAACATATTATCAGAATGTTTAGAATTAACCTCAGAAACAGCCTGAGCATCAGTGTTGTTTTCACGGTGGTTCTTTTCGTCATGCATAGACAAATCAATGACTGCTGTATTGCTATCGCTATTGTCATCAAAATTGTTCTGAAAATAGCTACTCTTGTCAACGGATGGATAAACGTTTTTGCTATATTGTGAATCACCTGACGATCTCATATCATTGCTGACTCTTATTTTATTTTTAGATATCTGCTTACGAACCATTGCATCACCCGTTATGTCAGTCTTAACGAGTTGCTAGTTTGGATGCTTGTTCCCAAGCCTTCCTTTAAGATGTAGTTGTGTGGGCGATACATGGTTCCATATTGCGTGAACCTTTTATGACAGTATTTACAACGGTAAGGTTTCTCCCCTGTGTGAATCCGATAATGCACCTGTAAATTTTGTTTGCCAATAAAGGCCTTGCCACAAATATCGCATTTGTTTGGACGGTTGTCATAGTGACTCATCATGTGTCGTTTCTGGGCGTAATGACTTGAAAACTCTTTTTGACAAAAACTACAGACAAAGCGACCATTAAACTTCTTTGTTGGGCTAAAATAAGCATCATTTTCAGAATTATCAACACCCTCGTTTTTTATATCTCCAGAAGTATCATCCATATAAAACAACCCATCATCTTCATGTTCCATTTTTCCTCCATTTTGTTCTGCTTCAGTAACATGATTGATCACCTGACCCTCATTACCTAATTCTTCTTCTGAATCCATTTCTGCAGGATTATTTTTTCCTTCTGGTATTTCTAGTTCCTGATTATCCTTACCAGGTTCTGAAGGACTGGTACCTCGGACCAAACTGCTCAATTTGCTCGTGTCCAGTCTAGAATGACCAACAAGCTGGACGAGAGTAGTTTTTAAACATAAAATACAACTATAAAGTTCATCTTTTGTGTGTTCCGAATCTATATGTTCTTCAAGAGAAGTCTTGTCAATGAAGAATGCACCACAAACTTGACACTGGGTTGATTCCATGGCAACCATATGGTTATGACAGAACCTACCCTATGTAAATGTGTGTCATTTACACACATAACTATGTTCATGATTCTGCAAATAAATCCTATATTATATTATTTAGTCCTGTTCAAAACTATCATTTGTTCAAGTTATCAAAAATTTTCACTATAGGCAAGAGCCTACCCTATGTAAATGTATACCATCTATCATTTACCCACATTTTGTTGATTTGGCAAATCCACTTTGTAGCCAGTCTTAACTTAGAAACATTTTAAATGGTTGTGAAAGAAATTAACTTAACCATAAACATTTACATCACTTCTTGGTCCCTTGCAGTCACAAACGAGGAGCACCTTAATGTCAAATTTGTCATTTTCTGAGTAAAACATCTTTATCATGTTGTTCACTCTTTTTTGCCATGATTCCCAACAAAATATGTGCCCAGCATGCCAAATTCTGGAATTTTTCTGGGTTTTAATTTGCATCTGTACACAGTTCAGTAAAACATCTGTATTTATATCTATGTCTGTGGTCTCATGTCACTGCCATGATTATAATGTCTGAAAATATAGAAAATAAGGAAAAGTAGTTAAATCAATTTTAACAATAAAATGAACCACCATCAACCAACTATTGTAAGAAATAGAGTCATTTTAAAATATATGATTCTAAAAAGAGCAGGGTAGATTAGAAAAAGGAGGGCATCATAATTATTTTAAATGGGCCAACAGGACACTGGAAGAAAAAAGGAAGGGTACTATGAACTGAGAAACAGCCTGGCTAGCTAGAATAATGGCTACAGGCCAAGGCCATCAACAATGACTAACCCTACTTTAATAGCTCCAGTTTTATGATGGGAACCTGGTGACAGTGATTTCACTAAGATTTGGAGCAGGAGGTAGATTGACAAATCCAACAGGCCAGGGGTCAAGGGGGTCAAAAACGATTTTCAGTTGTAATCTTGACAACTAATGACAGTTACCATTTGACAGACTTTTATTTGGGAATTTAAAGACCTTTTTATTTCAATTTTATTAATTGTAACCAGCCAATTTGGAGTATAAGGAGTTCAAATCAGTCTGTTGCCTGTTTTAAAGGACATTGGGATGGTCAAATAGTTACAAGTACTGACTTAGAGGTCAGGCTACTTCTCACTGACAGATCATGTTTAAATCTCTCTCTGGTAGATTGTAGCAGGGATGAAGATTAGCAGGGGCCCAGTAACCCATGACTCCTAAAATCAGTTTGGGCCCCTAAATGTTTAAACATTTTAGCTATTTATTACTACTAAAACTTCTTTTCCGAAAAGAGCTGGACCCCTAACTCAAAATAATTAAGCTTTATCCCTGCCTAGTGTGAAAAAGTTAGATTTTCTCAAGCACTCCAGTCTGCTCAACTATCCCATAACTGACCATTAAATTACATGGTATGCATAACAATCTTGATTGGGATGTGAAACACCATTACTTAATTTTTTTTAATATTTTTTTAAGGATGATACCACTAACTTTAGTTCTCAACATAGTCATGAAAATATATTAATTAGTCCTCAAATAAATGATTATAATTCCACTTGTCACTCTGGTTTCCTCTACAATCCAAGAACTGACTGTCATGATAAATGAAAAAGAATCTTGATTACGATACAAAACACCATTATTCTACTCCACTAAAATTTTTCAAAGATGATCCTCGATACTAACTTACTAGTACTTCCAGTATAGATTAAACACTATGTATTTAATAGCATGACCCAATCTGGTCAATACTCCATACTTGGGAGGTTGTGGGTTCAAACTCTGGCTGGGGTATGATCAAGTCTTGAAAATAGGTAGTGATTTTTCACTAACCAAGTGCCAAGCACTCAACATTGAAATCTTTCCATTTTGAGGCAGTCCAGATATGGAACAGCTTTCCAAATGATATCAGAATAACTGAATCATACAATAATTTTAGAAGGTGCTGCATGTCTGGGATGGCCTGGAATGTAAGTATCCACCGCCCAATAGCAAATAGTTTGTCTTTCGGTTTCAAATTTCTTTTTTTTTCTTTGGTTATATTCCAAATTTTTATGGTTCTGTCATGTGCTACTTTTGAATTTTTATGAAATAATACAATTCAAAAGTAGCACATGACAATCATAAAAATTCAAAAGTAGCACATGACAGTTCTATCTAGTTTTTTTCTTCTTTTTTCATTTTGCATTTTTTAAATTTTCCTCTGCTGTATGTAATTGCTTTTTATAGTTACTTTAGTTTATTGGCTATGTCACATGGAGTGCTTTTAGCTTACCGTAATCTGCTTGCTTTTTAATTTTTTCGTGCATGCCAAGTTAATTCTATTTATTTGTATATATGATTGTTTCTGTGATTATCTATGCTTTTCATTGTTGTTTATACCAGGTTTATGTCATTGCTGCTTATTATGTTTTATTGTTCATTATTTTCATTTTACTGCATGCTAGTGCTAATGTCAAGGATTTATCAGGGTCTTTTGGGAAAAGGCCCTAAACTAAAAATTGGGAAAAACTATCAACTTTTTGCTCATTTTGGGAAATCTTTGATGCCATTAATGATTAAATCTAATGCTTTTAGTGTATTGAGTTAATTGAAGATTGAGAAAAGCAGCCACATTTATGGCCAGACTTCAGCTATGTATCTGGTACAATTTTCTAATTGGGGATTTTTTCAGCCTATTTTAGGAAAAAATCAATGTTTTTCCATTGGGAATGGGGCCGAATTTTGACCCTAAATAGGCCCTTGATAAATCTCTGAATGTTTAGCTTTCTTTGCAAGCTTTAAAATGTTGAAGTAGCTCTTTATATAATATTTTTTGCATGTTTTACAAACTTTAGTGACATATATATGCATTGAACTGTGATACTGGTTTGTGGTTTTGCTCTTACTGTTGTTTGATAACTTAAAAGCTTGCTTATGTCATTGTAAACATATTCCATGTTAGATAAAGTTTCTTATATCTTTTATCTTAATGTAACATTCAGAAATAAATGTCATGACTCACGAGACACTAAAAACTGATCTCCCATGGCATGTTAAAGAACCCTACCTGCTTAATGAAATGAGCACAGTGCAGAGGTTAAAATTTATGCAATGTCACCCATAGCTAGTGACGTTTTGATATAAGTAAACTATTCTTGACTGTAACATGAAACTGCATTCAATCAGTCTGGACAATAAATATCTGATATGCATAGTTGTCATTGGAGAATAAAACAAATGTGTTCATTCAAGTTAAAATTAATTCCACAATCAATATACCCAAGACATTCAATGTTAAATTACCTTATCCAGGGATGAGGTTAGTATCGTCGACCGTCCTAAGATTCGAGGCCATTTTTGTTTTCAGTTATTATACGCGAGTATCGTCTCTGCAGTGACGATTTCATGCATTAAAGACAAAATTTAGGTATTTACTGTGAAACTATCCAGAAAATCATTTGTCTATTTTTCAGCTCTCAAATTCTTGTTGCGTTAGCAAATTTAGTTCGTTTTCTATTAGAGTCTCGAATCACGGACGGTCGAGGATACTGTAACTATTTTGTTAGGGGTCTAGTTTACTTCAAAAAAGAAGTTTCAATGCTAACAGTAATAAATAGCTCAGATGTATAAACATTTAGGAGCCCTGACTTAGTTTTAGGACCTATGGGCTACTGGTCCCTGATAATCTTAATCCCTGTTATCTTTTTAAACCACGACACTATCATGTGCAGATGCTGTAGCCTGCAGCCAACATGCCAAACAGTGCTAGGTGACAGTTGACAGTTAGTTTCTCAATCAATTTCTGGTTATTAGTTTCCTCTCATCCCTGCATAATATACTAATGCTATAAAATAGTTACCTTGGACGATAAATCATTACTTATTTAGAAAGATATAAACCAGCTCATTTTATAAACCTACACAAAGACTGTAAACCGGATGTTTAATTTTGATAGATAAAATCTAGAAAGGGAAATGGTTTTGTATTTCCGATTTTGCTCTTCAGGGTTGTACGCATTTAATCATGTCCTTGAAAAAGTGAACAACGCTAATGAAAATCTGAAAATTAATAAATAAATTTTTAAAATTGAATGTTCATTCTTTCTATTCTTATGTAAACTTTACCAAAAAAAAAAAGAAAAAAAAGAGAGAGAGAGAGAGAGAGAGAGAGAGAGCGTATATAGTTTCTGCAAAAACTAAACAAGGATTCGTTTAAGTTATGTGTTTTCTGGGACATTTTAATACCTTAAATAAAGTTATTTTTACCCTAACGAACATGAACATTTCTGTCGATAATCACAATATCGGCTAGTCAATAATGTGCTTTTCTAATCTTAGCATCATTTAAATAGTCAGATATAGTTTTCCAGTATCCATTTTAATTCTAATTAAGTTTAAGGTGTTAACACTCCGGCAGCATTTAGCCTGAAAATGAAAGGCACAGCTAGGGTCCTTCTGCTTTTCGGAAAAGACTTTAAAAACCGATGGCCCGTGTCACAACAGGCGTGGCGCGTTATTAAATTAAGAACCCTCCCTGCACATCTTCCTGAGCACACTGCAATCAATCAATCAATCAATCAATCAATCAATCAATCAATCAATCAATCAATCAATCAATCAATCAATCAATCAATCAATCAATCAATCAATCAATCAATCAATCAATCAATCAATCAATCAATCATGTAAGCCTTTCAATCATGTAAGCCTTTCAATCATGTAAGCCTTTCAATCATGTTACCTTCCCAGTTTTCACTTTCATTTGACTTTTTAGTTTAATCAGTTAGTTTAGCTTCCCTTTTAAATAATCTTCATGATATTTTGCTTTTAACTTCCTTTGATTTTAGCTTAGCTTAGCATCCGACCGAAGAAGATTAACATACGTATATACGCATCAACTGAGCTGGTAAGCTTTATTTATGATTATTTGATTTTTTTTTTTTTTGAAAAACATAAATCATTAAATACATAAATAAATAAATAAATAAATATGATTAATTAAGTAATAAATCGTTATGAACAACGCCTGTTGCGATTTTTAAAACGTTTGACATCGAGTTTTTGTCTTCATCTTCGTTATTATTTCTTTCCGGATCGTCATGTCTTTACCAATTTGTATTTTACGTACCACTGTGTTCTTCCGCTTCACTTTTATAAAAGCAAGTTTGTTGCGACAACATGATGACTATTTGTAAGTTTTTTCCTCTGTATCTGCATGTATACCCATTTTAAAGGTTATAACAAAGAATGTATTTAACTCGTGCATTTTTGTGTTTTTTGTAATGTTAAAACTCTCGCTGTTGTTTGCTTGGAATGGATGTTTCTTTACTGACTGGCAGTTTTTGAGAGGGGTTAATTTTTCGCTGGTGTGGAGAAACTGAGGAACTGGGTAGGGATCTGGCACCCTAGAAAGTTTTTTGAAATGTAGTATAGAATCTTGCAATTTCCTGTTATCTGAGTAAGTAATACACACACATATTATCATGGACAGAGATGGTGGTTGGGTGATCCAAATTCCCCGAATCCCATCCCCTCTGGCCATGTCTCTCTAGTAACTGAAAACCTATAAGAAGCACATTTATGATTAATAAACAATGGTGACTGTCTATCAGCTTCAAAGTTTAAACATTATATAACTTCCATTTTAATTTTTAAAATATTTTTTGCATTTTTTATGGAAATTGTGCAAAAATACACATTTTGGGGAAAATAGTTTTTCGCCCTGTATAACAAATTAATTTAATTAAATTAAAACTAATATTAAAATTAATTTGTTCTACAAGGTGAAAACTGCATTTCCCCAAAACGTATATTTTTGCACAATTTCCATAAAAAAAAGCAACAAATATTTTAAAAATTCTCATATTATCAATTCCTGCTTAATTTTTATTTAAAAAACTTCACACTTATGTAGGTAATTTCATAATTGTACCCCTCTTTCACGTTTTTCAACCAAATGGCTTTCACTTGGATTTTCCCACTGAGAGGACCCTTAAACTATAAACCAGTGATTGGGAAGGGCATTTTCACAATGGGCTATTTTGTAGTCTTTCATAGATTTTCAGAGTAGTAATGGGTCAATCCTTATAATAATTATTGTCAGAGTTTATTGTAGACCTACATTTGGCCTGGCATCCAGTGTGCAGACTGAAGAAGTTTTTTGTGTATGGGTGAGGTGTCAGAGTGTGTTTTATGGTCTGCCTTGTACTAGCATGCACTTTGGTTTGACTTAAAGATGCTAGCTCACAGAGTCAGTAAGCCAAAAAAGCATACCACTCCCCCAGTCATATTACCCTGACACCAGGTACCTGGTACTCGTCAGGTACTCTGTACTTTTAATTCCAAACACCAGACGAAGAAGTATCTCAAATTTTAAAGTCTTGTGTATGACTTGGCTTGGGTTCATTCACAACCTCCCACTCTTGAGATTGGCATTTAACCACTAATCTAACAAGGTAGTTCCAATCAATTCCTCGTACAAGTTATGTAAGGTTTTATCATTGACAATATGCTGAATGGTCTTTGGTCCTTGTCACTCCTTGTTTCTGATACAGATATACTAGTATATAGGAAATGTGTAACTAAAAACATACTTGGCAAAAACCAAAATAAAAATGGAAAGAAAACTAACAAGAGCATAGAAAAGACAAATTATACATATAGGTACCATTGATTAAAAAATTCTGACTTTGCACAGGCATTGGAGTAAAATATCAGTGGTGTGGTTGTTTTACTGTTGAAGGTCCCTTTAATCATCCCACTTGGTCTATAAATATACAATGGAAAATTAAAAATAATCTCTATTTTACCAATCATTGAACCAAAAACTGTGCATGTATATTAGTTAATCCATAACAATTTAAAGGGAACATATAGTATTTTTATTCTGATAGTTATTGAAAAGATATTTCATGAATATTTAAACTTTCTTTTATTTGTTTCAGGGCTGTCAGATGAAAGGTAAAAGATGGCTGTAAAAGCAGATGAAAAGATGACAAAATATTTAAACTGAATATGGGATAGTTTTCTGTTTAAAAAGGCATTTGACAAAAATTATAATGGAGCTGTTTAAGCATGAGTATTCCATTGAAGCTCCGATTGCACTTTTGGATATCATAGAAAATGGCATTTTCGAAAAAGACATAGTGGTTACATCTGATATGTTTCAGAAACAAACTATAGATACTGGAGATTGGAAGTTTGGAGAGAGTCCAGCAAGTAAATGGAAACAGACTATAGTGTCTTCAAGTTTGTCAACACAATCTAGTCAAAAACACAAACTTTCTGGAAAGAAAAATCTGAAAGCAGAGAAAAGAGACAAACTGACTTGTAGCCCCAAAAAGAAAAGAAGAACTAATTGTAAAATTCAGCAGAAAACACCAGCTGCAAAACCATGTGCCAGGCAGGAGAAAGAAAAACCACCACAAGAAAAACCGAAATCAAATTTTACGCAGGTAGCACAAAGGAAAGAATTGCATGATGGGAAGGTGAATAAAAATCAAGGTCAAGATAAACAGAAAGCAAAACCTATACAAAAAACACAGACGACAAAATCATGTGGTGGACAGTCACAAGTGATAGAGAATAAATGTACAGCACAAGAACAAGCAATAAAACTAACAAGTGAAGCAGAAAAAAATTTGTTCAAACAAAAAAATTTCAAATCTGGAGATAAAACCATATGCATGAAAACTGTTAACAATGTGTTAGATGGAAAAATTAAAAAGCAAATTCAATTTAAGGAAAGGAAAGAAAAGAAAATGACAAAAGGAAAAATGCACACAGCAAAATCAAGAGAGAGGAAAGAAGAATGTGTTCTCCAAACTAGTTCTACTGACACTACAGTTGAGAAGAGCAAAGTGAAAGTGAAAAGCAATGATATGTCTGTAGATAAAAAAGATAATACAAGGGTGCAAAAACCTTCAAATAACTTTAAAAGGAAGCAGGATGATAATCAATCTCTGCAAGACATTTTAACCAAGACTAAACAACAAGAAAAATGTGATAAAAATAAAACAGGTGAAAGAAAAAGAAAGCAAAATGAAAAAGGACAAAATGATAAGTTAAGTGGGAAGAAGAAGAACAAAGTGAAGAAAACTAAAGCAAGTGATTTTGAATCGGATGGTAAAAGTCGTTGTAATTTGGGAATTGGGAGAGAAGATCATTCTGCAGAAGTTGGTCAGAAAAAGTCAAAAGATGTCAACAAATCCAAACAGACAGACAGTGACAAATTAAAAAAAGAAGATGTATTAGAGAGGGAAAGTAAGAATAATTATACAGTGACAGCAGACAAAAAGCATTCAACAGTGTATCAACTTTGGAAATCAACAATTGGTTCAAATAAAGATCCACCCAAAAAGTCCACTGATGAAAGACTAGCTCAATATACTGTGTCGGCCAATGAAAGTATAGCTCACTGTTCTGTGTCGACCAATGAAAGTATAGCCCAGTCTTCTGTTGTGACCAATGAAAGTATAGCTCTGTGTTCTCAGCCAACTACAACCAATGAAAGATTTTCCCAGTGTTCTGTATCAACGAATGAAAGAGTAGCTCAGCTTTCTGTGTCAACCAATGAAAACACAGCTTCACCCCTTGCGATGACAAATGAGAAGGATGTTCAGGAACAGTCAGGGCAGGATAAATATATCTCCCTTCAAAAAGACAGTTTTATGTATTCAGTCCCCTCAGGTTGTTCTTCTACAGACACTAGTGTAGAAATGGATGTGTCTTCCAATGAAATTTCACAGTGCTCAGAGACCTTACAAGAAGAGAGTTTTTTGAAACAGGATATAATTCATCACGATGTTTGCACAGATGAAAAAGAAAATGCATCATCTAGTTCTGCCCAGGAACGCAGAAGAGATGAAAACATTAAAGAACTTAAAAAGATGTTAAGTGACCTTTTGACCCCTGACGTTGTCACTAGCAATGGAAATAACATGCAAAATTTAGAAACAAGTTCTGAACAGGATACAGTGTCAAATCAAAATAACGCTTCAAGCACATCTCCAGAGACTCATAAGTTAGATGAAGTTGTTAAATTATTGTTCAGTAAACGTAAAAGGTCAAAGGTCAAACGCAAAAAGGTAAATTCGACAAATAAATGTAGTGACAATATTATGCAAAAAGGTTTTGGAAAATGTAGTTTTTGTGGATTGGTGTGTGTTTTAGGGAAATCAATGCAACTTCATGAAATGACACACCGGTCAAAAATCATGCTTTCACGACCAGGAAATCTGGAAACCAATAACGAGTTGTCAACATTAATTGAAAAATCACCAGTTAAAAGTAGTCGCCCTAAGAGGCCATCTAAAGTTAATGAAAACATTCTGAGCCCGGGCAAAACCAGCCTTCAGAGCCCTTGTAACTTGGTAACAGTATTTAACCAACCAACAGTATCAAGTCAGGAAAATCGACAGACTGGCGTTTTGTTAATTTTACCAAGGGAAGCAACTCATCTTGGAGGCGGTACTGTTAAAAACGCTAGTCCATCAATCTTGTTAAACCTGAATCTTAATGACCCCAATTTCAAATCTCTGTCAAATGTACAAAATCCAAAATTTTCACCATTCAGGAATGAAAGTGAGAAAACATTAGATGCTGGTGGTCATTACCATGGTAATAAGGAAGGCAAAGGTCATTACCTTGATCAAAATGATGAAAGCAGTTATGTTGAACCTGATCAAGATCAAGGTGATATGACGGAAAATTCACTCACAGCGGAAGTGAAACAACATAATAATGATGCAATATGTCACAGTTTAGATATGGATTCATCTAGTAATTGTGCGGCCCAAAAAACTGTAAGAAGGATTGAAAGCATAGACGTGAAAAATAGTTCTGTTTTGATGGAAACACTAGAAAATGGTACAAAAAATACCCTTAGTTTAGGTTCAGATTTCAATACTGAAACAAAACATTCGGGAAATTTAAATTCTGATTTCAATGAGACAGAACCATGCAATACTGGTACAAAAAATACTGGAAATTTAAATTCTGATTTCAATGGGATGCACAATGGCAGGGATTATGTCAAAAGTAATGGAGACAAATTAGGTTCTTGTGGGGGTTGTGTCAAAATTCTCAAAATCATCATTGTGAAAGACTCCTTAACGCAAGAAAAGCTTGAAGTACCTGTGTCAGAATGTCAGTGTAAGAATCCAGAAATGTGTTTCCAAAAAGACTCTTCGGAAAACTCTCCAAATTCAGAAAATTCACAGAATTCTCATAACATTAACAAAGGAATGCCATGTAAAAATGAGACTTTAGCAGATTCAGACAAAATAAGAACACATGCTTCTACTCCAAGTAAATGTTTAGAATCCAGGGATATTGGGAAAGAAAGCATGTTTAGTGATTCTAATGTTAACAACTATGGGAATTTGTCGAACTCAGGAGGTTCTGGAAGAGAACATGTGCGTAGGGATTCGGACAATGAAAGAACTGAGATTGATTCAGGCTGTGCCAGAACACACAGTGATTTTGAATATTCCCGCTCCGGAACATGTTCTCGGACAAATATATGTTTTAATCAGTTTAAAGCTTTGAAAAAACAAAAGAATTCAGGTTCAAATTTGACCGGAACTGATATTAACAATAAATCTACATGGCAGCAAAATCGGGGTAGCTGTTGTCAAGACGACAAAATAAAGTCAATACTAGAAAAAGAAAATTGTTGTGATAATACTAAATATAGAGATGAACATGAAGCAGAAGGTATCACAGAATCTGGCCTAGACATTAGACAGGAAATGCCAATACAAGCAATCAGACATGACAGATTTAACGACCTTCAAACCGTTTTCTCGGATTTCATCTCGCCACCTAAAAAGCGATGGAGAGATTACTTGGCCGACAGGATGAATGACAACAATACATCGGAAAAAAGTAAGATTGATGTTAAAAGAAATAAATTCAAACGCTCAATTAACTTTGATTCTGTTGATGCGTCATCTGAAACTGAATGTGAAGTAAATCAGTATACAAAACCTAAAGCAAATAATGTACAGCTAGAATCGTCCACAACCTCAATGGAGAAGCCAGGTTTTAAGCAGCAAGAAGAGACATCAGTCGTTGAATCTTTATCAAGAGATACAGGTATTTGTGAACTTCAGAATAAAAAATCATCGAAGGATGAACAAGGTCCTGTTAAATATTTAATACTTGATGATGGACGAAGTACTTTGCAAATTCAACAGGTACATCTCAAAAAACAAAAACTTGAAAATGACCAAAGAATAGGTAACCATACCAACACAGTTGTCATGGAAGATAATGTCTGTATCCATGCCAACCCAGATGATACTGATGACACCACTGATTACCATAACAACACATTTGATATGCAGCAAAGTTCTATTAACAGTAACCATGACAGAAGTTTAGACTTCAAACAAATTGTTGATAGCAGTTACCATAGCAAATGTTACCAGGGAAGTTTAGACTTCCAGCACAATGTCAAAACTAGTAACCATGACAACAGTGAAATTCAAAATGATTCTCTAGATGTGGGAAATGAAATGATATTTGAAACCACTGACATGTCGGGTAACCATGACGATACAGGTTGTGTGGATTATTCTCCAGAGGACTCCATCGATGATTCATTAGATATCTATGACTTTCACATTGATTCATGTGCTAGGGTTACACCATATTCCTCAGACCATTATCAGTGTGCCAGGGTTTCGGCGATAGACTTTCATAATTCTGCGAGAACTCGACCAATCAAATTGCACAGGATAAATATGTCTGTTTGCAATTTTTCTAATTACCGGTGATAAATTTCAGTTTGCAAATCAACCGATTTCTGGTCACAAATTTCATTTTTTATAATGTTAAAATATCAATGCTACTACTAGTATTATATGAAAACATTGTTATTCCACTCTGCATGAATTGTTTTGCAAATGGGGTTCACTGCTGTACTTCATGTTCACAAAATCTTAATGTTTGTGCGGAACATCTTGGAAAACGTTTATGTCACCAATTCTTGGAATAACATAATTTATACAGAAAAATGTCATCTTATGTGATTCTATATCAATTGGAGTTAAGTATTCCACACAAATGTTAGCTGGTATCATGTGGTACAGTGTTGAACCAAATTTTGAACTGCTGATCAGAAAATTTAATTTTTTATAGTTTTATAGTCTTAATTTATTGGTACTATTATTATAATAGTCCCTAGTTTAACATTCATTCCTGAACTAAGATTTTCTTAAACTTAAATCTGTGTTGGAAACAGCCAGTCTGAGGCTGGTAACTTTTAGGAAGGACTACAGTTACTGGTTACTTTTGTGAAGGACTGGTTACTTTTTCAATAGTCTCCTATATAGCACAATAGAAAATGTTGAATTTATCAAGACGACCCAGGTTGAAAATTTTAACTTATTTCAATCACTGCTTAAATTTACATGATTTAGCATTTTGATAATCTCTTTTGGAATTATGAATAAGCATTTTTGTAAAACAAAAACAGATATTATAAACTTCTTGATTGTGATTTACAAAATGACACCTCAAACCTGGATATCTTCACAATTAATTAATTAATTAATTTATTTATTAAGTTTCAAATCTGCCAGATTGTCGATAGAGAAAATTTTAGTTAGGGAATCATTGTGAAATCAGGACCTGGAACCATAGTAATTTTATTTGTTTTTTTTATGACACATTGTACAGTCCAACCTGCCTTAAAGGCCACAACTATATAAGGGCCACCTGCTTATAAAGGCCAGTACGACTGGAATTGTATCCCAGCTGTTCTTTATTCATATTAATTGAACCTGTAAATAAAGGCCCATTAAGGCCACTATAATTGGTTTCCTTGGGTGGCCTTAAACAGGTTTGATTGTATACGTATGCTCTTGATGTCATGTTATAATGCCAGATGGCACACATAAAACACAACCGTTCAAAATTATGTTTTGTAATTATGTTATTTAGGAAAGTAGAATTATTTGCTAAAATGACAGTTCTTCTGAATTTTACAGTTTAAAAAATCACAGGTCCCAATGTAAATTCAATAGGTCCCGCACATCTACTCCAGGGAATTTTGAACCCCTGCAATGATTGTATTTCTACAGCATAGCAATGCTACTTTTTTACTTGCCACAGTTATAAAGTATTGAATGTGACGGGTTTATTAAAAAAAAATTGTAAATTGAATTACAAAGGGAAAAAATTAAACTTAAGTAATTTTTCTTTATGTTATGAAAAAATTAATTACTGTACTTTGAAATTTTGCACCCACATCATCATTCTCTATGTGAGTAATGCAGTGAGGAAATTGTCTAATTCTTTCATTTTTCCATACAAAAAGCAAAAAATATTTCCATTCATATAGTATATATTTCAAAACTTGAAATTGGATTCACCTTTGTATCATGTTATACCCCCTAACATTTGTGTGGAACAATTATTTCCATTGGATATAGTCATATCGGTTCATGTTTTCCTATAAAAACAGTGTTATTCCAAGAATTTGCAATATGAACATTTTCCTAAACATCCTGCACAAGCGTTTAGTGGTGTTTATTACATGGCACAGTGGCAAATCCCATTCTTTGCTTACACATTTTATTGTTTTCAATACAGTCAAACCTGTCTATAAAGGCCACCCAAGGGAACCAGTAAAAGTGACCTTTATATACACATGATACAGGTTCAAATGAAATAAAGAACAATTGGGATACAATTTTACTGGCCTTTATAAGCAGGTGGCCCTTATATAGAGGTGGCCTTACAGGCAAGTTGGACTGTATTTATATTAATTTTAAATGCTTTTATTTTTTTCAAGATTTTAACAAATCGTTAAAAATTAATATAAAATGTTTTGGTTTTATGTTTCAGAATTATTTTTATATTTATAAATGAGCAATTTGTTGCACAGTTTTTTTTATATAAAATCATTGTTTTTTTTGTTTTTTTTTTTTTTGTTGGCATCAACTCTGAAAAAAGCAATTATTGATTCAATGATTTTGTATCAATATACAGATATGGGCATCCGTGTTTATAAAACCAGGAATACACAAAGTATTGCTTCATAATTTTATGAAATAAACACAATTTTAAAATATTAAATATGTTGTTTATCCTTTTCTTATTCATCAAACTACTAGGGTAGCTCATTTGGTAGATTGCTTGCTCCGCATGTTGGGAAATGGCAGAAATTTTTACCTTTGCAATGCCCCCAGGGCAATGTGCAGGGAGTCACCTGACTTGAGACAGGGCATTAAGTTCTCTACCACAGGACATCGTTACTTTATTTCTAAATGCATAGTGCTTGGGCAGTTGGCGAAAGAATAGTCACTATCTATTTTCAACAATGTTCAAGTCCTGGTCAGGCTGAGTCGGGGTTCAAACCCACAACCTCGCACATTTGGAGCAAGAACTTTACAAATTGAGCTACCGTAGTGGTAAATAAAGATAAACCATTGTAAAAATGACAGCTTATAGCATCCTAAAGAACCTTCAGTCATTCAGACGAATGTGATGAGGCATTAAAAGTACATTGCCTATAACTGGCAATGACTTGATATAAGTCAATTTTTACTGCATGTTCATATAAAGGTTATACTGTAAATGTACAGTTTGCTAAATTGGGACATCCGAGTGGTCTAAAGACTGCATTTAGAGATCATGACCCCTGTCAATTTAAGGTTTGAATCCCACTTGGGAAGAACCACTGCTGTTGCTCAGTTGGTAGAGTGCTCGCTCCATAAGTGCAAAGTAGTGTGTTCGAACCCCGACTGGGTCTGACCCAAGACTTAAAAGTGGGTAGCGACTGTTCTTTCGCCAAGCACTCGGCATTACGAAATGAAAGTCGCAGTTCTTTCGGATGGGAACATAAAAGAAACAAGGTCCCGTGTCTTGGCACGATAAAGAACCCTGCTGTATAATGCCATCAGCGCAACACACAGGCAAAATTTCTGCACCTTCGCCTTTAGCTGGCGATGTCTCGATATAAGTGAAATATTCTTGACTGGGATGTTTAATACCATTACTCAACTCAACTCCACTTGGGAAGATCCTATTGTGAAAAAGTTTGCAGGTTGGATTTTTGAAAGTTGGTGGTGTTTTGTAGGTAATCCAGTTTCCTCCATCATTTTGAAGTGACTGCCTCAATATAAGTAAAATACTCCCAACTGTGAATTCAAACACGATTACTCCACTCAACTATACTGCTATCATATTGAGGAAATAATCTTGAATAAGGTGATATAACTAATTGATCAAGAGGGCCTCAGTGACGAGAGTGTTCTAAAAGTTGGGCTTACAGTTCCCACTCACAGCAGATCGGAGTGTGAGACAGTTTGCTTTTCTTCAGGTACATGTACTTAACCATCCCACAACTGACTGAATTGATGTAAGTGAAAGGATCTTGACTGTGGAGTAAAGCGCTAATATTACTCTACTTAATTCAATTTTTAATTGATCAATCTGGAGGAAAAAAATAACAATTAAGTCAGTTTCTATAAAATAAAATGTAATCTTTAATATTTTTTGTAAAGATCATAAAATTCATAAAATATACTTCTAAATATTTTTCATAAATAATTGCACATATGCATGTGAATATAAAACTTGATAATTTAAGGCATGTAAATCCTGCCTTTCATAAGAGCACCATCTGTTAAAAAACCCTTTATTCTCTTTCAAACCCCTAAAAAGGTTTAAAGGGAGTAAAGGGACTAGTAAAATAAATATAAACTTATAAATTATCCAAGAAGGGATAATATGACTAGGTTTAAAAATCTTGCCCCAAATTTTTTTCCCCATTTTAATATTTATTTTACAAAATGTTTCTTATAAACAGCAGAAACACCTGGCATTTCATTTCATCATACTCATAGCATAGCCATCTCTTTTTTGGTTTTTTTTTTTTTTCTTTTTCTTTTTTTAAATGTTTGAGGTAGAACATTTTACATCACAGCAGTGACATCTTGTTTTTGTCTTTAATAACTAATTCTGTATCAATGATACAAACTGAAGAACAGCTGAGTTGAGTATGTTGTAAACCTGAAACAAGAGGAGATAAATTTAATTATTATATGGTCAATGATATGCCCTTTTCTGATTGGCTAAGAATGTGTTTGACAAGCTTGAAAAATCAATATCTCCACAAAGGAAAAACGTACGCAAGTAATACAAAAATACATGGGACGTAATGTTGAAAAACTGGCAAAGGGCACTTAAAATGAAAGACTTGCTTTTTAAAGGCTACTAAAATCTTATCTTTATTCATGTTATTGTAACCTCTATATAAGGGCCACCTGCTCATGAAGGCCACTTTTACTGTTTGCCTTTGCAGGTCTTTATAGACTGAGTGAGGATTGTTTATATCTAATTTGGTCATTCTGTGGAAATACTACTAGGCCATCATTTTGTCTTGATTACTGCTGTAACATTGTAGATGAAATACAGAGTTCCCACATGTCAGGGAACATCGGGACATTTTTTTTCAAGGTCAGGGAATTTTAAAAAAATGTCAGGGAAATGTTCAGGAATTTATATTTCTTTCTCAAGAGTTGTGTTCCTTTGAAATTTTGAACAGGTTCTACTTCTCCCATACAAATGACCATTTGGGTAGCCCATTTGGTAGAGTGGTCAATCCGTAAGTGGGAGGGTGTGTGTTTGAACCTTGGCCGGGTCTGACCCAAGACTTTAAAGTAGGAAGTGACTGATTTTTCCCCAAACACTCAGCATTATGAAATGAAAGTCATGGTTCTTTAAGATGGGAACTTAAAATAAACAAGGACCCGTGTCACGGTAGGTGTGGCACTATAAAGAACCCTGCCATCAGCACAATGCACAGGAAAAATTTCTGCACATTTGCCTTTAGCTGTTGATGTCTCGATATAAGTGAAATATTCTTGACTGGGAAGTTAAAAACCATTACCCTACCTCTGACTAAAATCTATGGAAATGATTGGCTAAATCGAATCACATGACCAACCCAGTATCATTCCGTACATAGCCAAATGTCCAAAAATACCGGGTCAGTAAGGCTCATACCGTGAGGGTTAGAGTTACGTCCCCTGTCTCTAACGTAAACGTCAACTAAAATGGTGACCGTAAATAAATGGTTTGCGGAAACTTCTGCTGAAGATAGTGAGTTAAAACGCATGAAAGTATTATTTTGAAACATTGAATGCCAAAGGAAAGGCTGCTGCCGCCTTACCTGGTATCTTTTCTACTGACCCTGTATCATTCTGTACCAGACACTTACAAACCATGTAACTTATATTACTAAACTCAACTCCCATACAAATGAACAGAACACATTTTAGACTATAACCTTGGATTTTCTTTCCCTTTTACATGATTCTAGTCCAACCTGCCTTAAAGGCCACCTCTATATAAAGGCCACCTGCTTCTACTGCCAGTAGAATTATATCCCAATTGTTCTTTCTTATTATTTTAACCTGTATATAAAGGCCACCTGTCCATAAAACACTTTTACTGGTTCCCTTTGGTGGTCTTTATAGACAGGTTTGACTGTACTTAAATATTTTATGTCCCTTTATTTTTTCCATCATTGCCAACTTTATTAGTTTTATGGAAAAACTGTAAATCTGCGTATCTTGTTGGGCCTAGCAAAATTCTTTGTTTTGAAGTGCATTAGAATATCAGGGAAAAGTTGAATAAATGTCAGGGAATTTGGTTCCCCAGTGAACCACATGATACCCCTTAATGTTTGTGCAGAGCAATTATTTCCATTGGAGATGAAATTGCCTCAATTCACATTTTTCTGTTAAAATGGCATTATTTAGGGAAATTTGGGCATAAGCATTTTTCAAAAAGTTCCACACAAACGTTAAGGAGTATTGATCATTTGGTACAGTGGCGAACTCCATTTTGAATAAAGTCAAATGTGATAATCATAAAATAACACATACAGTCCAACCTGCCTTAAAGGCCACCTCTATATAAGGGCCACCTGCTTATAAAGGTCAGTAAAATTGTATCCCAATTGTTCTTTATTCATATTATTTGAACCTGTATATAAGGGTCACCTGCCCATAAAGGCCACTAGTTCCCTTGGGTGGCCTTTATAGACAGGTTTGACTTTACCTGCATATACATGTGTTCCCGGTATTTGTCTCTACTCAATTTGGTTAATTTTCCGTAATCTACTGTGGAGAATCGCTCAATAGATGGCGTCTTAGAGACCTCAGGAAGCACTGGTGTCATAAATCTCATAGATGGAGACATTGAAGGAGTCGTTCGACCACCCTGGGGACCTGGTGCCTTCAGTTGATTCTGTACCTTTAATGAATCTGCGCCCTTAGTTAAAAAAAAATCATGTAATGAAAATTGTAACAAGTTATAATTGAAAGGGGATAACATTTCAAAAGCCTTACCCAAACAAACCCCAACTGGAAAATCCCTAACCAAATTCGTGATCATAATAAAAATACAAATGTAGCTAATAGGCCTGGTTTGATCATATTACAAATGGCTATTTATAGGCCTCGTGCACTCAAAGATTTTTCCTGTAAAGTTTGGTAACAATCTGTTAATTATTTTTTCGAGTTGAGTTGAGTTGAGTTGAGTAATGGTGTTTAATGTCCCAGTCAAGAATATTTCACTTATATCGAGGCTGTCACAATTGATGTATGGCCTGCCATGCCTATTATGTTCTGAAACTGGCCGCCATCAAAGTACCAAAACAACCTCACTGTAATTAATGTCATATAGTAATGTCAGTGACGTCATTAAAAGGCACAATTCAGGCCGAGTTTTTATGCTTTTTGCATGTAATACAAGTATACTGGCCCTTTGTCGGAACACTGTGGGCGTGGCCAGCGATCCATCAATTTACTAAGACACTTCAAGAATCAATGATTAAATCACTGATTCTCTACATTGTGATATTGTAAGTAAAATTTACTTTCATTTTTTAGTGTTTTAAGAGTCAAAAATCGTGAAATCACTTTGTGACTCACCAACCTCCCACACCCCTTCCATCTGCCAGTAAATATTCTGCAATTTCAAGAATCGGGTTGTTTTCAATGAAAATATTTTTAATAAAACTTACTTTCTTTCCTTTAGGGTTTTTCTTCTGTGAACTTGAATCTTGTCGTGATTGCTTCCTTTTATCTTTCACTGGAAAATAAAGTAATTAAAAAACAGAATGCTCTAACCACTGAGCCACAAAGGTGCTGACCTGGGATTGGACATGATTCAGCATTAGCAGGGTTAGCAGGATTTTGTTGTTCTTTATTTACAATCATTGAAAACAATGTTTTTTCATTTTTTCATGACAATTAATTTTTACCGAGTGCATATCATTTGTTGGAACAGCATTAAACTTGGCAGATTTGAAGCTCTTGGTACCACATCTGTACATATTTGTGACATAAATAGTCAGTTGCCAGTGTCATTAATTTGACAGGCAGCCACATTGACACATTTTTTATGGTTTAATATATCATGAATTACTAATTTGACAAAGAAGATGTTTGACTCAATTTGATTCAATTTGAAAATTCACAATTGGAAGATTGTGAAAAACAATGTGTGGCAAGTCAGAAAGAAGTTTCTAATAAAAGAGAGACAACTGTACCTGGTTTTTCATCGTCAACTTCTAGTGACTCTGTTGGCTGCTGTGGTTGTATCATTGGAAGGTTCAACATATCAGCACTATGAGTAGCCAATCTGACAAAATTATCTATGGATATCTGAAGTATCTCATAGCTGAAAATGAAAATGATAAGATTTAATTAAATTCAATCTGACCCCAGTTTCACAATAATTTCTTAGCTAAGATTTTCCTTAACTTAAATATGGCAAATTTAAAATCTGAATAATTTTGTTAGTTTTCAAAATATTCACGAATTTAAGGTGTCATTTTGAAGGCCATTATATGCTTATATCATTGATTTTCTAATTTTCTTGAAACTTTTTTGTTTTAGTAAGATAAAAGATCTACATATAATATTTGGCAGATTTAAGTTAAGGAAAATCCTAGTTAAGGAATAATTGTGAAACTGGAACCTGAAGCTGACATTAGTGTAGTCAACCTGACAAAATTATCCACAGATATCTGAAGTATCTCATAGTTGAAAATGAAAGAAACTAAATTCAATGGGTTTAGCCAGTGTACTACTTGATACGCATACGTACCACATAATGTTTCTGCAGAACAATCATTTCCATAGAAGATGGAATTGCTTCAGTTCATGTTTTCCCTTAAAAAATGATGTAACTTCAGGAAATTTTGACATAAACCTTTTCCAAAACATACTGCACAAATGTTAAGGGGTTTTAATCACATATTATGCAAACTCCATTTTATGCCGGGCATAAAACATCAGTACTCCATCCACTCTACTCCATTTACGGTGAATCTTACATGAGTGATTATGTAACGGTGAATTTATTAAACAAGATAATAAAATTTTTTAGCGTGTTGCATAAGCATTTTATTCGAGTTAATAGATTCAATATAACATAAAGACGAATGTAAGATTCTGTTTATTATATACTGTATAATGCTTATATGTCCCTGTGGTTTGATTTTCTCTATATTTGCAGTCAAGTCTATTCCTGCTAAAATGGGTCTGACCCAAGACTTGAAAGTGGGTAGTGACTGTTCTTTCGCCAAGCACTCGGCATTAAGAAATGAAAGTCACGGTTCTTTCGGATGGGAACTTAAAATAATCGAGGTCCCGTGTCACGGTGGGCTTGGCACGCTAAAGAACCCTGCTGTGTAATGCCATCAGCGCAACGCACAGGCAAAATTTCTGCACCTTCGCCTATAGCTGGCGACGTCTCGATATAAGTGAAATATTCTTGACTGGGACGTTAAACACCATTACTCACTCACTATTCCTGCTAAAATAAAAACTCTCAAAAATACATAGGTATTACCAGCCCATTTATCTTGCTAGAGTCGTTTTCCTTTAATCAGATAAGACCACCAAAATATGACTCTGTGAATACACTAGTCATCGCCAAAGGGCAGAACTTTGAAACCGTGAAAATAAAGCAATATACAGTAATATAACATAACCCAATTGTTTTGTCTCCATCAAGTGTTTTCTCAGCTGTAACAGAACTACCAGTGGTCCATAATAATTATTATTATTAAAAACAATATACATGTACTAATCCATGTCCAAATCACAATCAAAAACAAAGTAAAATCTTTAAAACTGACAAATTAGGTTACTTGTAAATATGTGAATTTCAATAGGGAAATGAGGCTGGGTGCTCTGGAAGGGCAAGTGCCTTCTGTTAGCTACATCTGCCACGTGTGTAATCAAAATTGAGAATGAAAGGAACATAGAACTTTTGGAAGTTAAATAAATCCAGGATAATTTTGAATACATAGACATCATACTTATTAACAATATTGTGATAATGGCTATAAACCTTTTTGAAGGCCTTGATAAGCATGGGCTTGAAATATCATTGGGTAAATAAATTATTTGTAAGCATTTTGCTCAGTTGTATAAAGTTCCCATAGCAGGAAAATGCTCTACCATTGCACATTAATTGTGAAACAAATACACCATAACAAGCTTTATTTAATAAAATTATTAGTTACCAAATCTGGTAGTGCTTGAACTTCAAATCATTAACTGGTTCTGGCCATTGGAAGCACAAATTGGTTGTCATAGCAACAAACTGTGATACGTATTCCTCTGTTGTGGGTTTTTCTGGATCTAAATTCTGAATTGCCTGAAAAAGAAACATTAAAATACAAAATTATTGAATATTTATCCCCAGTAAGTCTATTCTTTGTTTCTGACTTGTATAATAGGTATATGTTTTTAAATGAATAGTGATTCATGCCCAAGTCAAGATTTATTTTACTTATATCGAGACAGTCAAGTCAAAAATGACCAATAATGTTTACAGTACTGTTAATGGTTTCAGTCAAATTTAAATTTATACTCACATTACGAAGGTTAGGCAGAGAAAAATCACCCTGTTCCGAGTCTTCTGATTGTTGTATTGTTGTATAGAGGTGCTCCAGTGATTTGAGGGATGAACTGTGATAAAACATCTGTCAAAAAGAAAATATTTATAAACCTCAATACAAATTATTATATGATCAGTACAGTCCAACCTGCCTTAAAGGCCACCTTTATATAAGGATCACCTGCTTATAAAAGCCAGTAGAATTTTTCCCGAATTGTTCTTTATTCAAATTATTTTAACCTGTATATAAAGGCCACCTGTCCATAAAGGCCACATTTACTTGTTCTCTTGCATGGTCTTTATAGACAGGTGTGACTGTAATTTGATCAAATCATTGGATCATGTGATCAGGGTGGAAAAAACATCATGTATCCCTCTAAAAACATCATATCCCACCCCTTCGGAACATACCATAAGGTCACAAAAATATGACATCATCAATAGAGAATCAGTTTTGACATTCTAACATTTGCCTCCGATGAGTTACAATAGCAGAAAACTGACTGGGATAGAGATTTATACAGTCATTTCAAAGTATTTCAAAACTACTTTCTTTTTTATTACCATGGTGATCTTTCATTTCGGTATAATAAACAATTGATGTATTGCCTTTGAGTTGAAATATTAACATGTAAATAGTTCCTGTGCAGTTTAACTGCAATGTGGCAGCACACAAGGTATTCAAAGTTGTCAAGGTGTATACTGTATAATGCTTATATTTCGATGTGGTTATATTTTCGCTATATTCACGGTCAAGTGTATTCCCGCGAAAATATAACCGCCGCGAATATACACTGGAATTACCAGGCCCATCAATCTTCCTAGAGTCGTTTTCCTTTAATTAGATAAGACCGGAAAATTTGACACCGCGAATACACTAGTCATCATCAAACCGCGAAAATTTGACACCGTGAATACACTAGTCATCATCAAACCGCGAAAATTTGACACCGTGAATACACTAGTCATCATTGAATCGCGAAAATTTGACACTGTGAATACACTAGTCATCATCAAACCGCGAAAATTTGACATCGTAAATACACTAGTCATCATTTAACCGGGAAAATATGACACCGCGAATACACTTGTCATCATCAAACCGCGAAAATTTGACACTGTGAATACACTAGTCATCATCAAACCGCGAAAATTTGATACCGCGAATACACTTGTCAACATTAAACCACGAAAATTTGACACCGTGAATACACTAGTCATTGTCAAACCACGAAAATTTGACACCGTGAAAATAAAGCAATATACAGTAATTATATCAAGGTTCCTCTGTACATACCATTGGGTATTCTTTATTAAAAGATTTCTTTGGGTAGTGGTCTGTGGTCAGTGGTCTAAGAGGAATTCTAGGATTAACACTCCTAACTAAGTCATCTAGAATCTTGACCACAATTGTCCGAGCTTGATGATGTAAAAACTTTTTCTGTAAATCAAATAAACTATACATATGAATATAAGGAAATGAAAATGGGGATGGATTGGCCACACACTACGCAAGCCTGCGTCAAATGTCACCAGGCAGGCTCTTGACTGGAACCCACAAGGGAAGAGGAAGAGAGGCCGGTCTAAACAGACCTGGCGTAGGATTATCGACACAGAGGCACAAACAGCTGGAAAGACCTGGGCCGAACTGAAGAAGATAGCTCAGAACTGTGTCAGATGGAGAGGTGTTGTTGCCGCTCTTTGTTCCACAGGGAATCAAGAGGAAATAAGTAATACGTAGTAATACATATGAATTCCTTTCACTTCAAACCAACTTTTCATGTTTTGCTCTCATGCTATTAACTTTTGTGCATTTTACAAGGACAAAATAATTAAGAAAATTATTTGTTGTGAGCTAAAGAAAATTGATTTTGTCTAAAAGGACAAGTGGCAAAAAAAGGTTATTGTACTCCCCCACACTCCACTTTATTATAATTCAGTTTTCAATCTAGGATTTTTTAGAAAGCGACATTTTCATAAACTTATGTTGAAAACATCAAAATATTAATATTTTTACATTCATGCTATGTTAAATATCACTTACTAAGGCTTTAATTATATAATGAAATCATTTGAAAAAATTAGGGGTGCTGTAAGGTTATAACAATAACCCACACTCCACTTATTCACTTTTCAATCTAGGATTTTTTAGAAGGGGACATTTTCATAAACTTATGTTGAAAACATCAAAATATTAATATTTTTACATTCATGCTATGTTAAATATCACTCACTAAGGCTTTAATTATATAATGAAATCATTTGAAAAAATTAGAGGTTCTGTAAGTGGCTCCATTGCCCCTTCTAGAGTGATCACTGTCCCTTGACACAATTAATGCCATTTCAATTTTCAATTTATGAACCAGTCAAGTACATGTGTATATTTCACTTATATTGAGATGCCACAAGCTACAAGTGATGTAGCTGAAAAGTTCATTGGGCTCAGTGCAATGCCCAGAGAGAGTTGTTTTATGTGCAATACCTGTCATGACACACGAGGCATCTGTGTTTAAGGTCTCTTCCGAAGGATTCCTTCACTTTCATTTCTAAATACTGAGTACTTGGTGAAAGAACAGTCACTACATGTGCAGAGTGCTCAGGGCAATGTGCAGGGAGGTTTCTTTTACATGCTATGCTTGTCATGACTCGGGGCCCGGTATTGGTTTTTAAGGTCTTTTCTGAAGGAACCTATGACTTTCATTTCTAATGCCGAGTGCTTGGCGAAAGAACAGTCACTTCCTATTTCAAGGGGTTCCAACCCATGACCTCCCACATACAGAGCAAGCAAACTACCAACTGAGCTACCATAATGGTACACAATAGTCCATTTTTTACGGCATTTCACGACAGTGAACGCATACTTTGCTATCGCTCTTCCAAGATATTGGGCTTCTTTGCTATGAAATTATAAGATATGAGTACGCATGGAAATAGTGAGCCAGGTAAATGAGCGTGAAAGAAATATATCTGTTTTATCGTGAGATATGTATTCTGAGATGGGTAATGCATTTGGTTTTTCGGAATACATTTCGGAATCTAGTAAAATATTGCGACGGGATGCATCCAATAATTTCTGCAATTTGGCGAACTGATTTCGTGTTTACAATAAAAAGTAGTCCAAGAAGTTTGCGTCCTACAATGTAAAATCATAACTTTTTATGAAATAAACAGCAATGGCAGGTGGATTTAATTAATTCTTCATGAAATCTACGGTAATTTAAATTTATTTTGAAGGGTACGATAACATATTTTGATGTTGAAGCAATTGTGTCATATTTTAAAACTGCGTTTATCAATTAGATTTCACTTTCCTGAAAGGGAGATATTTCGTACAGTGTTGTGTGCAAATGACCACATGTGGATTTTAAATACTTCACCATTAACATGAAACGGGAATATTGTGAGTGATAATCAGCAGTTTATTAAAACCCAGATTTAACAGCAAATGATCCGCTAGAATGTACCCCTCATAGCGACGGTAGGGTCTGCAAAACTCTACTTTCTCTCTATCCGAAATGACAAAACTATCAGGTATGACTTTATTAAATTTTAATTACCGATTGTCTTTTATTATATATTTATGAATTTTTATTTTCTACCATTTAATTTAGCAATACATGGTTTGGTACATTGTTTATTTTTCCAAAAAACATCCGTCTGACTATGCATAGATCGAACCAACCCCTAACTCCCCTTTCCCGGGGGGGTGGAGTGAGGGTGGGGGTGGGGGGGTTGGAGGTGGGGGAGATTTTCGATTATAATCTGTCTTGCCACAACACCATTTTCCCAACTACGCCATACAACAGTACAGCAGTGCTATGTTTCATCATTCATACTGACCTCAATTAAATCAAATTCTTCTGCCGGTATCTGTGGGGCCTTTGTCACCCCTTTGAAAATGACAATAATATCACCCCCACTACATAGAACAGGCCTGGTGAGTAACTTCCAATACTCACAGAATATACCACAAGTTGGCGATTTGAAAATGACAGGTATTCTCACTTGACCCTCGGGAGCAATAGCACCTGTAAAAATAAATTAATACAGTAAAACCCTGCTATAGTGACCGTGTCTTTACCAATAATATCTACTGTAGATTACTTTAATATCGCAAGTATCAAATCTTGCGTACTTACATCTGAGCTTCATTTCGCAAATATGTGTATTCGCATCCACAATCTAGGTTCATAATTAATTGCGCTTCCCCCTCATGGCGGCTATATAGTTATCTACCTTTCTTTGGGGTCCTTGTTTTGTTGATGGTTTCTTAATGTTCCATAATCATTGTAAACGGTTGAAAGGAATTTTTAATTAAGCCTCGCCAGTCAGTGTTTAAAGGGAAAATTCAATAGAACCTTGTAAGTTACGGTGAAATTCCGTCAAGACTTTTATATACGGTTGAAAAAAACTGTTAATTGAGCTTGTTTCAATGGAAATTTCAAAGAAACCTTGCAAGTTACGGCAAAGTTTGCGATTTACTTTATTGCATCTAATATGACATGCATTTACGACGGTCATAGTCGATTGCTGTCATGTTTTAAATTTGACTTAATAATTTTCGCGATTCTGGGAATATTCACGTGATATTTGAATTCGCGACTGAGAGTCCTTGCAAATTTACGCGTTAATAAAACTCTCGCGATAAAAAAGTAATCTACAGTATCTATTAAAATCACGGTTTTATGGTCCCTTGCTTAATATTTCAGTCAAAAAGAACCTCTATATATAAAAATCATTTGTCCATTTAAAACCAGTGTTTTCAGGACCCTTTCAGAAAATGTAAAATGAGTAGAAGTGGGTGATAAACTTAATCCAAATCCAAAAAAGTAGCAGACAACTTTTGTCGCCTTGCTGGCTTATTGGTAAAACTCCACATATCAAATATTAGTTCAATATCTACAGGCCTACAAGAAAAAAGTCCAAGGCCCATAATTTTGTCAAAAATTGGTGAACTGGAACAAAACTGAAAGTGGATCTGTAATTCATGATGTTAGACTCACATTACACATATCAAAATTTATAATATTCAAAATCTGCAGGCCTACAGAATTTTTTTTTGTCACTTTGTTTGATACATACCTCCTTCTTCAAAGAAGTAAAATCTTTGTATTTTAGATCTATATATATCAAAGGACTGTAACTTTACTTCTTTCTGCAACACAAAACAACAAGGATATGTAGAATAGATAAGCTAGCAAATCACAAGATCTTTTAATTGGCAAAGCAAGAGACCAATACCTTTTAAAATTTTTATTGTATAACCACCCCAAAAAATCCATAAGGCCATGTAATAAAAATCAATTACACATGTCTAATCTCATTCATGTTTCCTTCTTGGTAAGTGAAGTCGCATGATTGTTGTAGCATATTATGATGTCATATTTTAGACAGCGTGATTTGTTTTTTGCAGCCATTTTGGCCAAGAAATCATTTTTCAGATAGGAAAAATGAAGATTTTTTCTATATTATACAATAAACAGAATACATTCGTGATAAATGTAATATAAGATTTATCAAATGTGTTGAATAAAATTTATGCAAAGTCTCAGCCTTGTGAAACACACATATTTTTTTTTTGGACTTATTTCTTAAAACCTACCTTCCAGTCATAGTATATTGCTGTTGAACCTGTGTTGATTATTTCAATATGTCCAGTAACTCTTTCATCTATCATACTTTCAAAGAGGACAGAGGTTATGACCTTTTGTTGACCTTTACAGCGATCCTCGTTACCCTCCCATTTAGCTTGTTTGCCACATACAATAATTTCTGGTCCTTTGGAATATACATTTTCAACATGTAGATCTATGGAGCTGATATTGGATACATTAGAACTGAAAATAATAAAAGTTACACAGTTTGTAGGTGTACTGTGAGGTCAGTAGAAAAACATACCAGGTGAGTTGTCATAACTTTTTTAACTTCTTTTTGAGACCAAATGTGGCTAGAACTGTCTCTGAAGGAGATTTATATGCCACCGCTCCTAAATGTTGGTGGAGAAAATTGATCACTGGCAATCGGTTCTTATGATGTTTGTCATCTGTGCTAGCGCGTTATTCAGTTTGCTTTGCATGGCAATGGAAGTTATAGTTATATTTACATTTCGCAATTTTTGAAAGTCTATGACATGCGATTACAATTGCTGGAACACCCAATCAATGACGTCACGATTATAGGCAAGAGATAAGTGACGTCACATTAGCAAATGCAATTATACATTGTAGTCCTACAACTTTGTTTGGTCTCAAACACAGTTTAATACAATCAAACATTATAAATGCAATTTACCATGATTTACAGTAAATATAATTAAATAATTAACCTCCAGACAAAATTGTACATGTTGTATGTGTGAAAAATTCTAAGTTTGGAAATGGCAATAATTACTAGTATGCAAAATATGGCCAATCAAAATGATAATTTCAGGTGCACAGGGTCTTATGATCACTGGATAGTTTCAGAAATATGGGATCATACATAATTTAAACTTAATCTCTGGACAAAATGTTTGTACAGCCTTAATTTAAAGCCTTAACCATGTGGCCCTCACAGCGGCAGTCAAAAGTAGGCTTAATTCTCAATATATTACCTCTGTGAGTGTGTAATTTCTGCATCATTGATATTTGGACTACAAGTGCTAGTTTTTTCCGGTGTTGACGTTTCTTGATCGGAAACTTCATTAGTTTCAACTGTGGTACTTTTTGGTTGATCATCTCCAACCTGAGTCCCAATAATATTTAACACTTCAAATAGCTGAAAAACAATGTTGAAATATGCAGGAGATATAAATTATGATACATGTACATGTATGTAAAAGGTCCAATTCAGAAGAGACTGATTTTCCACAAAAAATATTAATTTGATTGACTGAATATGGTGAACCCAGTTTTACGGCCAATTAAAGAATATTTGACTTATATTGAGACATACCAGCTATAGGTGAAGTGACAGAATTTTTTCAATTGTAGTTTGATCAGGGCAGGTTCTTTAACATGCCACACCTGTAGGGTGCCCAGGTCATGATTCATTTCTGAGTGCTTTGGGAAAAATATTCACTACCTATTTTTAAGTCTTCTTCAGACCCCAACTGGGGTTCAAACTCACAACCTTACACATACAGAGTGAGCATTTTACAAATTGAGCTACTGTAGTAATAGGTATTAATTTCAGAAAACACTGATTTGCCATTGACTCAAGAAGCTAAGTTGACTGAGTGATGTTAATGTTGCAATGGTGTTTTAGTGCAGGCTGGTCATGATTCTTTTTCTTACATTAAAGCTGTCAATTCTGGGATGGCAGAGGAAACCTGAGTGCACAAAGAAAACCAAACAATTTTGGCAATTAAATTGACAAACTTTCTCACATTAGAATCTGCCCCAGTGGGATTCAAGCCTAAGTGATTAGTAGCATGCGCACAGCGATCTGTAATCGGCATGTACGACTACTCGAACACCGAAAATCCTATTCATTTTCTTTGAAACACACTACTTTACTATACTTACTGGTTTATGGGGTATAATTCTATCCATAATGTCTTTAACATTCTCTCTTTGTTCATCTAGATATGGTGTATAAAACGCTGGATAATAATCTTGTTGTTGTCCTGAAGACTGTATCCCTGAAAATATAATTAGTCAGAGATAAATTTGGTTTGATCATGAAGATTTAATAAAATAAATCTTTGGAAAAAAGCTACTATTCTGGAAGTTATTATAGAAATGAAAATATTTTTTTTCATTTTGTTAAGGAAGAATGAAGGAATTGGACATTTTGCACACTTACTAATCTGCGTGGTAAATAATGTTAATATGTGTGAAAATTATCAAATTTTTTCATACTTCCATATCAAAATGAAAAATTAATTTCATTTCTTATATTATTAATTCAATTTTTAGAAATTTTCCAAAAAAAAACAATAGCGATAAACAAGCACATTAAACTTAATTGTCCTTACCCAAAAAATGTTAGATATTGTAACAATATAACATCTTGGCAACGAGAATCCTCTGCTATTGCAGGCATGTCATTATGCAGTTTGCAGCATTTCAAAACTTCGAATTTTCCCAATCTTTACGGTAGAAGGTAGTTTTTTTTATTTTAAATGTAACAAAGTCACTAATAAATAATACAGATATTACCTTTATTATGGACATTCTTCAAATTCATATCAACCATTTCTATATCATTTAAATATCCCCTGTCTGATCTCTTCAGTGTGGCACTAAAATGTGATAATATTAATTTATACTAAATTATGTATGCTAACATGCAAGATAAAAAAATTCTGAATGGAATAAAGCCACATGGTCCATGACATTAAACATTTGAGTAATTAAATAAGGGAGTGTCAGTTAATTGTAAGTAAGTCAGCAAGTGAATAAGTGGTTAAGTGAGTGCAAGCATTGGTTAAAGAATGTCAACAAACAGTGAGTGAGTGAGTAAGTGAGTGTGAGTGAGTGAGTGAGTGAGTGAGTGAGTGAGTGAGTGAGTGAGTGAGTGAGTGAGTGAGTGAGTGAGTGAGTGAGTGAGTGAGTGAGTGAGTGAGTGAGTGAGTGTGAGTCAGTCAGTAAGTGAGTGAGTCAGTAAGTGAGTGAGTGAGTGAGTCAGTGAGTGTGAGTCAGTGAGTGAGTGTGAGTCAGTCAGTGAGTGAGTGAGTGTGAGTCAGTAAGTGAGTGAGTGAGTGAGTGAGTGTGAGTCAGTGAGTGAGTGAGTGAGTGTGAGTCAGTGAGTGAGTGAGTTAGTGTGAGTGAGTGAGTGAGGAGTGAGTGAGTGAGTGAGTCAGTTGTGAGCGAGTGAGTAGGTGAGTGAATGGGTAGATGGGTGGGTGAGTGTGAGTGAATGAGCCAGTGGTGAATGAGTTAGTGAGCAAGTGGTGAGTGAGTCAGTCAGTCAATCACTTATAGTGAGTGAGCAAGCAAGTTAATGTGTGGGCAACTGAGTGCAAGCAAGATAAAGAATGTTAACAAACTAGTTAGCAATTGTGTAACTCTTGAGTAAGCCAGTGAGTCATCATGTTGGTGTATGTGTAATTTGGATGAATAATTATACATACTGTAATCCACCAATATCATCACCCATTCTCTTCTGTTGTCTCCAAAAAGCACAAAAATGTCTGTCTTCTCCTATAAATAGAAAATATAGTATATAAAGTAAATCTGAGCAAGGCAAATTAATCTGATCCTAAAGACCTGGGTTGAGGGACAGAGTGAGTTGGTGTATTACACATGTACAGTCCAATCTGTCTTAAAGGCCACCTCTATATAAGTACCACCTGCTTATAAAGGCCAGTAGAATTTTATCATAATTGTTCTTTATTCATATTATTTGAACCTGTATGTAAAGGCCATCTGCCCATAAAGCCACTATTACTGGTTCCCTAGGGTGGTCTTTATAGATAGGTTTGACTGTATATGTAATGCATTAAATTAGCTATAGTCAATTTAGTGAAAGTTTATGGTCGTGAAATGGTTTTGGCAAGAGAAATGCGAAAGTTATTAACTGCAACTAAAACTAGTAAATTAGTTGGCTTACAGTATTTGGTTTTGTACTCACAGTCCAATTTTCAAAAGTTTTGTAATTTTTTCCCCAGAGAGAAAACTTAACATTTATTTGGTAATATTTTTATGCATATGAAATCACTGAATATCTTCCAAAATTTTATGATGGCAGGGCTCTCTTTCTTTTGAATGGGTCTGGGCATGAGTGAGTTAGTGAGTAATTTCCTCTGCAATTGTGTAAAAAAAAAAAAAAACTCCAAAAATACAAAGCTAAAATTTCCAAAATTGTGAAAACTTTAAAAGTGATTTCCAAAAATCTTAAGATTTTTAATAGGGGATGGGGCTGAAAAAATGACCCAATGACAGCCCTGGCTAGTCATATGTTGAGCCTTCATCTTCAGAATTTGAATTCTGAATGCGTCAGAATATCGGTCCCAAAAACAACCCAGCGACAGCCCTGGCTGGTCACATGATTCAACTAACAGACACTATATTGTAGCCAGTATTTTATATTTTGTCACTTACCATATCCTCTTCTTTGAGCATCTAACAGAGTAGACACCACATTTCTATCAGAGTGTACGAGTGAATAGTTCCCTGGTGTGTACATCAATAAATGTTCTACAGGTCTAGATACCGATTCTGGAAAAAATTAAACATCAAGAGTTCTATAAACATTTAATTATCATTTGACCACTGATTTCGCCCTTTTCTGATTGGCTGAAAATGTGTTTAGCAAGACTAAATAAATTGAAATATTCTCCTCCATGCACAAATGCAAATGAGAAATGTTCTTTATTCTGATATTTCCATATTCTCTTTGTCAACACAAAAAAATTCATAGTAACTATAATATGAAATTCCATGACATTATATTTAATATTAGAATTATAAGCAATTACCTGATAAATATTTAGCCAAAGTCTGCGAATCTTTATTTTCACAATTCCATGTTCGCATGGTTAACACAAAATTAATTCATGTACCAGAAATTATGATATAAAATTCCATGATATGACAATATGCCATTACCTGATAAATATTTAGCCAATATCTGCAAATCTTTATCTTGGTATTTCCATGTTTTCATCGTCAACGCAAACAAATTCATAGTATCTATGATATCCAATTCCATGATATGACAACATTATAATTATTTCCATTACCTGATAAATATTTAGCCAGAACCCGCCAATCTTTATTTTGATATCTCCACGTTCTCATGGAACTACTCTCTAAAACTCCATCTTTAAATGATGACTTTTTTTCTGCATGATGAGTTTCATATAAAAACTACATAAGTAAGATAGAAAGAAAAAAATACAGTAAATTATGGTGTTAAAATGCCACTTGATATTTCTGCCACCTCAATTATGGCAAGTTAGGTAAAAACTGCAGGACCCAGTTGTTCGAAGCTTAATTAATTTAATAAGTGATTTAAGCGTGAATTTGAAACACCAATAAAACTTAACATATCATTATTGAATCAAAAGTTTTGAAACATTTTGTTTCAATTTGATGGAATTCTATTCACTTTTCATGTTTTAAACCAAAAATGTACAAAATATTTGATATAATGAAAAAAAAATTTTTTTGACTGAATCAATCGATAAATCAAGCTTTGAACAACTGGGCCTTGATTTGATGTTAAACAACATAAAACCAACCAATCTTTATTATTGGCAAATAGGTAAAAACTGCTAATTTGAAGAAAACAACAAGTAACCATGCAACCAACTTTATTCATAAAAACACCAGTGAAAATGAAAATAACAATCAAATTCCTCCAATTGTTATTTCAAATAAATGATTAGAACCATCCATTGTCCTAAATCTCAGGCGGGGCGGTTTTTGTCTACAAGGGGGTCATTGATCCCTTATTTTGCTAAAAATGACCCATTGTTACAGCCTTAGTGGGCCATATTTTACATTACAGGAATGTAAAAATATTGATATTACAGTGTTTTAAATGAAAAGAATTTTTTTTTTTTGAAAACCTTTGTTTTTTATTTTTTTTTATTTTAAAAACAGTCTGAATACGATTTATAACAAAATTTTGCAACTTATTTATTTCTTCACTTTTTTCAAAACATAGATGAGCTATTTAGCAATGGCAATTACCGTAGACTTCTTTATTATTACCATTTGGTCTCAAACAGAGTATAATACATGCACATTTAAACATCAAGTTACCTTATAATCTCCCCTGTTTTGTGCCTGTTGTGTGAATTCTTTGACTGTACCCAGAATACTGTGGGGAACTATCTTGCCATTATCAAAAGTGGGGCCTCTGTGTTCTGTAAAACGTAAATCCAAAATTCATTCTTTATAAAATACAGTCAAACTTCAGGTGGTATTTTTCAGCACTCCAGTTTTCTCCACTATTTCTGAATTGCCAGCCTTGATGTAAGTTGAAAAATCTTTACTTGAGTGTAAAAGAAGGTTATTTCCTAATGACGTGAAAACAAAATAGCCACACCCACTCATATGCAGCTTGATTTAAATTTATTGTGACACCATCAGTAACAGTGCAACTTTTTTATGTTTGCTATGGTGGGTGGTGTAGTAAATGTATCATAGCTTTTTGTAAAACTTAATTTGCCAATTTTACCTTGCTTTTGGGGTTGTGTTTTTAACATGGACATGTGTTTGTGTTTCATTTAGTATTTTTAGACAAGTCTCTAAAAAAATTCAGAAACTAACTGTAAAACTCAAGTATTTTTTTTTAAATTTTACAATTTTATTTTTAATGTGACTGAATATTATAACTGAAGGTTATGAAATTAGGCCCCTTAGCCAACAATGTGTCAATTGGCAAGAGTTATATGCTCCAGGTTTTTTTTTTAAGGTTTTTTTTTTATTTTGCTTTTGGGATTGTGTTTTGAACACTGATCTGCATGACGGTGTTTGGCTTTGAGATTGTGATTTGATCATGGACATGTATGTTTGTGTTTGGCTTTGAAATTGTGATTTAGACATGGACGTGTATGTTTGTGTTTGGCTTTTGAGATTGTGATTTGTACATAGACCTGTATGTTTATGTTTGACTTTTTGGATTGTGACTAGAACATTGAGCAGTTAGTTTGTGTTTGATTCAATGCTGAAAGGAGTTCCCCAGTGTACCACATGATCAATACCTCCTAACTTTTGTGTGGACTGTCTAGGAAAATGTTTACATACAAATTCCCAGAGTAACATCATTTTTATGGGAAAACCTGAACTGAAGGGATTTCATCTCCAAAAGAAGTAATTGTTTTGCAGAAACATTATGGGGTATCTATGGGCAGCCATCAGGGCAAAAATACAAAAGCTGAGAATTAATCAAATTATATTTCGAATTATTGATTTTTGAATTTTGTTTAGTGATTTTAATTTTTTAATTATTGATTTATTTTTTATTGTTATTTTTTAAAATATTTGATTAATTCTCCGCTTTTGTATTTTTGCCCTGATGGCTGCCCATAGGTATCACATAGTACACTGGTGAACCCGAATGGCTTACTTGTAATATCTATTGGTTTGATTGGATCATCATAACCTGCTGGTCTCATGACGGTGTACGACATCCTGAAATTAACAAAAATAAATTAATTTTAATTTTTTAAAAGTAAAAACTGAGTTTGAGAGGCAGCATGTACAGACATTCAAATTATGTAAATTAGCAATTTAAGGGCTCTTGCGGGGGTCTGTTCATAATTGTCCCTTTCCTAAAAAACAGATATTTCTTATTGTCCCTCTCTGGGTTTGATGTGCTGTTCAAACAAACAAATAGTCTATTCCAATTTTACATTTAAGAATTTTACCTGGTGGACTTAACGGTATAAGTTATAACTTTCATTGCCTTGAATTAAAAAAAAATACTTATTCAAATGTTACTTTTTACTTGAAACAAATGAAATAAAAATTGAATTATATTTATTAAAATTTTTAATTTGAAATTTTAGTCTGTGTGTTCATCTTATTTTACATTCTTAAATGTTATTGATTTATATACTAAAAACAAATAAATGTTAAATTCCAACTATATTTACAATTAAAACACAGTTTTTTTTAAGTTGTATTTTTTCCTCTAAAATATCAGACCAAAATGTAAAATATTTTCAAAGTCCCATCTTTGTAGAAGCTATATTAAAAATTGAAGAAGAAACGTTGAAAAATGTGTCTACATGTATTAGATTATTCTTTTAAAATTCACAGGTTTTCTCTAAAAAAGCTCATTTTTACCCCAAAAATGTAAAATATATTCTTTAAAACCTGTAATATATGTTTAAGCTACATATTGGTAGAAGCTATATTTAAAATTTCAAGAAGAAACGTTGAAAAATGTGTCTGTTAGAGTTTTTTCTTAAAATTCACAGGTTTTCTCTCACAATGCAACTTCTTACCCCAAAAATGCGACATATTGTTAAAAATCTGTAATATATGTTAAAGTTCCTTCTTGCAATTGGTAGAAGTTATATTCAAAATGTCATGAAGAATCGTAACATTGAAAAATTAGTGTCAGAGCAGTTTCTCAAAATTCACAATGGTTTCCTCTAAATGAACCGGTATTTTTACATGTATTTTGATTTTCATTTTATTTATTAATTATTTATTTATTCATGTGTGCACGTTTTATTTGATTTTTTAAAAAATGTTTTATTTGATTTTTTTAAAAATTTATTTATTTAGATACATGTATTTGTAGTTTTGTTTAATTTATGAACGATTTTAAAAATAAAACTATGATAAAGTAATTTTTATATAAATTTTTAATGCTTCTTTTACCTTCTTTTCTGGAATAAACTCTACCCCAAGCTTAACTTAAGTCCTATTGTTCCCTATTTGGGTTGAATTCATGATTGTCCCTCTTTTTTTAACCAAATTCTTACCTGGATTTTCAAAAAAGGGACAATCATGAATAAACCCTTGCGGGGCTGTATTAATGCCAATATATTAATTGCATGGACCAATCCACAATTAAAAAACTTTCTAAAACACTAACTTTAAAGTTTTTTAAAATAAATTACAATAAAAACAAGAGGCCTATGGGCCTTAACGCTCACCTGTGACCTTGACCTTTGAACCCATGAGCTTCATTCAAATATCAAAATGATAATTAGGCCAATATTCTAATATACATCCCTATACAAAAAGTTTATAATTTTTGAGATAAATAATCATTTCAGTACTTGTTTGTATCTGTGATCTTGACATTTAAACCCATGCCCTTCATTCATATATCAAAATGACCATTGTGCCAGTACCAACAATATTCTAATATACATGTACATGCCTATACAAAAAGTTAATAGTTTTCAAGATAAGTAACCATTTAGGTATTCATTCACATCTGTGACCTTGACCTTTGAACTCATAACCTTCATTCATATATCAAAATGGTTGTTAGGCTAATACCTACAATATTCTAATATACATGCATATACAAAAAGTTAATAGTTTTCAAGATAATTAACCATTCAGGTATTCATTCGCATCTATGCCCTTGACCTTTGAACCCATGACCTTCATTCACATATCAAAATGATCATTAGGATAATACCTAAAATATTCTAATATACATGCATATACAAAAAGTTAATAGTTTTCAAGATAATTAACCATTCAGGTATTCATTCGCATCTGTGAACTTGACCTTTGAACCCATGACCTTCATTCATATATCAAAATGATCGTTAGGATAATACCTAAAATATTCTAATATACATGCTTATACAAAAAGTCTATAGTTTTTGAGATAAATAATCATTTCAGTACTTGTTTACATCTGTGACCTTGACCTTTGAACTCATGACCTTTATTCATATATCAAAATTACCATTGGGCCATTACCTACAATATTCTAATATACATGCCTATACAAAAAGTCTATAGTTTTGCAGATAATTAACTATTTTGGTAAACATCTGTGACCTTGACCTTTGAACCCATGACCTTAATCGATATATCAAAATGATCGTCATGTCAATACCTACAATTAACCAAAAATCCTATGTCATTATCACCAGAAATGTTTAAAAAATAGCATTTTTTATCAAAGGTCAAAACTGGGACATGACCTTGACCTTTGACCTTGACATTAATCGGAAGAAAGTTGCAAGACAAGATCAACAGTGAAAACTTCATACAATTATCTTCAGCCATTATGAAGTTATAACAATAAATGTCTCACTTTAAAAATTACATAATTTTACGCAAAAATTGCGTAACCTATTTTTCGTCCAATTTTCATGAAAAACACAATTTTAATGTATCTAGGTATCCTGAATCCAAAAATCTAATCAAAATTTGCCTGCACCTTTTGGTTTCAGAGAAGAAGATTGTTTTGTCTTTTGGCTATTTATAGTAACGGCAGCCATATTGTTGGGCGTGGTCAAACAACGAACAAAATTTTAAAAGCCTGTTACCCAGGCTTAATAATCATCAAAGTTTCATCTAATTTGGCTCAGTAGTTTTGGAGGAGAAGATTAAAATGTAAAGTTTACGCACGACGCATAACACACGACGGGCGATGATAGATAGCAATAGCTCATCTGAGCCTTTCGGCTCAGGTGAGCTAATAAAAAGTTTAAACAAAATAAAAAGATAGATGTTATAAGCTTGGAGTGATCTTCAATATGAATCCTAAAATTCATGAATATCTTGAAAACTAATGAAATTATTCATATCTCAAATTTTTCAGATTTAAGTTAAGGAAAATCTTAGTTAAGAAATGATTGTGAAACCAGGATCTGGCCCCGGTTTCACAATCAATTCTTAACTTAAGATTTTCCTTAACTTAAATCTGGCAAATTTAAAAACCTTTATGATTTTGTTAATTGTTAAGATATTAGAGAATTTAAGGTGTGAATGAACCATTTTAAAGATGATATAAAGCTTATGACATCTGCATTAGTTTTGACAAAAATATTCATTCGTATTTTAAAAAGAGCTTGCCAAATTTGCTAAATTTAGGTTAAGGAAAATCTTAGTTAAGAAATGATTGTGAAACTAGGACCTGCTGCTCTAGTATATCTTACATCTTTGTTCCATCTGGGTTTACTGGTTTCTTCACACAGACATTTTTGTATTTTCTTTTTCTTCTACTTTTGGATTTTGTCACCTTTTGATCTAATCTAGCCTGAAATATAAATTTATTAGTTTACCATTTTATATAAGTCTTTCAATTTAAGACAGGAAAAAATGATGGGTATTACCCCCCCCCCCCCCCAGACACTGTAGTATTAGGTCAGTTAAATGCTAGTTCAGGGCTTTTCCTACACAATATTTACTGCCAAAATTGTAAAGCATTCCCAATACACAAAATGAAACAATTTTTCTGAATATAGTAAAAACGATTCCCAATCCAGTTCAACTTTTCTTCCTGTTTTGTTTTTTTTTAAATCAAGCTGTGTCTGTTTTTTGTTTTCTTCTGAGAGCTTGAAGTATACTTTTAAGTGCACAAGTAATATGTATTAACACACGGTTTAGTTGCTTTGACAACGACACCATAATTAAATCAGCTAATACTGATATTTAGTATTTATGTCTCGATCACAACAGCAAATGCCATGCAAAGAAAGTTCTTAAAAAACTTCTGAATCATTGTCAAAATAGAAGACTTTATTTAAAAAAACTATTATTTTCCCTCACTTCAAACTGATATGAGTGTACTAAAAAGGTAAAAAATGTTGTCACTTCATGGTATAAATGAAATTTTCTTGATTAGGACACTTTTTTTAAGGTTTTTCTTAATTTATTTTCTTACTGATTTTAATTTCTCTTCTGTTATTTCTAACTCTGCAATTTCATCATCCCAGATCTTGGGTTCAGGAGATTCTTTGTCATCATCTTTTTCACACTGCTGAGCTTTTCCACCGAAAGGAAAACATTTCCTCTTAATTTTCACTTTATCTAAAATAAAAGTTAAGGGCCATAAATCAAATAATACCTTAATTTTCACCCAAATTTATTGCAAAATTTAGATATGGGAACAAGGACATTTAAAAAAAAAAAAAAAAAAACAAAACAAAACAAAAAAAAAAAAAAAACATATGTTCACATAGTACTCTTTTCAATATATACCACACATATTTTTTAAAAAAATATATAATTTCATAATGAAACTGATCCCTGTGCAAGTGGTTATTTTCTTTTCTGTTTTTTAAGTGACAAACCCTCTCTTGTGTATTGAGGACTGTCTATATGTCAAAATATCTGTTTCATATTAGGGAAAATAAAGTCCAACATTCCAATTAAACTTTTGATTTTTTTTTTTTTGGGGGGGGGGGGGGGGGTTTAAATTTTTTTTGACATATTTCTAACAAAATTGAGAACTTAATACCTAATTTGTTGCATGGTCTAGAGCCCAAAAATATACTAAAATAATAATTCAAGCTAAAACAAACATGTCAAACTATTATAACAAGAGGCATATGTCAAATAAAATTAACTTCTCGCACCAACAGTTTTATCCAGGAGTTCCTAATGCACATTATGACTATACCACAGTTCAAAATATTCCAAATACACAAAACACACAAGATGTTCATAACAAGCTTGACAATATTGCACATAAAATGGACGCAATTTTAACAAGAATAGTAAATGTAGAGATTTCCATAAAAACAGTTTCTAATGAAGTCACTGACTTAAAACACAAAGTGAATGAGGTTGAAACCAGCATGAATTTTATAAATGACAAGTTTGAAAAATGCAATAGTGATATAGGAAAAATTCAAAAAGTAGCAGAGGAAATGAAATCTGACAAAGATGAAATACACAGAGAAATATATGAGTTGAAACGTGACTACAAAGAACTGAGTGAACGTCACATAGAACTCCAGTCTCGGTCAATGAGGGACAATTTAATCTTTCATGGAATCCCCGAAAACGCTAACAAAGATAACACTGAACAAGAAGAAAACACGGAAGACATTCTCAAGCAATTTATAACAGATACATTAAAAATTGAAAAAAATATTGACTTTCACAGGGTACACAGGATGGGACACAAAAGAGGACAGAATAAGTCGCGACCAATTGTTGCAAAATTTGTACAGTTTAAAGATCGTGAAATAGTACGGAAGGCAGCACCGACAGCATTGAGAGGCACACATTTTGGAATAAATGAACAGTTCCCAAAAGAAGTGAACAATAAAAGGAAAGAACTGTATCCTTATCTAAAACAAGCCAAACAACAAAAGAAAAAGGCCGTGTTAGTTTATGACAAACTATATATTGACGGACAACTATTCGTACAGGAAGAAAGGCAAAACACACAAAGGATGGATACACAGGAAACACAAAAACTAGCGAAAGGTAAAAACGCGCAACAATCCGGAACCCGTACGGGACCCCCGAAGCAAAGAGGAACAAATAAATCAACCAATCAGCGTAACGATAAGTAGGACAACCATGGAGGTGAACAAAGTGACAATTTAAGTTTAATTAATGAAAACAGTGACCCTATTTCGATATTATCGTTAAATGTTTGTGGCATAAAAAAGAGACTTAATTACCCCGAATTTCAAGAACTGATTAATGACTTTGATATTTTATGCTTTACAGAAACGAAAACTGACGCCGCTGATAATGTTACCATACCCAATTTTGAGTGTGTTTGTATCAATAATAGATTAACTTTAACACATAGACGATCAGGTGGTATAATGGTATACGTGAAAAGTTGGTTACATCCATACGTTATACCTGGTAATACTAATAATAAGTATGTATCTTGGTTCTATATCAAAGGTAGCATTTTTAAATTAAATGAAAATATAGCTTGTGGTACAGTGTATATACCCCAGAAAATTCATTGTACTCATCCCCTGAAATCTTTAACGAAATTGAAAACGATTTAATATCAATATCGATAAATCACAAATACATATGTCTACTTGGTGACTTTAATAGTCGAACTGCTTGTGCAGACGAATTTTATGTTAACACTGTAAGCCACACACCTGGTCTAGAAGAACCATGTAATAGTGAAATAACCGATACTTCCTTTTTTGGTGATCTTGGTATCCCCATAAATAGGTCAAGCATGGACAGTAAGAAAAACAATTACGGTAAACTATTTTTAGAAATGTGTAAAAACCAGAACCTATTTATTTTTAATGGGCGCATAGGTAATGATAAAAATATTGGTAGATGCACGTCTAAAGAAAAAAGTGTAGTTGACTATTGTACAGGTACTAAAGATATGTTTAAACTAGTAAATGACTTTTGTATTATGGAATTTTCAAAATTTTACTCTGATGTACATAACCCTGTATATGTAAAGTTATGGTTGAAAGATGTTGCTTCTACACCCACTGTTAATAACTCGAAAGGTAATAATTGTAATACCCAGCATTTTATAAAATGGGATAATAAAAAAGCCAATGATTTTAAGTATAATATTAATATTGATTCTGTAAATACTTTGTATAATATGTTAGATAATTTAAGTTTTGAAGATGTTGATTCCTCAATTATTGATGAGGTTGTAGGTGACATTTGTAACATTTTTCTAGCTTCTGCAAAAACAACATTTGGTACTTTTTCAAACAGTGGTAAAGTTAAATCTGTAAACAAACCCTGGTTTACCAGAGAATGTGACTCTGCTAGAACCAACTACAGGAGAGCAAAGAGGTTATACAAGAAATATGGTTCCGAAATTTTTAAATCTGACCTTCGTAAAAAAGAGCATGAGTATAAAAAAACAATGGATAAGTGTATAAACTCCCATAGAAAGGAAATGAAACGAAAACTTATGGGGCTACGCTCTAGTAATCCAAGTGAATACTGGAAAATTTTAAATAAAAATACTAGTTGCAACAAGTCATCCCCAATATCAGTAGATGCATTGTTTGATTTTTTTAAAGACTTAAATGCAGGGACAAATGTTATTGATGAAAGTGATTTGATGTTTGATTTTAATGATGTTTCATATGATGACAGTTGTTTAAACCAACCGATTACAAGTGAAGAAATTATGAACTGTATTAAAATGTTAAGAACACATAAATCCCCGGGTGATGATTTAGTTATTAATGAATATATTATAAATACTGTAGATTTATTTTTACCAGTGTATGTTAAACTTTTTAATGCTATTTTTGATACAGGTATTGTTCCGTCTGACTGGTTAAAAGGTATTATTATACCTATATATAAAAACAAAGGTGAACAGGGTAACCCAAAAAATTATCGACCAATCACCTTATTAAGCTGTCTTTGTAAACTGTTTACAAGTATTATCAATACAAGGTTATCTGTTTTCTCAGAAAATATACATTTGTTGAATGAAAACCAATCAGGTTTTAGAAAGGGCTATTGTACTATTGATAATATCTTTGTATTACACCATCTTTTTGAAATATTACGCCTGTCAGGAAAAAAATTATTTTGTGTTTTTATAGATTTTGAAAAGGCTTTTGACAATGTGTGGCGCCCAGCATTATGGTCTAAATTAATTAGAAATAATATTGATGGAAAATGTTTAAGAGTTATACACAATCTTTATCAAGGGATCAAGTCAAGAATAGACTTAAATAATTGTAGTTCTCAATTTTTTGAATGTAATATCGGTGTCCGTCAAGGAGATAGCCTTTCTCCACTCTTATTTTCCCTATATTTAAATGATCTAGAATTATTTTTGTCAGAAAAAGAAGTTAAAGGTTTAAGTACTGTATCACAAGAGTTTGAAAAAAGTGCTCTAAACTATGTTAAATTACTTTGTTTGTTATATGCAGATGATACTGTTTTGCTAGCAGAATCGCAAAAAGATCTACAACTCACGATAGATACTTTCTCACAATATTGTTACAAATGGAAACTAAATGTTAACATCAGTAAAACAAAACTACTGGTATTTTCTAAAGGTAGAATTTCAAATAAACTTAATTTATTTTTTAGAGGTATCAAACTAGATGTAGTTAATGAATTTTCTTATCTTGGTCTAATTTTATCACGTTATGGTACTTTTAATAAAGCAAAGACAGATCTTGTTCAAAGAGCACAAAAGGCTATGTTTGGTGTACTTAAAAAAATTAGAATACATAATCTATCCATTGATTGTCAATTAGATCTTTTTGATAAAATTGTTAAACCTACACTATTATATGGTTGTGAGTTATGGGGTTTTAGCAAGTTAGACATTATTGAACAACTGCATCTAAAATTTTGTAAACATGTGTTATGTGTTAACAAATATACATCGAATAATATGGTATATGGTGAGCTTGGAAGAACACCACTCTCTATTGATGTTAAAACTAGAGTTATCACTTATTGGGCTAAAATTGTATGGGCACATAACAGTAAACTAACAAAGAATATTTATAATTTAATTTACTATCAATCTGTTCATAATAACTGTAATTTCCCTTGGTTAAACTATGTTAAGAGTATTTTAGAAGAATGTGGATTAAATCAGATTTGGCTTACACATAATTTTTACAGTGTAAATTGGTTAAAATGTCATGTTAAACAAATTTTATATGATCAATTTTTACAAAAATGGTACAGTGATTTACAGAACTCCCCTCTATGTATTAATTATAGATTATATAAGAGTACTTTAGATTTAGAGCCATATTTGTTAAATTTAACATGTAAAAATGCAAAACTGTTCTGTAGATATAGATTGAATAATGTAAAAATTCCTATTAATTTTGGTAGATATACAAATGTTCCTAGAAATGAAAGAATATGTTATTTATGTGATTCAAAGGAAATAGGAGATGAGTTTCATTATATATTTAACTGCACTGCATTTGTTTCTGAAAGACGAATATATATTCCAAAAGATCTCAGAGTTCCGAACATTTTCTCCATGCAAAAACTTTTTAATCATAGATACTTCGATACTATCAAGACTTTGTAAATTTATATCTGTAATTGTAAACCGGGTCACTCCTCCAGGTATGTAAACTGTCCTCTACTACATAATACTACATGATGTTATTTATTTATTATTTGTATATATATATATATTGTCTCTATACATTGTAAATATGTTTATGAGATTAATAAAGAATTTTGATTTGAAGCATTGGCAAAAATTTATTCAGTGGACGGCTGGAATAATTTGCTAAGTAAAACCATTGATGCAAACAGTGTAGATGACTTAATTAGAAAGCAGTTTAAATAAATTATAAAAAATACATCAATTTAAGTTCCATTGGACTGAAGTTAAAACATAAGTTTAAAAATGAAAGAATTAAGCCAACTAGAATATTTCAGTGAAAAATAATTGTTCAAAATTTTTATATATAATTAGATTCATTTATAAATAATTAAATAATAAATAAATAAATTATTTTCCCATAAAACCTTTATTATTATTATTATTATTATGACAAATAAACAAAAGAGGTTGCACATCCAAAGTACTCAACACATTATAATAATAATAATAATAATCTTTATTGGTATCCTGAATAGCAGTGTTCACCATACATATAATAAAACATAATCATACATATATATATAATGTACAGAGTAATATTATGAATTGGTTTAAATACTTTATGTATATACAACCATCAAGTACTAACTTTATTCGACATTACAGTTGTTAGATTACATTTATAATAAATATCAAGAGAAAATATGCTAGGCCTATAGTTCACAAATCTTATTGGTCTCTCATTTTTATAGCAGTTCTAAAATATTTAAACAATGCTTGGCATTCTGATGAGGTAGTAGGATTTAAAATTCTAAAAATTAGTTTTTCAAGAAGTAGTTCAGATGATCCATCTATTTGATCTATTAATTTTGATATTAAATGAAGTTAAAAGTGAGTGTCTAATAATATAATATTTTGAACAAAGTAGGAAAATCGATACAAGGGCAAAATTTTCAAAGTCTCTGTTCTCTTGGGATTTTCGGTTAATTCTTACCAATAGTATTATTGAAACTTCTTTTTGTTGGGTCACCATTATCCTCATTTTGTTGTGACTTCTTTGGTTTGGAAGTTGGCGTGGTTCTTTTCAACTTGTCCATTATTGATGCTTAAAATAAGTCTAGAAATCCGATAGGCCTAGCGCCCACAGCAACGTTGTAACCAGTGATGCTGACTACAGTTTCACCAATTTGCACGTGGGTGTCCATGGCAACATATTGTTCACCCATTGCTGCGGTATTTCAATAGACCTTCATCATTTTTTAACTTTAACTTATTTTTTTTATATCTGCTTGTTAAATAGTTATGAAATTGTGTTGATTTTTTGGTTAGGTTCTAAATTAATGCAAGCACAACGAACATAATTAAACTTTGCCTCTACTTTCACTTTCAAACTAGGTCAGCAAATCAATGCGCCATGAAATCGAAAGTAGATCCAGAAAAATACAGATCTATAAAATAGTTTCACGGCGGTCACATAAATCACAAAATTATCATCCAGTCTTTAGATTTCTCATCTAACTTATTTTAAAAAAGTAAAAAAAAATTCAACGAATTGAAAAAATAGTGGAGTCAAAGTAAAAGTTTTTCGAAAGTTAAACATTTGAGAGTGACTTCCCTTTTCCCTCCAACATCCGGTTGCAGACGATCTTATGGTTCGCCGAAAACCTCAGGGTTGCTGTGATGATGTGATATTTCTGGATTTGTCGGAGGTAAATAGAGTGGTTTAGACGATTATTTTTCTGTAGATATTTAAGATTTCAAAAGCATGCATAGGAATCGTGATCCTCCCAGTCGCTCTTTCTAGCGACCACCTTCAACACTGACAAGAGACTGAAGTGTGCCACATGTCAGTCAGATCACTCTTTGCCAGACTTGGCAACCCCGATATAAACGTTGATTATGTTGTTTAACGTCCCAGTCAAGAATATTTACGTTATAACGCAAGGATCTTTAGAATGACACACTTACCGTGACACGGAACTCGTTTATTTTAAGTTCCCATTCAAAAGAACCGCGACATTCATTTTGTAATGATGAGTGCTTGGCAAAATAACAGTCACTATCCACTTTAAAGTCTTTTCGGGTCAGACCAGGTCGGGGTTCAAACCCACAACTAAAGTCTTTTCGGGTCAGACCAGGTCGGGATTCAAACCCACAACCTCCCACTTACGGAGCAACCCCGATGTGACCATGACTGATAGTGTGTATTATGCATGTGTCTGCCTTATAGTTATACTAGTGGACACTTGGGGGCGACTTTTTAGGTGCTAGCTCACCAAGACAGCAGTTGCAAATGTTGTTGCCCCATCGGTTCGTTATCCGGAAATACATTCTACTTTCTATTTGCAAAAAGTCCATGGAAGCAATTTTGCTGTTGAGATTACCGCCATTGAAATAAATGATTTTATGAATGAAATTTACGTCACTACCATTGTTCGCGACACATAGCATGACATCATAAGATAAGCGAGGGAGTACGTCATTTAAACTGAAAAGCGATGGGTATATCGTGTGTTATACCATGGCTGGCTCTGTTCATGTTTCATATGAAGGAAAATGCAGGTCATGTTAGAATATGAAGTAATCAACAACTGAACAATTTATTTACTTCACTGTCTGGCCAATTGCAAATCAGGAAATATAATGATTAATACCACTGAAAATGTTGGTAACAGTAATGGGGTTTGCCACTGCACCATGTGATTCATTACCTCCTAACATTTGTCTTCTTAGTATGTGATTCCATATCCATTGGAAATAAGTGTTCCACACAAACGTTAGAGGGCAACACATGGTACAGCGGCAAACCCCATGGTCATTTATTTTTATAAATATTCTAATTAAATTTTTTCATTCACATCCACACACATGCTCTCCTGCTTGTATATATTTTTATTTTTGTTATTTTTTTTACAAAATTATTCAAGGGCATAATAAATCAGTTGTCGACACTAACACTAGCCCGCTAGCCTGGGGCTAGTAAAAAATTGTCAGGGCAAATATATCTTGTATTACCAGTAGCCTACCAGGCTAGTAGTTTATCTCAAAACAATTGGATCATATGCTTAATACAGAGCTTTTTTTAAGTGAAATAAGCAATATTTCAACAATTCAGTTTTTGATATTTACACAAGTTTATATCTGATATCATCATGCTGTCACTATATGATAATAATGATGACAAGTTCTTCAGAGAAGATATTGGGGGTACCACCACAGTAGCTCAGGCTTTGCAAATTGTGTCCCTGATGCGAAAGCAGGGCTAGTCAACTTCAAGTAGGACCAGTGATTTCAAACAACTACTAGCCCTTTGGGCTACTGTTGAAAAAAGTTAGTGTCAAACCTTAAAATACTGACAGGTAAAATTTTAATTGCAACTTTTTTTTGTGAGTATATTTATCAATTTCCCTATGACATGAGGTTTGTCAATAAGTAACAGAAAACCCATATACATTGACTAATTCATCTTGTATTTCCTTGCCTGTTTTACATTTTAAATTTAAGCTACACAGTACTCAACTTTAGATGAAAAGCATGCCTTTGCATCACTAGTAACTTTGTTAGGCATTCAATATCAAGTATTAAGAGAATGACTTGATATATGTGTATTTTTGTATCCAGGTATAAAACATGTATTGAAACAAGGCACCTTACCTTGCCTAAATTCTCTCAGTACCAGGAGGCACACAAGGCTTGGACGTTATTCCTCCATGTCGGTCGGTCAAGGACTAAACGACGTGCCACACTCCAGCCTGCACTGTTTGTTCTATTTCAACCATCCACCTCAAAGTTGTTTTAGGGCGACCTCTTTTCCTTCTACCCTCAGGAGTCCATCCAAGGATGACAGCGCAGTCATCTGACTGTTCTTTCCTCAATACATGGTTGATGCAGTTCCATCTTTTCCTCCTCACTTCATCACTGATCTTCTCGACTTCCGCCATTTCAAGAACTGCATTGTTGGTGATGTGTTGCTGCCATGAAACAAGGCACAGTGTCTGACAATTAAAAATGGGATAGGCTGATATTTCTCTTTTAGAGGGTATTTTCTTATGTAGCTTGTACATGTGTGTGTATGTGTGTGTGTGTGTGATTAATGTTGGTAAATTTAAGACCCTAGACCTTCCATTACAAAACATAATTTTGAATCCCTGCCTTTTTTCAGTACTTTGTTTTTCAGGAGAATTAAGGGTTTTTTTTTTCTAAAAATGCATAAAAAATACCACTGCAAATTTCAATTAATTTACAGTAACATAGTGTTCAATCTAGGATTGTTTTTTTTTTAATTTTCAAAAAAAAATTATCTAAAACATCCATTACATATGTTGGCATAACATCAATATTTTTTCATTTATATAATGATAAATATATACTGTAAACCAACTTTTATTCACGTGCGATTAACTTTCGCGTATTTCATGAGGACAAATAATCGCAAAAGTTAAACACCACGAACTTGTTTCTGAAAATGCTTATAATAATACCAAATATTCAGCTTAAGTCCACATCACGAAAGTTTATAGTCGCAAAATGGTTTTGGTAAGAAAATTGTGAAAGTTAATGTCCGCGAATAAAAGTTGGTTTACAGTATACATACATGTATATGGCCCATTAAGGCCTTAAAATGGGGTCATTTGGCAAAAAAGGGATCAATGACAATCACCACTTGTTGGTTGGTAAATTCTTGAAGAATTTTTTTTTTATATATATAAAATATAGGAGACTACCACTGCATACTGCATGTTGGTAAAATTATTAGTAACATGAACAGGGCATTGTTACAAAGCTATAACTACAATTCTATCAACCTAAAGGCAGTTCAACACTACATATATTAATAAACTTTATCAGTCTACAGTTTTTCCTCTGGTGTAAAATACTACAATCATGTTTTTCTCTTTATAATACATAATTGCACAGAATCACTTTTCATTGTTGATATTGGGCTGAGTGAGTAGTGAAGTAGTAACTGCCAAAAAATAAAGGCAAAATATTCTAGATTCTTTCCATTACAAAACTTAATTTTGAACCCCTGATGACATGAACACGGCATTGTTATACAGTTATCTTTCTAGCAGTTTCCCCATAATGAAGACACATCTCTATCATGTATCATCACCCTGTCAGTTATTTTCCATTGACTTAATGATAATCTCAATATTAAATATTGGAGATAAATACTGAGGCACCTCAGGGTGAATTTTTGAGAAATATCTTAATAAATTTTAATTTAAATTTTCAACAACTAAGACTTGTATTCATTTAAAATTTATTTAAGAAAGAAAATAATATAAAATTTTGGTTATTTCATCTACTTGTTAACTTGTATTTTTTCTGAAAAAAATGTATTTTTATTTTTGTTTAAAAATAATGTATTCTAAAACCTGATGGGAACCTCATTACTTATTAACATCAAATATTAAATACTTTAATAGATGATATTTTGGAATTTCCACCCACATTTAAGATACAAAATTTGTAAAATTTTGTTAGTTAGAAATTTTCTATAAATATAAGGGATCTGTTACTGTTTTTGAAAATGTAGATAGACATAGTATTTTGGCACTTCAAATATATAATAATTTTTATTACTTATATATAAAACATCATACAACACTGCATTTATTAAGGTATGTTTTCCAGTAGGACTTTTTTTGTACTCCCCACCCATTAAATTTTATGTAAAAAATTTTAAAAATTTAAAAATTATTTTTCACGAAAATATTAAAAATGGCTTGATTCCATTACTTTTAGGCTTTTATATTTGAAATTAAAATTTTAGTGGAGGGTACAAATGAAAGTCTTTCCTGTTTTCTCTAAGCTATTTTTAATTACCGGTAAATATAAAGGCAAAGGTTAATCATGTTAATTTTGTTTCTCAATTTGTTTTGGGAATTTTAGTGATCAAATTTGGGAAAATTTAGTCATTTATTCTTTCATATAATATTTGCAAGAAATATTAAGGTTATTTTGTAATTCATGACAATCCATGGTCATTCAACAGTTTTAGTTACAGTGTAACCTTTGAAAACTCCAAACCTTTGGAAAATGGAAAACTGTTTTAATTCTTTAATGGTTGGTTGGTTGGTTGAATGTTGCTTAATGTCGCATCAGCAATTTTTCAGCAATTCGCGACCAGAACTATTTTATTAATCTCTATGGATAACTCTATGAACAATTTCGTGTATGCATGTGAAGTGCGAGTGTGTTTTATGGTAGACCGGCTGGCTGTCTTGTAATAGCGTTCACTCAGGGCCACTTTAAGGTGCTAGCTCACCGTGTCAGTACACCGCAGACAAGCGAACCACTCCCCCAGTCTATTATACTGATACCAGGTGAATCAGTAAAGGCCAACAGTAAGGAAAATTCACTTTCCCACATGTGGTCTGAGCGAGACTCGAACTCACAGCAGTGAGAGACCCTGGATTTGTAGACTGAAGTCTTATCCATAAGGCCACCGCTGCCTAAATTCTTTAACAGAATACACACACTTTTATTGTAGAATAAATGATCTACATCTTATCATAAACCTAAATTTTTTTTACAATTTTTATAACCACTCCCACCTCTACAAATTTTTGTGGTGTATACTCAAATCTCCTTGTCTGTTTGGAATCACCTTGCTCGTCTGTCTTTCCGTTCGTCCATATATACAAGTTTGTCAGGAGTGCTCGTCTGTCTTTCCGTTCCTCTAAATACCCAATTTTGTCTGGAGGTTTATTTAGTTAAAACTAAATAATTGTTTGATCCATTTTTTCCTTTGAACCTTTGAATAGATTTTAAGTATCATAAGAACATGTATACCTGCGGTTATCAGATAGGATGTATTTTGAAGAATAATTGCCATTTCCAGACTTAGGATTTGTTCACTTAGAATTTTGTTTTAGATACAATTTTGGCAGGATCTGACTTTCCCTATATAAATCAATAGTACAATAAGCTGATTTTATGATCGCAACCGATTCCATATTTTTCATGTTTCACAGGTTCTTGACATCATTCCGCAGGTATAAATCAAAAGTTTTGCATTAATTTAATGTTAAATATGGCCCACTAAGATCATGGTGTCATTTAGCAAAATAAGGGATCAATGACCCCCTAGCCCCTTTAGAATAATTACTGGGTTGGACATAGAAAATGTCTTCTAAATGTTGATTTTTGTTTAAATCTTAAGACTTTACATGTACATTGATTGATTGATTTTTTCTGTATAATATTTTTAGTTCAATTTTTCTTACAGATGGATTTGAACATTGATTTGACAGATATCCATTTTTGGGTTTCCATGGGAACTATTATGTTTAATCCATTTTTCTGGAATGTTGTAAGTAAATGATGAAATTTAACCGATTCCCCATCACTCGTGTATACTATGTACCAATCATCAATTATGATAAATTGTGACCAGATTTTAAGTACTTGATTAAAGCTTTAAATTTATGAACTAGGAAATACACATGTATATTATTGCCAATGAGGAGGAGTTGTATGCATTGCCTCTGAAATGACAAAATTGTAAATTTTACTGCTTTTCATTATGAACTAAGAATATATATGCAAAAGTTATTGCCCCTGAAATGTATTTTTTATGTAGATCAGATCTGTAGAACTCATTGACAATTTATAGTACAAAAATTGTAAATTAGGCATAAAAATTTCCAGATTCTAATGCAATAAATTTATGAGATCAAAATTTCAGTTATTTCATATTACTGTTTATATTACAGGTAGCAAGATCTGAATATAGGAATCATACACTAGAAAATTTTTTTGGTTCAGCACAGAGAGGCTGTATATTTTTAGGTATTGTGATAGTTGGCCTAGGAATATTGAGAGATTGGTTGTAAGTATATTTAAGTTCAGCAAAAACAATACCAGTGTTCAGTCCAGAAATGTAATTGGTAAGGCCATCCTGGCCCAGGTCTTAAAAAAAAACAGGTTTTTTTTCAAAAGTTGGATTCACATAATGATTTTAACCTACCGGTATGTGTTTTTCAATAACTTTCATATGAAAAGATCAGTTTTAACTTAATAAAAAAAATATATTAGAAAAATATTAAGACTGAAAAGAAGGGCCAGGTTGGCCCACAGACATTATTTTGTGAGACAAAATCATTATTTTAGGGTCAATCGAGCATTAGGGCCCCTGCTAGATTGAATACAATAGTATCTGGTTATGATTTGATATATATACATGCATTGATTTTAAGGAGTTTTAGTTAAAAATAGTTCTTTAGACAGTAAATGCACCTATAATTTCATGAGGTCAAATTTTCACGGTTTTTAAATTAAAAAAACTTTTTGCAGAGTGCAATATTTCAATTTGCGGATTTATGAAACTGACCAATGTCATTTAATGGACTATGTAGAGTATGGCCCATGATAATGTCTTTAGACAATATTGTGTGGGCTTGGGTGGGGGGCAGCAAATTTGGCGGACATAATGTTCATGTAATTTTATATTTCTTCAAAATTGATTTAAAAATTTGCTATTTTTACTCAATTTTAATCTATATACATGTATACTCTTTATTCACATAAAATGCAAGAAGTGAAAGCAGGGGGTCGATTTAATTGTGCCATGGCAATTTTTGCTGAATAATTTTATGGTTAAGACAAAAATACGAAACTATTTTATTAGACCCAAGATAGTCATTGCTTCATGGTAACTTTTGATTCTATTGTTTCAGATTTAAGGTAGCAATAGAAAGTCAGCCCAGATGGTCATTGCTTCATGATAACTGGGTTTTGTTCCTTGGTTATGCCTGTATACTGTTTGGTTGTTATCTTGTATTTACCAGTTACTGGGCTTTGGGATTTTATGGTACATTTCTAGGTAAGAAATATTATAGACTTTTGATTTTTCTCTCGCAACTTGGGGTACATTAATCTTAGACAGCGTACATGTCACTGTGTTACCCACCAAAAACATGTAGCCTATAATTTTGGTGGAGTCATTTTCATCGTTATGCTTATGGAAGTGTGTTTATTCTTTATAGGTTTTGCATTTTTATCCCCTACTTGTAGAAGATAGAGGGGAATATTAAATTCAAGTTTTGGATTTCCGTCCATCCATCCAGACATTTCTTGTCCAGATTACTTCTTTAAAATTAAGAAGCTTTATTTCATGAAACTTGGTGCAAATTTAGCACCATTATTGATAGGAGATGCAAATATCATTAACTCAACTTCTCATGTTGGTTGGTTGATTTTCCTGTGAGTTATTGCCCTTTTAACATAAGTGCAAATCACAAAAAGTACCTACTGGCAGGGAATTTTAATTCACTGAATTTGGTTGCATTTTTTATATTTTAGGTGATTATTTTGGTATCTTAATGGATGACAAAGTGACCGGTTTTCCTTTTAACATAACAGATAACCCTATGTACTGGGGATCTACACTAAACTTTTTAGGAACAGCTCTTGTGTAAGTCAATATAAAAATACTGATTGCTAGTGTAATTTGCCATATAGCAGTGCTCTAAGTTGTATCTAAAATGGACGCCATGGCAGTTATAGTTCTGATTTTGCAACCATTTTTCTGCTGTAAGTTGCAACCGAAATTACTGTCATCAAAATCCAACTGACTGTTTCCTGGTTGAAGCTTTTGAATTGAGATGAGTAATGATGTTCAACGTCCCTGAGCCATGAATATTTCACTTATATCTAGTGTTGCCAGCTGTAGGTGAAGTTGTAGAAAATTTAACTGTGTGTTGCACTGATTGTTATTTGTTGTGCCACATCTGTAGTGACACGGGACCTTGTTATATTTTAAGCTCCCATTAGAAAGAACTGTGACTTTCATTTCCTAATGACAAGTGCTTGATGAAAGAACGGTCACTTCCACTTTGAAGTCTTGGGTCAGACCTGTTTGGGGTTCAAACCCACGACTTCCCACATATGGAGCAAACATTTTACCAACTGAGCTACCACAGTGGTAGGTTGAAGCTTTTAATGCACTTACTACATGTACTATTGTAAAACATTTTTATGACTGAAGAAATAAACTATTTGCTTTTCAAACATCCAAATTAAAATTGTTTATGATAATGACTTGGAAGTGTACAGAGATTATCAACTGCTTTTATTACATCATTTTCTTTCGTTTTATTTTTAGTTGCCGCCCTCCCCCCCCCCCCTGCAAAACTTTGATAAGTGGCACAATTTTTATGCAGGTTAATTCATCAAACCATATAAACTAAATATTGTTTCATTGTAGTCATGGTTACTATTGTTTATTTCAGAAAAGCAAGTCAGTCTGGTATATTCCTGTCACTAGTAGCTGGAATTAGCTATCAGATAGCTATAACATTTGAAGGGTAAACACATTTTACATCTACAATTACCATGGTTACCAAAATGGAGTCAAACTTGATTTACCTCACCAGTATAAATTAAGGAGCTTACAGTGAACCAACTTTTATTCCCATATATTAACTATTGGGACTCTCTGTCCAAAACCAATTTTTTGCAACTATTAACTTTCCCCATATTGTTGACCATCCCTGAATATTTGGTATAAATGAAACCATTTTCAAAAACATGTTTGTGTCGATAAACTTTCAGGATAAATTTGTCCTCCTAAAACATGCGAAAGATAATCGCACATGAATAAAAGTTGTTTTACTGTGTCAGTATGTCATTTTGATCCCAAACAATTATGGAGAAGGGTGGAGTAATGTAGTTTTTTGTTTGAGTAAAGATTTATTCACTTATGTTGAGATGGTCAGGTCTGAAATGGTATAGTGGAGAAAATTTGAGAGCCTGGAAAAAACCACTGACCTTCAATAAGCAAACTGATAAAATTTTCTCATTTTAGGATCTGCTCTAGTGGGAGGCATTAAAATCTCAGTTGTGAGAGGCACTGTGATCCTCAAGTTGGTGCTTAAGATCAGCTCTAAACCGATAAAAACATAAACAAACTGTAGATTGGTACCAATCGTGTAAAAAGTACTCACTACTTGAAATCATGATTAAGCATACAGTGAAACCTGTCTATAAAGGCCATCCAAGGGAACCAGTAAGTGGCCTTTATGAGCAGGTGGCCTTTATATACAGGTTAAACTTATATGAATAAAGAACAATTGGGATACAATTCTACTGGCCTTTATAACCAGGTGGCCCTTATTTAGAGGTGGCCTTTAAGGCAGGTTTGACTGTATATACAAAAATCAGCCTATACTATGAAAAAAATATTACCGGGTAATCACTAAAACTTTTTCTAATTTTTGGCAATTTTGAACTGTCAACTTATGCAGAAATTAACACCCCACCAAAATTACTCGCCATATGGTATCAAGATGTCAAGGGTTCAAAATTATGTATCACAATAGGGAAATTAGGGATGAAGCCTAACTATTTTGAGATAAGGGCCCAGCTCACTTCATTAAAGTATTTGTAACAGTAATAAATGGTTTAAATGTATAAACATTAAGTGATCCAGACTGAATTTTGGTAGCCATTGGCTACTGGGGGCTACTGGGCTCCTGCAGCCCTGCTTATCTTCATCCCTGAAAATCAAACTTAAGTTTAATTATCAAAGGTTACAATGTAAAATCAACAGGTCCCTAAATTTTGAATCCCAGGATGTTAATTATATCTCTGTTTTCTGTTTGTAGACCATTTACAGATCAAATTTACAAGAACAGAAAATCCAAGTAATGTGATCAAAGGAAGGTTATCCATCGATCAAAGGGAGGTTATCCATCATTAACAGCTAGATACAACTGTGATCTAAACGAGATACTCATTATCACAAACCAAAGCAATGCCTTGTAATAGATGACTTTTTTTAGTTGTTTTTAACTTGTGTAGTCTTAAGTTATATTTTTAAACGTTTTTTTTAACTTATTTATTTACAATAAATATTCAGAGGATATAGTAAAGCTGAATTCAATTTGACTCAAGTAACTCAAGTTGAAAATTGAATTAATCCTAACTTATGTTTCTGTGGACTCAAAACATGTACCAAAAATCGAGTAACACTCACTTGGTTCAGGGTTTAGAAGAGCGATCATCTTCCTGTGCCATTTCCTTCTTTGTTTGGAGCACCATTACAAAAGAGAAGGTTTCAGAATAGAAATTCTCTCGCTGTCTCTCTCTCTCACCACTTTCTCTCTCTCCCTGTCTCTCTCTTTCACCACTCTTTCTCTCTCTCTCCACTCTCTCTCACCACTTTCTCTCGCTGTCTCTCTCTCACCACTCGCTCTCTCTGTCTCTCTCTCTCTCTCTCACTCTCTGTATTGGGGAGGTTTACTGTTCTCAATACATTGTAGATAAACAATAAAGATTTACATGTACTGTTAAAGTCTCGATTGATTTCTACCATTTGCAGAGCTGCCAACCATATTTTGTGTAATTGCAGGTCCGACCAAAATCTGACCGTGTCTGGGTGCATTTCTTACAAAAGAATTGAAGATTAGATTAAAAAAATATGGTGAATTCTCATGTGGTTTCTTTGAGAAATGGATAAAGTATAATGCACATGGTGATTTTTCACCTGCTGCGTCCCGGGCACAAAATTAATCCACAACACCCTTAGTTCACCCCATTAAATCACTCTAATTCGCCGTGATTACAGATGTTTTGGGTAGTAATGAATGAACACTGCAAATCCTCAAACTCTATGGTAATTTGCGGGTCAGTCCCCTTCTTGACGGGTCAGCAGAAATTAATATCCAAATCAGGGTCAGACCAGCCGCAATTTAGTTGGCAGCTCTGCATTTGTTAAGTCAGATTTTGGGCATTATAAAGGGGATTGGCGATCAAAGAAAAAAAAAGAGAAAACGTCTTTAATATGACATGTAGTTGACAAAGACACCTTGTCAACAAGACACATTGCAAAAACTCTCAAATTTCAACATTTTGACATATTTCATTGTCAACAAAATGTCAATGTCCACAATAAAATTTCCAAAAAGTGCTTTGTCAACAAAATTTCATGTCGGCAAAGTGCTGTGCAACATCTGTACAGAATCAAATTTGGATTACTGCAAGTTAAATTCAGTCTACAGAAAATTAAATGAGAAATGGTTGATATCCCTGGCTGTCCATGGTTGTTTTGCTGTTGTACAAAATTGAATAAATAAGAAGAAATATGACTAGAAAGATAAAGATAAACTTATTTGTTATATGTATTTGCATCATATTGATGCATCTGTTACACTAAATAAATATTTTATTTTTAATATTTTTACTTGTTTGTTCTTTAAATCCATGGTTATATTCAATACATTTAATTTTTTATTCCCTGTCTTTCGAAGAAAGAGGGGATATTAAATTCAAGTTTCTGTCCATCTGTCTGTCCTTCTGAAATTCTTGTCTGCGCAAATTTTTCAAAACTATGAAGCACTATTTCATGAAACTTGCTAAGCACTAACATTGATAGGAGATGCACATATCGTTAACCAAATTTGGTTTGCTCATTTTCCTCGGGGTTATTGGCCTTTGAACATCAGTGTTAAAATTTTTAAAAAAAGAAGAACCTGCTGGCTGGAGACCCTAATTCACTGTATTTACTTGAGTAAATTTTTATAAATTGCCAAGTGAAAAGAGGGAGAGTATGATAAACATCTTGCTTTGGCCAAGAATTTTAGTTTTAGTCAAAACTGCATTAAAGACCACATCTATATAAGGACCAGCTGCTTATAAAGGCCAGTAAAATTATATCCAAACTGCTCTTTATCCATATTTTTTGCCTGTATTTAAGGGCCACCTTCTATAAAAGTCACTTTCACTGGTTCCCTTGGATGGCCTTTATAGACAGATTTGACTGTATCTGGGCCCTGTTGTTCAAAGTTCTGTCAGTCATTTTGTCAGTGATATCTGGTGTTAAATTGATTGATTTAATTGGATTTTACCTCCCAGTCAAGACAATTTCACATATATCAAGACATCACTAGCTGTCGGTGAAATGGCAGAAATTTTTCCTTTACAGTGTGCTCAGGGCAATTTCAAAGGGGGGGGGGGGGGGTCTTTTACCTGCCATGACAAAGGGCATTGGTTTTTTGAGGTCTCTTCCAAAAAACATTTCTTAATTTTGAGTGTTTGGCAAAAGAAGAGTCACTACCAATTTTCAAGTATTGGTCATACCCAGCCGGGGTTGGAACCATGACTTCTAATATACAGAGGGACCAACTGAGCTACTGTAGTGGTATCTGGTGTTCTAGCTAGCGTTTTGGATATTTATGTTGAAAAATAAGTGCAAATAATACTTTTATTATTTGGAAGAGAGTTGCGTTTACATTATTTACCATGGCAACCTTCTGTTTAAAGAATTAACCAATAGGTGCCAGGCAAACTAATTACATAAGTTCTTTGTATCCACAGATTGACAATACAGAAGAAACTGTCACAACAGCGTTATAACTTTTTAAAGATTTGTGAGACTTTACTACTAGTAGCTTACTTGTAGTTATGTGAGAGCTTTGTATGTAGGAAAGATGATATAGGGGCCTTGGCGGCTAGATGGTCTAAAGTACATCCTTTCTGATCACAGTGCCTCTCACCACCAAGATTTCAAATCCTGCTCCAGACAGATCCTAGTACAAGGTGTGAGAAAGTTAGTTTGCTTGCCAAATATTGGTGGTTTTCTCCAGACTATTCAATATCCTCCATCATCACTGAATTGAACGTCTTGATATAAGTGAAAGAATCTTTATCAGGGCATAAATCTCGATTACTTCACTTACGGTAATACCAGGTCAGTTCTTAGACTTGAAAATCATTGTTGGGTTTAAATAGTGTTTTTATTCAAATTGAAGGTTATTTCACTTCTTGGCAGTCAATTCTGGAAAAAATGCATGTTTCAGTATGGAGCCAAGGGCCTAATTTACAAAACAAAGCTTTAAATTGCATTATCTTTAGAATTATAAAAGAAAATAACATGATGTTTTTAGTTTTGATATTTTTTCAAATTTTTCTCAATTCTGACTATCACCTAGTTTAGATCTTTTTGCAAGTCGCTTAAAAATAAATTATTGCTTCAGGGATATTGCAAGCCTGGTTTATCAAGGCCCTCAAAAATTTTATGACTGTTATCACAGTTTTGTTAATAAATATGATGTTTCTGTGTTAAGGATTGCCCTGGATATAATTAAGGTCCCATAGTTCCTGTCAATCTCAATTTTGATAACACATGTGGCAGGTGTAGCTAGATAAAAAGGCAGGACCTACCCTTCCGAAGAACCCAGCCCCTCTTCACTTGTTTAACTTGATTTGATAGTTTCAAAGTTTTTACTTTGCTTTGGGATTTTTATTTGGACATGGTTTGGTATGGTTTATGATTTAAGTCATTTATCAGTACCATGAGTAGTGTACTGGCACCTAATATCTGAATAACTAGAACACTGCAAACCAACTTTTATGCAATTAACATTTGCCTGTTTCGCAAGGATGAAAAAGTGAAAGTTAAATGCCACAAAATTGTTTCTAAAAAGGGAACCAAATATTCAACTAAAGTCCATATTGCGAAAGTTAATACTAGTACTAGTGACATAGTACTGGCTAGAGAATCGCGAAATTTAATTGCCATGAATAAAAGTTGGCGTACATTAACAAAGTTTTTAATACAAATACTTGTAAACTTGTAAATTTTATTGAAAACTAATCTTTTGATTAATTAATCCTTAACAATTGACTAATAACTAAAAACCTGGAATGATGAACTATTTTATTTTGTTCTGTATTATTGTTAGTAGCATGGAGCAAGTGACCTTTCGAGGTTTCACTAAGGGTGATTTTATACCCCCACCATGACGGGAAAAACGCTCCAAAATTTTTAATGAAACTGTAACACAAACACAAAGAAATGGCTGTCAAAGTCTTTCAATGTTCTTACAGCAGGAAAAATAACTTCAAAATGGCCATGAACTTGGTGCAAAACTTGAAAAGTGCAGATAAAAATGTTATTATGTATATTTAAGCACTAGCTGAACTGTTGAGATATTGTAATTATGGTTGTATAACTGTCACAGCGCGTGGCCTAGTGGTTAGGGCGTTGGACTCATGATTCGAAGGTCGTGGGTTCGATTCCTGGACCGGGCGATGTGTTGTGTCCTTGAGCAAGACACTTAATTTCACGTTGTTCCAGTTCACTCAGCTGAAAAATGAATGAGTACCAGCAAAATGCTGGGGTTAACCCTGCGATGGACCGGCGTCCCATTCAGGGGAGAGTCTTGTACTCTCAGTCGCTTAACGCCACCGAAACCGGGATAAGCTCCGGCCTGATGGGCCTAATGGCTCGGGACAGACTTTAACTTTAACTAACTGTCACAGCAGCGGAAGCGCGTGGCCTAGTGGTTAAGGCGTTGGACTCATGATTCGAAGGTCGTGGGTTCGATCCCTGGACCGGGCGATATGTTGTGTCCTTGAGCAAGACACTTAATTTCACGTTGTTCCAGTTCACTCAGCTGAAAAATAAATGAGTACCAGCAAAATGCTGGGGGTTAACCCTGCGATGGACCGGCGTCCCATTCAGGGGAGAGTCTTGTACTCTCAGTCGCTTAACGCCACCGAAACCGGGATAAGCTCCGGCCTGATGGGCCTAATGGCTCGGGACAGAATTTTAACTGTCACAGCTATTCCTGGCAAACTAATTATATTGGGCTAATGTGCATTATTATTGGAGAAGAACCATCGAAGAAAGGAAAAAAGCTGGGGTACAATTCATGGACTGAGGCAACTAAGTAGTGACAGACAGAGGAAAATGTAGAGGACTTGTAAACAACCAGATTCTCCTTTCTAGAGATTGACATATTAAGTCAAGTAAGTCAATGGACATTATTTAGTTAGCCTGGAATAACTACCGTACATCAATTTTATGACTATAATAGGATTTATCAGTGTACCATGTGATATGCCATAACGTTTCTGCTGAACAATTTTTTCCATTGGAGATGGAATCGTTTCAGCTCTCATTTTCATGTAAAAATTATGAAACTGAGAAATTTTTTATTTAAACATTTTCCAAAATGTTCTGCACAAACATCAAGGATATCGATAACAAACTCCAATACATCATCTCAACAGTTAAATAATGATTAGTATAGTTTTCCTTGGTGTTAACATCATTGATTATTGTTGTTCAACCTGCAATATATCATAAATAATTTCATTATCACCTATGGTTGCCATGGAGATATTGTCTGGTAAACTGATAATTACACATTCCGTGGTTTCTATATCCAGGTTAGATAAATCAATAGTTTGCTCATTATTTTCCAGACCATTAAAATCAACTGCTATTTTGTCATTTTCCTGCGATGTACTAGTTGCCAGAATTCCATTGCTACTAATCTCAATAGGCTGAATAATTCGGTCGTCGGACATATTTCTTGTTTCGAGTATTTCCTTACTGGCTATCTCGATAAGCTCATTCAACCCACTTTTCCTGCCACCCTCTTCTTTAATTGGTACTCCTTTCTTTTCACAATTTGAACGATGTTTTTGAGAATTGAAATGTTTTTTCAGTTTGGTTTTGGAATTAGTCCCCGATTCACAGATCTCGCACCAGAATCGCTTTACGGAATTATGACTGTATTTGTGCCTGTTCAGAGAAGCAACATTGGGATACCCTTTACCACAAATTTCACAGGAGACCGGTTTTTGTCCTGTGTGACCGATAATGTGACGATCGTAGGTATGCTTTTGAGCGAAAATCTGACCACAGTATTCACATTTGCGATACTTAAAATTGATTTTTGAAAAGTCTATCAAGTCAATATGCTGGTGAAACAAATGGCTATGTAACCCTTCAGATGATAAAAATTCCCGCTCGCAATGTTCACATTTGAATTTTTCTGATTCATTCACATGCCTCCTTTTATGTTTAGATAGGGCTGGTAATGTTTTAAATGATTGACCACAAATATCACAGAGATGGGGCCTAGAAGTGTTGTGTACATGTTGATGGGAACGGAGTCTACATTTAGACACGAACGATGCATCACAAACCGAACACTGGAAAGGCTTCTCTCCAGAGTGTGTTCTCCTGTGGATATTCAAATCGAAACCTCTACCGTATACTTTTCCGCAAAACTCGCAAATGAATTCTGGTTTACTGGTGTGCGATCTTTTATGCTCAAGTTTTTCTGATAAACTTGTAAAAAATTTTCCACAAAGATTACAAGTATTTGGGTTTTTTAAATTATGCACAGACAAATGACGTCTCAGCTCGCCCTTTGTTTCGAAGAATTGTTTGCAAATGCGACATATGGATCGTTTTTCGTTGTGTTTTCTATATAAATGATCTGATAAATAAATTGTTTTGCTGAATACTTTATCACAATAAGGGCAGGTATATGTCAGATCTGACCCATAGGTGTGCTGCAACTTATGCTTCTGCAAACTAGTCTCGGTGTGGCACATCTTTCTACAAATGTTGCAGTTGAATAACTTCTTAAGAGGATTGTTTGGACGTTTTATAATGGTCTGATGTTCGGAGTAATAATGCTGTTTAAGTTCATAAGCTGATTTAAATATTTTGTCACAAAATCTGCAAATGCTGCTAGAATCCTTGTGAACAGTTTTCAAATGCAAATGTAAATAACGGCTTAGTGTGAATGTTTTGTCACAGTGCCGACACAAATACTTCTTGTTAGAATGTGTGCTCTTGTGAGCTCTCAGGCTAATTTTTGTCAGCAGAATTTTTCCACATACACCACAAGGGTATTTCTCTTTGGATTCACTTTGATCTCCATCACCTGAATGTGTTTTGGCGTGTTCGTCCTCAACTGTTTTACAAAACTTAAGATGTTGCTGTAACTCAAGTTGACTTTTAAATGCTGCCTTACAAGCACTACAAAGATGCTGATTTTCAGATATTTTTACATCTGAAGAATGTTTTACCAATTGTGTTTCATCATTACAAGACAAAAAATTCTCTCCTCCTTCTCTTTCGGCTTTAAAAGTCACTTGCTCTTTTGTAGATTCCACTGCATTTTCTTCCATAATTTCAGATTTAATTTTATTTTTGCTTGACGGCAGCAAATCAATTTTCTCAATAAAAATGTCAACTGCCTCTTTAATACCATCGTTTTTCTTATTTTCAAATTTTCTTTTTCCATTTTCATCCCGTTTCTTTGCATTTTGGTCTCCATTACTTCTATAATCTAAATCCAACTCCTCGTCATCAGATTCCATTTTGTATTCCCCTTTCTGATCTTGACCATAAATTTCGCCTTCTTCCGTTTCGCCATTAACTTTGTTGGTCTGTATGTGGTCCTGATGTTTCATTTTATGATTCATAAGATTTTGCTTAGAATCAAACATTTTGCCACACATTTTACATATACTGCATTTAGCCATGTGTACCGTTGCCATGTGAACAGACAAATAACGGCATTGAACAAATTCCTTACTACAATACGGACACACAAAAATGGAATTTTCAACATTTATCTGTTTGATTTTTTCCAGTGTTTTAGTAGCTTTCTTTTGTTTCATTGGACTAGTAGGCAAATAATCATGGTCGCTATGTGATATTTCGCTGTCGTCATGGCAACTCTCATCATCTCCTCCGTCACAATGGCCGCCAATTTTGTTGCTTCTTTTTTTAATTTCTTTATGAGGAATCTTTTTGTGACTCCTCTCACTTTTTATATCAGGAGAAATAATTTCTCTCTTTGCTTTTTTCACCTGGTTGGGCTTTTTTGTGTCCGAACAAATATACGACTTCGTCCATGATGGAGCCTTCCTCTTTCTACTTGATCTATCTAATACAGCCACATCACGATCCTTCCTTTCTGTGACTTCAGGGTTATTAACGCCCACACCATTAACATCCTCTTTATCTCCATCAATGACATCGTTATTCTTTTTCTGTTTGTTCTTGGTTTTTGAATTTTTTGTTGTCTGATTTTTCTTCTTTTCATTGCATTCACAATCATTAGCTTTGTCCAAATTATCATCAGCTTTAACAAAAACATTCTTTTCTTGTTTGTCCTTCTCTTTTTTGCATTTAGACACATTGGTCGTCTTTTTGTTGAATGTTATACTATTAATTTCATCAAAACTATCATCATTCTCGTCATCATCATCATCATCATCATCATCAACTCCAATTTTTACCTTTTTTGATTTGTAATTTTGTTTTTTGTGTTGAGCAACCTTTTTGTTTTGCATTTCAAACTGTTTTTTCTTTGTTTTTTCTTTTGATGGGATATTTTTGACATCAGATTTGTTGTTGAAATGGAATGTTTCAGAAAATGACATAGACTTCTTCTTCTTCTCACAGGCCATACTTGTGGTTTCTTCACCACAGGAAACATACCCATCTACAAAATATTAACCAGAAAATATGCTGACCAATCAAATTGATTTATTTGTCCAGATCTGTACATTTTTAGTGTGCAAGGTTGCCATTTTAAATGGCTCATTTAGGTACTTTTTTTATTGTCAAGTGTTTGATTTTGGTACAATTTCCATACAAAATGTCCGAATTGTTAGTACTTTATTTAAAAAACCAGTCAAAATGGGAAAATCTGTCTAATTTGACCTTTTCATTTTATCTGTCCGTTTGTCCGTTTTTATGGTACAAATCCGTCAAAATGGATAAATCTGTCAATTATTGTGTGGTTCACTTTTAACGAGTTTCCTTAAAAATCTCAAGGCTTAGGTTCAAATCCAGTTTGGGTTTTGGGGAGATCCTAGTGTGAGCTCCCATGCCAAGTTAAGAGGTTTTCTATGGACACTGCAGTTTTCTCCACCACACCAAAACTGATCACCTTATCATAAACAAGGCAGTACTATAGTTGTGATATTTATCCACTGGCAATAGAGAATTGTCAGAAATACCGTTATTTCACTCAAATAAACAATGGGCAATAATTCTGGTTTGCCAGTTACAAAACACAAACTTGTCCAAGATATTACCATGATAAACACATTATATCAATATATTTATAGTACAGTCAAACCTGTCTATAAAGGCCACCCAAGAGAACCAGTAAAAGTGGTCTTTATGGACAGGTGGCCTTTATACACAGGTATAAATAACATGAATAAAGAACAACTGGGATATAATTCTACTGGCCTTTTTAAGCAGGTGGCCCTTATATAGAAGTGGCCTTTAAAGCAGGTTGGACTGTATTGTGGCATGCTTGTATCATCTCAGCCCTAATGGCCCTGGGCCAGGAGGGACCCATCAACTGAATTTCTGGATTCGAAACTAGTACATGTATGTTAATACCAACCTTTACAAAGTTCATAAAATTGTTTCAACAACTCCATTTTCTCCGACAAAATTTTCTTTCCCGCTTCTGATGCAATATATGTACATGTACCGGTACTGTCTGTCATGCTGACTGTTATTAATAGATATTCTTCCGCAATCTTAGAACACTGAAAATAATTGATAAATCATTAAAAAAACATCACCCATATTATTAATCAAGCCGGACTTCACTAACAAAGAATGCAAGTCAAATCTACTCAAGTTATACACCCCAGTCAAGATTCCTATACTTTTATTGAAGCAGTCAGTTAATGAATGATGGAGAAAACCAGACTGCTTGAAAAAAATGCCAACCTTCCACAAGTGAACTAAATAAACTTTCTCACACTAGGATGGATTGAATGGGTTTTACCTCCCAGTCAAGAATATTTCACTTATATTGAAAAGCCACAAGCTATAAGTGAGTGTGGCAAAATTTTAACCTTTGCAGTGCACTCAAGGCAATGTGCAGGGAGGGTTCATGCCATGCCTGCCAATACACAGGGCATCGTTTTTAAGGTCTCTTTCAAAGGCCCCTATGACTTCAATTTCTTAATTGCTTGACAAAAGAATGGTCACTACATACATTGTATTTGTTTTCTTCTCTTTTATTGAAGCAGTCAGTTCATGGATGATGGAGGAAACCAGACTGCTTGAAAAAAAATCCCAACCTTCCACAAGTTAACTAAATAAACTTTCTCACGCTAGGATCGATTGAATGGGTTTTACCTCCTAGTCAAGAATATTTCACTTATATTGAAAAGCCACAAGCTGTAAGTGAAGTGGCAAAATGTTTACCTTTGCAGTGCACTCAAGGCAATGTGCAGGGAGGGTTCATGCCATGCCTGCCAATACACATGTCATCGGTTTTTAAAGTCTCTTTCAAAGGCTCCTATGACTTCAATTTCTTAATTGCTTGACAAAAGAAAGGTCACAACATATTTTTAAGTCTGGGTCAGATCAGGTTGGGGTTTAAACCCACGACTACCCACATACGAAGTGATCACTCTACCAATTGAGCTACCATAGTGGTTCTTCTCGGCGCAAACAGCTGGAAAGACCTGGGCCGAACTGAAGAAGATAGCCCAAAACCATGTCAGATGGAGAGGTGTTGTTGCGGCCCTTTGTTCCCCAGGGAATCAAGAGGAATAAGTCAAGTAAGTCAAGTGGTTCTTCTCACACTAGGATCTGTCCTAGGTTTTGAACATGGGTTGTGAGAGGCACTGTGATCTGTACATGTGTGGTTTAGACTTTAGACCAATCAGCCACTGAGTCAATGATGGCAATAAATTGAGGTTTTGTTGTATGTTCTTTATACGTGTACTTACAATTGCTTTTAGCTCTGCTTGGTATAAAGATGTTTCCAAGTCTTTACTTGAATCACTTTCTGGAGGATGTCCAGCATGGGGCTGTGACAATTCTTCTTTAGCTGTATTCATCTGTAATAACAAATAATAAAAATTTGAAATATCAATAAAAAAAATTCAAAGAATTTTGTTTTAATCCAAAATTATGTTTAAAATTTTTAATGAGAGAATCGGTAGAACCAATGAATGCTCGAAGAATAAGGGTTTTGAGTTATGCTCTGAACAAAATGTAAGTAACAAACAGCAATAACTCTTAAATTATGGAACATATAATGGAGTTGTGGTTCTTGTGCAATGCACTTCTATCAACCCATGAAGTTTCATTTTAGTACCTCTTAAAGGTTTTCAGGTAAGCTCCGGACATAACTTTGAAGGACAGATGCAAGAGACAGACAGGCAAAGCGTCTAAATTTCTAGTTTTTAAATAAGTCCAAGCTACTTTGGTTTAAAAAATTGCCATTATGAGCATTGACAATACTATTGTGAGAAAAAAAAAATATGCTAGGAGTGTGTGTATCTACCTAAACATGAAATGCACCTTGCAGAGCACCTGACCTCACTTCCCTGGTTAAAATTCATGTGTTTATACTAAATTGACCAATTTTCAAAAATTTTACTCTACTTTTTAAATTAATAGTGATTTGAACACTGACCAGTATTTTTGTTTTTGATTTATTTCCCATTGAATTTTGACAAAGCATATTTAAAAAAATCATTACTGCTTAATCCCTTTTCATAATTAAATTTTAGACTACAGAAAAGGGAGGCAACTAATTTGCAATGGAGAAAATTACTTTGCAATTTGTGTAATTGAATACTTTTCATAATTAAGTTTATGGACTCTTAAAAAGGGAGACAACTAATTTGTGGTGGAGAAAATGACTGTGACTTGTGTAATTGAATACTTTTCATAATTACATTTGGAATGTAAATAAGGGAGATAACTCATTTGCAATGGGGAAAAATGTCACTGCAGTTTGCAAATTATATGCAAAGAGTGTGTCAGGACAGAGACATATATCCGAGACATTATATCTGGTTGGGTTCCTCGACTGTCTAGAAGCATTTTACCAGGTGAGCTAAAACTTTAGCCCACCTCACCCCTTGTGCTTTTTCATTTTCAACTCATATTTTTCTGATCGTAAATTATTTAGTCTCATTATCAAGGGAATTTCGAATTTATTTTTAGGGTGACAAATAAGTAGATTTAGGCCTCAAATGCATTAGGTCTACAGCATCCCTCAAATGTACAAACATTTTACCAAACGCAACCTAAACGAGTACAGGTTGGGATGAAATAACTCAATTTTTTGCACCGAAATATCTGCTTACATTTTCTCTGTCGTGTGGCGATGCAACAATAAGTTAATTCTTTAAATGATTTTGGTATAGATCGATTTTATCTTCTCCAAACCTAAAATATAGAGATCTGAATCTTTTCATGTTCACTAGGCACTTAAAAACAAAAAGTTTCCCGGAAATACAACTTAAAGAATAAATCCCAAAACGGAAACCGTAAAACCGGATTTAATACATAATTCTCGGTTTCGGTGTGACGTCACAGGTGAAGATGGCGACTTAAGACACCTTGGAAACGGTGACACTAACACTAGAAGGGGGTTTTACCGGAATAATTGCGAAAATCCGGAATAATCAGACCAAATCCGGAATAAACCAAATTGATCCGGAATAATCAGGTAAAGTCCGGAATAAACCGGTAAAATCCGGAATAATCAGGCAAAATCCGGAATAATCAGGCAAAATCTGGAATAATTGGACTATTTTGTTACGGTAAGTTTTCCGTAATCTAAAAATTACGGTAAGTGTCTGATTATTCCGGAAAATGCCCGATTATTACGGAAAAGGTCTAATTATTCCGGCAAATGTCCAATTATTACGGGAAATTTTCTAAAATAATAATGTTTTAAAAAATTTTTACCGTAATAATTGGACATTTGCCGGAATGATTAGATTTTTACCGTAATAATCAGTCTTTTACCGGAATAATCAGACAAGTTACCGTAATAATCAGACACTTGCCGGAATTTTTAGAATCCGTAAAATTTACCGTAAAAATATTCTTATTATTCCGGATTTTGACCAATTATTCCGGATTTTGCCCGATTATTTCGGATTTGGTCTAAAAATTCCGGAATTGATCTAAATATTTCGGATTTTCGCAAAGATTACGGAAAGTGTCTTACTATTCCGGAATTTCGCAATTATTCCGGTAAAACCCCCTTCTAGTGTAACCCCTTAGATACTATAGATTTATATAGTGATTCGTACAGACCAACATTAAAAAATTGAATAAAGTTTAAGTTTGGCAAGGTTATATGACATGAAACTTTCCACAAAAAAATTATGACTTTAATAAATGATTAGAGACTTTTAAAATTTATCAAAAAGTCAAAAATATTTAATTTATAAGGCGTTAAATTTGGGAATTCGGACAGGGTAAAAATAACGTTGAATAGAATAACCATGGAGCATGGGGAACATTCTTTAAATTTGGTTTGTAACATTTTTTTTTAAATATTACAGTATAACATTATAAATATTTAAATAATTATTTCATATATTTTTTCCGATTGTGTATTTCTGATCAGTAAAATATGCATGAAATTTTAATTTAACGGTACTTCTCATTCTCATTCTCTGTATCTTAAATTCTGTCGTAATTCATTTTCTGACCCTGGTATAACTCCAAATTTTAATATTTCCATGATATCGTCATAAAACAATTTTAAAACTTAAAATTTAAAAATAATTTAAAATTATAATAACTTAGAAATCGTCTCTATTTAAATTACATAAAAACAATATTGGTTAAAACATCCCGGGATCCATGCAACACCCAGAAAAACTTGGAATAAAACATTCTGTTATTTTTTCACTATATTTATTTGATCTCAATTTATGAAAAGTAGAATTTACATCCGATTCTCACATACCGGTAATTAAGAGCGTATCAATAAACTACAGTACCGGGCATCCTGTTTATTAGACATTCCATCACCGGTAATTAAGAGGTAGATCTACCTTACAATATACAAAATTTATTGACAGGTGTTAATATAGGGATAAAGTCTTTACGATGTCCCATATTAAATATTAGTTGTCATTAAGTTGGAAAGATGTGTTAAAATGGATTAGGTTTATATTTTAATTTTTGATTTTTAATGTATTTTGTGATGGACCGAGTAATCAACGGCAGTAAATTAAACTTATTTAAATTCACGAAATGTTGCTATTTGTAATTCAGTTTTAATCATTTTAAATGTCCAAAATGATTATTTTACTTTTTAAGTTTCTCGTGTCTTTTACGCAAAAAAAGTGAAAGTATCACCAAGTTCGTGACCATTATGAACGCCGACGGACAGATCAGTCCTTTTAAAAAATAGATATAAATTTACCTATAAATTATTTTTTTTTAAATCATTCCATCCATATGACAATGTTATCAAATAGACTTGACTACAAATTTCATGAAAATCGCTTAAAGACTCAAATAAAGTTCAATATCCGTGGTAAATAATAGTACATTTGTATCATTTACTATGCTATATAACGGCATGTTGTCACCGTATCTAAGGCCACCGATAACGTCTTTACCTGAAATGCCCGGATGTCCGGAACCGAGAATAGGTTTGTCGTGTTTATTTATTCGGCAATTACACTTAAAATGTTTCCAAAAAATGATATAAAACTAAATGATTATTTTATTTATTGTTGGATTTTGTTACATTTTCTTTCACGAGTCAATCAGCCACTAGAAATCACACATTTTACCGGGTCTCCGAATCCGTAATCTGTTCTTCTTGAAATGCGCAGAATCAGACACAGAATCTCGTCTAGGTTGACTTCGACCGGCGCCATTTTGGTTGATTGGGTTCCTTCCTGGTGCATGGTGAAACTCTTCAAGTTTAACTAGAGTTGCCTACGGTAGCGGTCACTTTCTGTCTCATGGTACACATAACAAAACTACTGTTTATATATTCATGCTATATTCTGTAAGCTTGAACAATTTATGGATTTGAATATCCCGCTTTTGGTTTAAAAAATGAGATAGGAAAAACACATGAAACAGACTGGGACTTCTTCCTCAAACGAGAGAAACCACTGTGTGACTAAAATATTATGGTTGTGTCATGTGCTACTTCTGAATGCATTATTTAATAAAAATTCACATGACAGTTGCATCAATCCCGGGCCAGAGATAATTAATCCAATTTTTATCTTTCATTTTAATAAAAAAAAAACCACAGTGATAGCTCGGATGGTTAAGTTCGAACCCCGAGTAGGTCTGACCCAAGACTCGACAGTGGTAGTCACTGTTCTTTCGCCAAGCACTTTTATTACCACATGAAAGTCGCATTAACTTTGGGAACTTAAAATAAACGAGTCACGTGACACAGTATAGGTGTGGCACATTGAAGAACCCTGCTGTATAATGCCATCAGCGCAACACACTGACAACATTTCTGCATCATAGCCTATATTTGATGACATCTCGATATAAGTGAAATATTCTTGACTGGAATGTTAAACACCATTTCTCAACTCAACAAATTCATTTAAAATAGGCCTAAATAGAGACCATATCTTAGTTATTATAACTAAATTTCAAGTTATTATATGGGATATTGAAATTTGAGTAATAACAGAATGACAAATTAAAAGCTACAACAGAAAATAAAGATCTATACAAAATAATGAGAGTGAGAGATACAGCTAAATTGCCATTTTTATGTGTATTGTAACTGTCCAGAAGTACACAACTGGAGAAATAAAAAAAAATATATACATGTATTATATATGTAAAGAAAAAAATTATTCAATGGGGTTCCCTGCTGTACCATGTGATATCTTCTAATGTTTGTGCTGAACACTAGTTTCCAGTGGATATGGAACAGCATAAGAAGACGTTTTCCTGTAAAAACGACGTCATTCCGGGAATTGTGACATTGACGTTTTCAAAAATGTTCCGCACGAATGTGAAGTGGTATTGATCATGTGGTACAGCGGCGAATCCCATACAGTGTACTGAAATAAATTTCAAGTCTCTGGGTTTTGTTACGAAAAAAAAAAAAATAATGTTTCCTATGTTTCATGAACATTTGATTATACATTTATATATTTTTAAACCTATGAGTCGCTAAATACACCAGCTTACATGTACTTTTTGGTTTTTTGATAAATTTTCAAAATCTCTTATCATTTATTAAAGTCAACAAAACTTTAGCTTTGTAGAAAGCTCCAAGTCATATGACGCTGTCAGACGAAAATTAAAACAGTTAATATTGATCTGTATCAAATACTGTATTTCAGAAATAAGGTAATTTTCCAATGTCTTTATGAACTTGCAAAGTATAATGGGCTGTCTCAAAATCATTTCTTATATTTTCAATATTTATAAAAATTAATTTTATTGCCATCTAACATTTTCCATGTTAATTTGAAAATAATATTGAAATGGGCTGTTGTACACCTTTTCATAAAATGGGTCAGCTCCTGTCAATTAACGAAACCATTGGATATCTGACGTCACATGCGATTATGTACCCTGGCAAATCTCCCAACATAGTTCTTTGTACCACGGCAAGTTATAAATCACTATGCAAGAAATTTCTTAGAAGGGTGACACAACCAGCTATAGAATTGATTGTGAAACTGGAGCCTGAATTTCTGGTATCTGGTATATAAGGTCAGTTTGTAAACTAGAGTCTCTAAGACCTTTACTGGTGTTTTTTAATACTTTAACTAATTATGTCCTTTCTGCTTCCGGTTTTGTAACAGACCGACTCAAATTTAGAGTTTATATCCTTCCAGTGATTATTTAGTCTATTTTTAAACTGATTTAATGATGTACTGTTCCAATATCAATTGGCAAACTGTTCCAAGAATTAACTACTCGTTGTCTAAAATATTTGTTTCTTACATTAGTTCTACAGTGAACTTTATTAATTTCTTGGCTATGCCCTCAAGTTTTTACGAAACTAGCTTGTGGAAATAGTGAATTTGTGTCAATATCGTATCTGAATTTGTGCTACGACTTGTACAAGATGACTTTTAACTTTTGCTATGAAAGGGGAAATTATTTACTGTAGCTTAGGAATTCACCATACTTTTTAGAGGCCATGGTGGCCTAATGGATAAGACATCAGTCTAAAAATCCAGGGTCTCTCACCACTATGAGTTGGAGTCCCGCTCAGACCATATGTGGGAAAGTGAATTTTCCTTGCCGTTGGCCTTTACTGGTTTACCTGGTATCAGTATAATGGACTGGGGGATTTGTACGCTTGTACCACATACTGACTCGGTGAGCTATCACCCTAAAGTCGCCCTGAGTGCGCGCTAGTACAAGGCAAACCATACAACACACTCGCACTTCACATGCATACACAAAATTGTTCATAGATTAATCCATAGAGATTAATAAAATAGTTAGTGTTGCAAATAGCTTAAAATATTGCTGATTCGACATTAAGCAACATTCAGCCAACCAACGAATCACCCATACTTTTTATTTCTTATAATGTTGTAGATTCAGACTAGCGGAGAAATGGCAACTGACATACAGAGTACAGAAACGTTAGAGGGTTTAAATGCTGATTCCTGGCAACTTAGTCTACAAAAATTGGTAAATATTACTAAAATTATAGTTGAATTAGAGGGAGTAAAAAATGCAGGATCGGACCAGGGATATATAACCAAGTGCTCTGCCAACTGAGCTACCCAGACCGCTACATCCCTGCCATATTATATTTGAGTCTCCTATTGTCCCAAGTAGGAGTCTCTTCCAAATTCCCTCATTTGAATTTTATTTGACCCACAGTTCCCAGTCCACTACTCCTGAGGACAACATATTTGACCCACAATTCCTAGTCCCCTACGCCTGAGGACCACACTGGTCACCAAATTTTAACAGGAAGGAGAAAAAATGCAGGGACAAACCAGGGATTAAACCTAGAACTCGCAACACTATAGGCTAGTGCTCTACCAACTGAGCTACCCACACTACTACATATAGAAAAAGTTGACCTAATCCCGTCACTGGTTTACAATATAGTAGAGTTGCAGCATAATGTAAATAGTGTATGGTCCAGTCAAGGCTGTCACACTTCTTTTTGGTAGTGGGGTTGAGTTGAGTAATGGTGTTTAACATTCCAGTCAAGAATTTTTCACTTATATCGAGACGTCACCAGCTATGGGCGAAGGTGCAGAAATTTTGCCTGTGCGTTGCGCTGATGGCATTATACAGCAGGGTTCTTTAGCGTGCTAAGCCCACCGTGACACGGGACCTTGTTTATTTTAAGTTTCCATCCGAAAGAACCGTGACTTTCATTTCGTAATGCCGAGTGCTTGGCGAAAGAACAGTCACTACCCACTTTCAAGTCTTGGGTCAGACCCGGTCGGGGTTCGAACCCACGACCTCCCACTTGCGGAGCGAGCACTCTACCAACTGAGCTACTGCAGTGGTATTTTTTGGTAGTGGGGTTTGGGCCCTTGCCAAGGCTTGGTATCAGGAAAATAAGCATTTTTGGGAAAAATGCATATTACAAATATAAGAGCAATGTTTCCATTCCTGGTAGCCAAAATCGTCATTGGCTACTAATTTCTGAAGAATTCTTTCAAAAAGGAACCTATTTTAGCAAATTTATCTTTAAAAAAGACTATATTTTCACAAATTTTGGAAATTTGGCTACTTATTATTTTAAATTTATGGAAACCTTTTAAAGTTACAATTTTGTAGTGATGATTTATTCAAATTGGAAAAAATTTCGTCAAATATTTTGGAAAAATATAAGATTTGAAACTTGGGAATGGGGCACATGTTTGGTCCATATTCAGCATTAGTTTAAAATATAAGACTAGATCACTACTTCGTCCCCTGATTGGTCTTTTTATACAGGCTTTACTTTATGTTTAAGTTATCCAGTTTAGAAGGACAGTAGCGAGAGTGGCACTTCTTGTGTACTACCACTGCAACCATCCAGTTTACAGTATTATGTGTCATTCTTTCTCATTAGATCATCTTTCAGTTCTTTGATTGTATTTATGTTTTATTGTTCCAGTTTGGAAGAAATTTAGTGGGAGTGGCACTTCCACTGCAACCATCCATTTATCAGTATCATTTTTCTTTTTTTTTTCTCATAGATCATCTTTCAGTACTTTCAGTACTTTGATTTTATTTTCTTATGTTTCAGTGTTCCAGTTTGGAAGAACAGCAGCAGGAGTTGTACTTGTTTACTTCTAATGCAACCACCAGTTCACAGTATCATGTTTTGATCCTCTTTCAATACCTTCAGTACTTTGATTTTATTTTTTTATTTTTTGTTTCAGTGTTCCAGGTTGGAAGAACAGCATCAGGAGTTGTACTTATTGTTTACTTCCACTGTAACCGCCTGTTCACAGTATCATGTTTTGATTGTATTTCAGTACTTTCAGTACTTTGATTTCATTTATGTTTCAGTTTTCCAGTTTGGAAGAACAGCAGCAGGAGTTGTACTCCTTGTTTACTTCTACTGCAGCCATCCAGTTCACAGTATCATGTTTTATACTTTCTCATTAGATCATCTTTCAGTTTTTTCCGTACTTTAATTGTATTTTTTTATGTTTCAGTGTTCCAGTTTGGAAGAACAGCATCAGGAGTCGTACTTCTTGTTTACTTCCACTCCAACCACCAGTTCACAGTTTTCTCATTTCATTATGTTTCAGTACTTTCAGTACTTTGATTTTAATTTTTTTTTCAGTGTTCAAGTTTGGAAGAACAGCAGCAGGAGTTGTACTTCTTGTCATTTAATAAAAAGGACAACACATGTTCCTACGTAGCTTCTTCAGGAGGAGAAAAATATCTCTCTGATAAAATAGCACTGATATACCAGTTCTACAGGTTTTGTAAAGGTAAGTAAAGTAAAAACTACTTATAATTCCCCTCGATAACTTTGCCACCTCACTTATCACCACACTATTTTAAATTCCCAAAATCCCTTTTGTTTATGTGTTTCTTTATGAGCCTAAATTTATCACCAAACCCCTTTATAACACCAAAATTTGACTGAACAAATGGTGCCGATGAATCAAGGTTATACTGTGCATTGATGTTGAATTGAAGTTAAGTTTGTTCTCTCTCTCTCTCTCTCTTTCTCTCTCTCTCTCTTCTGTGAATGGGGCCGGGGCCCTTGCATTTGTGTAAAAAGCATCATAATGACCAAAATTGTGAAAAAGAAAACTGCAAATATACTCATATTGGTTTTAAAGTTGAAATTTCTAAAATTGTGAAAATTGGCAAATTGACTTGTGTAAAAATGAAAGTGACTATGGTATACTCATAAGATTTTGAATTGTGAATTGGACAGAATACCAGCCTAAAAACGGCCCAGCGAGAGTTCATTGTTTAATGTGAAGTTTTTTTTTTTTTTTTTTTTTTTTTTTACAAATCTTAGAACATTTGCTACTAATGATTTAAATTTGTGCAGGGGCCCAGTAGTCTACAGCTCCTAAAATCAGTCTGGGCCCCTGAGTTTTTAATTCATGTACATTTTAGCTATTTATAACTATTTATGGCTGTACCCCAAATCAAAATTGTTAAGCTTTGTCCCTGCTTTAGTTTAAAAAAATCTAACATGTACTACTAATGCTCACATGGAATTTTGTTTGTTTCAGATTCTGAACTTAAAACACAAGGTCCTCATGTAAAACAAGGACTGCCGTCAGTAAAAACATTTTTGTTTGAGGATAGTGAGGTACAAAACAAGAAGGATAACTCTTACGAAAATGAATCGTCCAGTCAGAAACAAGATGCCAGTTTAACTACAAATATACAGACAGAAAGAGAAACCGCTGCGATTGGCAAAAGGCGATATCCAAGCCCAAGAAAAACCTCAGTTCCATCATGGACGAAATCCTACGTTGTTGGTAAAGATTTAGAAACACGTTCAAAACAACTTAAAACAGATCATAAAACAGAAAATTCAAATACTGGTGACACGAACTGTATCAAAATGGACTTGGAAAATTCAGTTATTGAAGGCATCCCTTCGATTTCACAGTTAGACTTACTCGATGCTAGTGAAGTTCAAAACGAGGCCATAAAATTAGGAAGTGGTTGTTTGGAGAGTAATTTGTTTGAATCTGTAGACAGTATTTTAATTAATCAGTCGGCTTCAGAGCCGGAGAAAGTATGTTCATCGGCATCCAAAAACAGTGATGCTCATGGAAAAGTAATGGATTTGGCAAAAAAGCAAACTGCTGTTGACAATCCATTGCACTGTCAAATATGCAACCTAACTCTGAAATGGAAAAGTAGCTATAATCGTCACATGAAAAATCATGACAGAGAATTAAAAACCATATTCAGCCCGGAAAAGTCAAAATCTGAAACATCGCTATCGACAACATCCTCTGTTACTAACAGGGCTGATGAACCCAACTTGGATGACACACAGTCCTCAAAAAGTAGCTCAGAACAGAGTATGAGTAAATATTTTTTATGCAAAATATGTAATAGGAAATTCAGCCATAATAAATCAATATACCGCCATTTTAAAAATAAGCATCCTGGGAAGAAACCCTCATTTGTAAAAGTTGAGCATGATGTTCAATCAGTTGCCAGTTCAGAAATGAAGGATGGAGAAGAACTCGTTTCAGATTCGGAACTAAAGAAAGAGGTATTAAAGTTTGCTTGTACTCATTGTACGAAGAGATTTGAGACCAGTAAAATTTTGACGAGGCATTTATTTCAAGTTCATAAAATCAAACGAATGGTCTGCAGAATTTGTACCGCTGTATTCAAAACTACGGCAGATATAATGAAACATTATTCCTCTGTTCACAAAAACTTGAATGTCAGACCGGGTCAAAGGTTTTCTTTTCAGTGCGATATTTGTCGGAAATTATTTCTATCGAAACTAGCTTTGCAGAATCACAAGGAGCTTCATAAATTAGGAAGAAGTGTGTCCTATCCTTGCATTCATTGTGGTAAGCTGTTCAGTACAACATTCTATTTGTCAAACCATCTTCTATGTGTCCATAAAGAGAAGAAATCGGTGTGCAGAATTTGTAAAGAGTATTTCTCCTCGCCTAGAGAACTGAGACAACACATTACTAAACACAATGCTTGTATCGTGTGTGACAAAACTTTTGACAGTTTAGAGGAACTGAAAGATCACAAAAGAACCCACTCACAAATTCTTTGTGGCCAATCAAAACAGTTCCGTGGCAAAAATAACGAGAAGAGGTACTTTATTTGTAAAATATGTGACATCAAATTTTTATGGAAACATTCGCTGCGTCGCCATTTTGTTAGCAAGCATGCGGGAGGCGATGAGCAAGCTATGGATGTTTCGGGAATTTTTGACACAGAATCTGTAGAGGTCGGTGATGGTAATACTGCAGCTGTTTACAAAGGAAGTGAGGATCAAGAGCTTGAATCAGAGGATTCAAAAAGTTCTAATATGTACAAATGCTCAAATTGCCCCAAATCTTTTGACAGGAGTAAAAAGCTAAGTCGGCATTTGAAGCAGGTTCACAAGCTGAAATCGTCGGTGTGTAAAAACTGCGGAAAGATATGTAGCACACTACAAGAACTGAATGATCATTATCTAAAACATCACAATATTTCAAAATCATTTTCCACAGAAGCCTTTTCTTTCCACTGTTCAACTTGTCGTAAATTTTTCAGAACGAGGGAAGCGTTATTGTCCCATGAAGAAAATCAGTGTTCCAAGGGAAACATGAATTATAATTGTCATCTGTGTGGGAAGACGTTTTTTGATACAGTCTATCTTTCCGTACATTTGTTAAATGTGCATAAACAAAGGTGCTCCGTTTGTCGAATCTGTAAAGAGCGTTTTCCATCCAGACAGGAACTAAGACAGCATCTTTTAACACACAAACAGAAAAAGGATTCATTTCTATGCAGTCTGTGTGGCTTGTCGTTTCAAAGTTCAACAGAGTATTCAGAACATAAAAAATCTCATCCGTCGCAGACGTTCATGTGTGACATTTGTGGTAAGAGTTTTCATAAGATGTTTCTTTTAAATGTGCATAGGAGGACTCATACAGGGGAAACGCCTTATAAATGTGATTCATGTGACATGGCCTTCATCTCAAATGGAAAACTCCGCCTTCATAAAATAAAAAACCATGACCCTGATGGAAAACGCTATCAGTGCGAATTATGCGGGATGCGTTTCATGACAGTCTCACAATTTACGAAGCACAAAAACAAACAGCATTTAGGTCTTACTAAAATTTATAAGTGTGAACATTGTGACCGCGAGTTCAAATCCCAGGAAGGGCAAAACAACCATCTACTGAACGACCACATGGAGTTACTGGACATGTCAAAGGTCAATTTCAAAATCAGGTCATGTGAATACTGTGGTAAACGATTCCATCAGAAACAGTTACATGATGCACATGTGATGATTCATCACACCGGAAAACGGCCGATAACATGCGATGTCTGTGGAAAGGGGTTTATCAATATAGACAGACTGAATAAGCACAAACTTGTACACGGAATTGCAAGACGCTACACCTGCGAAATATGCAAATCAGGAGCTGGTGGCAATGACATGAGTAAGCTGAAAAAGCATTTTAAATCAGTCAAACATATTGAAAATTGTGTTAAATTAGGAATTAGTGAAGAAGATGGAAAGATATTTTCCACAAATCAGCTTCCGAAATCTGAACTTCACAAGGATAGGGTAAAGGTGAGATTAGATGACAGTATGGACAATGTAGAGTGTCAAGTTATCCAGGAAGTTCCAGCAGTATTAGACGATTCCGAAAACCCAGATATCTTGGAATCGGAATTACAAACCACTGAATGTGTCATAATTACTTTACCGGAAAATATCATTATGGCGTGTGGAGACGACAATGAGACATCTTTACAAATAGAAAGTGAAAATGCTATACAACATGTTATTAAAATGGAAGGACTTTAAAGGGATACGGAAAAATGCTTCCATGATATTTTGGAATTGAATCTGTTTGAGAGGAAAATAAGTTTTATTTTGGCATTTTGTCTGACAGTCAAAAGCTCAGTATGTAAAGATATGGGTTCAAGTTTCACAATCATTCCTTAAATAAGATTTTCTTTAATTTAATTCTGGCAAAAAATCAAATCTTTATAACTTTGTTAATTTTTAAGATATTCTTGAATTTAAGGTATCATTTTGAAGACCATTCTAAGCTTATTGCATCTATGTTTTATTTTTTCTGATACTTTTTATTTGCTGTACTGTAAAAATTGTCAAAAGTTGCCAGATTTTAACTAAAGAAAAATCATTCCTTTAACTAAGAGTTTCCTTCATCTAAATGTGGCAAAACTTTAAATCTTTATAATTCTGTTAAGTTATTCAAGAATTAAAGGTGCCAAGTTTGTAGATGACTTCTAGCATAAAACATCTGTATTTAGTTTTGTTAAAATATTTATTCATAGTCCAAAAAAAAAAGAGATAACCAAATTTTCTAAATTTAACTTACCGGTAAGGAAAATCTTAGTTAAGGAATGATTGTGAAACTGGGGCCAGTAGACTTGCATTTACAGCTTCTTTTGAAATAAATTTTAAAAAACTGAATCTTCTCATTGTACCTAAAATTACTACTTAGGTAGTCTTTATTTTAAATTTGTTTATTTTGGACAGTTCTTTTCTACCAAAAATATACGGGATTTTTCAGAATTTTTATTCTGATTTTCACAATTTCTATTTTACCCTAAACTTGTATTTAAACTGTTTCAAAATTATGTAATCTTTACTTAACATCGTTTTTGGGTGTTTTATTACAATTAAAATTATGTTAATTGTAAATTGATTTGTTCTTCCATTTTAACTCACCTGACCAAAGATCATATGACCTAATGGCATAGCACAGCAAGACTGGGCATACATGTATATAGGTCATCCAAACCTATATTTGACTTCTTTTAAGAAACTACTGATCAGACTTCAATAAATCTTGGTCAGATGTATCCATGAGCAGGTGTAATTAATTAGATTTGTTAGAGGTGTTTCCATGGCTATGAAAACTAGGTCACGGTGACCTATAGCTGCAAAAATATTTTAAAATCTCAGAAACTCAGGATTGAATAAATATCTGATGTGATATTTGACTTCTCTGGGGTGTTTATTTTTTAGTTTGTTCAAATCATGTAATTTGGTTGAAAGATGGGTTATGCAAAAAGCTTTAAATTGCTACATCTTGACCTTATGTAAAAAATTGTGTCTTGTGTTTTCAGTTTTGATGATTTCTTTACACTTTTCAGCTAGCCATTACTTGTAGTTATGCATATTAGGCACATAGGGCCTCTTGTTGGTGTAGTCATTGTCGTTTTTCACAGAGAATTAGACACCATGTTGCATTTTTAAAGTTAAATTACCAAGCAAAATCGACATTATGCCTTGTAATTTTATTCAAAGGAACTAGTTTTACAGGTACACATGTACTAACCAATAAGATTATTTCAATTATATTGAGATTGCACCAGCTACAGGGTAAGTTGCAGAAATTTTGACACTTGTAGTGTGCCTAGGTTTATGTATAGTGAGGCTCTACAAAATTAAGTTGAATAATGATGTTTAACATCCCAGTCAATAATTATTTCACTTTTATCAAGATTATTGAAGATATCACCCATTAGACAAAGGTGCATAAATTTTGCAAGTGTGATGCACTGGTAGCATTTTACAGCAGGATTCTTTATCGTGCCACTCCTACAATAATATTTCACTTATACCAAGATATCACCAGATATAGACAAAAGGGCATAAATTTTGCAAGTGTGATATGCTGATGGCATTTTACAGCAGGGTTCTTTGTCGTGCCACGCCTACAGTGACATGGGACCTTGTTTATTTTGAGTTCTTATCCTAAAGAATCCCGACTTTCATTTCATATTGCTGAGTAGTCTACAAAGTCCCATGCCTGCTGTGACATGGTACATTGGTTTTTAGGACCCTGTGGCTTAACTGGTTTTCATTTTTAAATGCAGAGTGCTTGGTAAAAGAAATGTTACTACCTTTTTTCAAGTCTTGGTCAGAGCCTGACCTGGGTTCAAACACCAACCTCCAACATACTAAATGAACCAAGCACTCTACCAACATTGACAAACTGAGTATTAAAGGGCCATCTTTTTATATTAAAAAAACACTAAAAAGTTCCAGAGAGTGGAGTCTGTAGCCACATTTGTAGCTAATCAGGAGGTGCTTACCCTTCCAGAGCACCTGACCTCACTTCCCTGGTGGAAGGGTGTGTGTTTAACTTTTAAAATATGCCAGTTTCAAACTTTTTACTGTGCTTTTGCTTGAGTTTGTGACTTGGACATGGATTGGTATGTTTGTTTGAGTTGAGTAATGGTGTTTAACGTCCCAGTCAAGAATATTTCACTTATATCGATACATCGCCAGCTATAGGTGAAGGTGCAGAAATTTTGCCTGTGTGTTGTGCTAATGGCATTAAACAGCAGGGGTTTTATCATGCCAAGCCCACCAAGACATCGTTTATTTTCAGTTCCCATCCGATAAAACCCTGACTTTCATTTCATAATGCAGAGTGCTTAGCGAGAGAACAGTCAATGGTCACTTCCCACTTTTAAGTCTTGGCTCAGGCCCGGCCGGGGTTCGAACCTCCGCCCTCCTAATTACGGAGCGAGCACTCTACCAACTGAGCTACCGCAGTGATAGTATAGAGTGTAATTTTTAATATCAGAAACAAACGCCTGTGGTTTTTGACGCCATGTTATCCTATCAATATATTCACGCCTCCGTGTGTTCATTTTTCAAAGACAACCTAATGTGACTGGGAAATTGGTATGCTTGTCATACTGACTTTGTGAACTAGCATCTTAAAAGTCGCCACAAGGACCATTCACTGTAAAACACTCGTACATCTCGCACAAATCTTCCGAGATCTCATTGGGAGTACCTTAAACAGTGCTGATACGACATTTAAATTCCACTAGGGTTAGAAAGTTTGTCAGATAACTTGTCAAAGTTAGTTTTGTCTGTGCGCTTTGGTTTCTTCCGTCATTTATGAAAATATCTCGATATAAGTGAAAGAATCTTGGTTGAGTGAAAGTAAATATCAGAATATTCCATACTGGTTATATTAACACAAAAAAAAACAGGATGCATCGTAATTCCAATCTTTTAAGCATTGCTTCAAGTCACTGGTAATACGACAGGCATTTAAAATAAAACTCTATCCCTAAACGTAACACAGTGTTAAGGTACAGTGTTAATTAAAAAAAATATTAGAAACAATTGCCTGTGAGTTAAAGTATGGATATTTTTGTCTGAGACGCCCGGTAAGTATATCTGTATATCGTCGCCTTAGTGTCCAATGGCCTAAACGCTAGCACTCAAGGATGACTACCATCATATTTTAAACTTTCCACCGCCCACCCTCAAAATGAGACAGAGACGAGACATGTATTTGTTTGGCCGAGTTTTGTCTTTCAACTCTCTTGTCCAGATATTTTAGAGACTTTTGATGTTTTAGGATTAATAATGGGTAGATTGTGCGTTTTGTCCATTATAAGCCCATATGGGGACCTTAGTTTAGTTTATTTCTCATAATTGCAATTACAATAAAGAGAATATATTATACTGTATATACAAATACATGTGACATAGACATAACAAAGACGATACAAATAACTAACTAACCAACTAACCAGGAGGACTGACCCTCTCAAATACAATTTTTATAAATTTACATAAGTTATTCAACACTGTTACATTAGATGAGTTTAAAAGCTGTTTGTATTTAACGGTATTTGGATTTTTGTAAGAATGTAAAGGAAGAAGTGATGATCTAACCTTGGAAAAAGCTTTACAAACCATGATATAATGATACTCATCACCTAAGTCGGATTTACAGAGAGTACAATTTCTGTTTACATATGGAGTATCATTCCATCTGCCGGTTTCGACAGGTAATTTATGATTACTTGTTCTTAATTTTATTAAAAAATTAAGTCTCTTAAAAGGAAGAGAAGACAAAAGATATGTTTGACAGTTAAAATCAAAGTCAATGGGTTCTCTGTTATTTGGTAGGATAAGCATTCGATGTATATTTCATCTGCATGCTATAAAAATAGATAACAATTCGGTTTAAAAAAATCCTTATTAAGCTAGGTTTAAACTATCAAAAAGAGAACTTTGATCAAAGATAATGCGTTTGCACCATCCATTGAACTTTTTTTATTTCGACTGAAAAAAATCTAAAAATGACATTCAAGCCATTTTTTGTACATTTCTAAAATTGCACTGAATTTAATGGGCAAGTTGGCAGAAATGGAAGTATCCAAATTGGCCAGCAGCAAAGCTTACATAAAGTTTTACATTAGAAATAATAGAACAGTCAAACCTGTCTATAAAGGCCACCTAATGGATCCAGTAAAAGTGGTTTTTATAGGCAGGTTCAAATAATATGAATACAGAACAATAGGGATACAATTCTGGCCTTTATAAGAGGGTTGCCCTTATATAGAGGCGACCTTTAAGGCAGGCTGAACTGTACAGTCAAACCTACCTTTCATGCCACCTCTATATGATGACCACCTTCTTATAAAGGCCAGTAAAATTATACACCAATTGTTCTTTATTCATGTTATTTGAACTTGTATATAAGGGTCACCTGCCTATAAAGGCCCCTTTTAATGGTTTCCTTTGGTGGCTTTTATAGACAGGTTTGACTGCATATTAACCTGTATATAGGTGCCACGTGCATATAAAGCCAGTTTTACAGGTTCAATTGGGTGGTCTTTTTAGACAGGTATGACTGTACTATTACTACAGCCAAACCTTAATTAAATACCACCTCTATATAATGAACACCTGCGTTTAAAGGCCTGTTAAATTTTATCCCAATCCCTCTTTATTCAAGTTTTTTTTTACCTGTATATAAGCGTAACCTGTCTATAAAGGCCCCAGTAAAATTTAATACCGATCCCTCTTTATTCAAGTTTTTTTTACCTTTATATTAGCGTAACCTGTCTATAAGATCACCTTTACTGTATTTTGGATGGTCTTTATAGACAGGTTTAACGGTACCACTACTACTACTACTATATAAAATATTACTAATATTACAAAAATATATGTATGTTATTATTGTGTCACATTTATATACAGTCAAACCTGTCTATAAAGACCACCTAAGGGAACCGGCCAGTAAAAGTGGCCTTTATGGACAGGTGGCCTTAATAAACAGGTTCGAATAATATGAACAAAGGACAACTGGGATACAATTTTACTGGCCTGCATAAGCAGGTGGCCCTTATACAGAGGTTACCTTTAAGGCAGGTTGGACTGTATATTAACATATTTTTATGATACAGACATATCGAAAGTTTAACAGTGAGCTAACAAAAAGAAGGCGAAACTCGGCTGTCGACTCGAGTCACCCTGAACCCTGCTGCATAATGTCATCAGCACAATGCACTGGCAATCTTTCTACATTTTCGCCTAAAGCTGGCGACGTCTCGATATAAGTGACCTATCCTTGACTGGGACGTTAAACACATTACTCATCTCTATTCAACCTTCGTGAAAGTAAGCGAATATTAATCGTACAAAAATTTTCAGGGCCGGTTAAATTTAATTTGTTAGTAAAAATTACCTAACCAAATCTAGTCTGAACAATTATGATTGATCTTTGAAATTATTTTACAAAGATGAAATCAATTATATAACTCAAAGTTGTTCTTTATTAACTTATTAACTTATTACTCATTGACTTATCTATAAATTGTTTCATTGTGATCCGTCTATACAGTATATAAAGTTTTGAACCCGTCGGCTTACAGCATACTAGCATATTTGGGTGATTCGTTGACAAAGACCCTAATTCTGATAATTGTCGGTTGTTTGAAAAAGGAAGATAACTGAAACATACGTAAAGGTTTGTACAGTTATTTGACTCTGGGGATTTCATTTTATGAAATGATCTTTCGTATTTATTTATTTCTTTCTTTATTATTTATTTATTTGTTCGTTCGTTCGTTCGTTCATTCATTCATTCATTCATTCATTTATTTAATTAATTAATTTATTCGTTCGTTAATTCATTTATCATTTTATTTATTTATTTATTTATTTATTTATTTAATTATTCCTTCGTTCGTTCGTTCATTCATTTATCGTTTTATTTATTTATTTATTTTTTTTAATTAATTAATTTATTTATTTATTTATTTATTTATTAAAGCTTCAGCTCATATTTGCAAAATAGAGTTTCAGCCATCAGTAAGTCGCATCTTTTTCCCTTTTACTTATATTGGGCTATTCGACTCTCACTCTCTTGTTTTGATAACACAATGATAATACTGAAATAAACGGTCCCATTACTGAGGCTGAAATAATTAATGCAGAAACAGCAAATCACCAGGGATAGATAACGTCTTAAATAAATATCTGAAATCAACTTTAGGTAAAATGTTACCAGGCCCTGGTTTCACAATCATTCCTTAACTAAAATTTTCCTTAACTTAAATCTGACAAAATTTCAATTCTTTATAATTTTGTTAATTTTCAGGAATTTAAGGTGTCAATTTTAAGATAATTTCTACATTCAAACATTTGCATTTAGTTTGGACAAAAAACTTTCATAGTAGTTCCGAAAAGAGAATACCAAAATTTGCAAAATTTAGGTTAAGGGGAATGATTGTGAAACCGGGGCTAGTCTATATATTATTTATTAAGTTTATTTTTAACACTGGTCTAATACCAGATGATTGGGCTCTTGTTTGTATTCATATGTGTATAAAAACAAAGATGACTCCATAGATCCAGACAATTATAGAGCTATCACTATTCCGAGTTGCTACGGCAAGCTTTTTGCAGCTATCATTAATTACACATTTTTCCAGTTTGATTTTACAACACTAGACGGCCGTTTCGGAATACAGTTCCTCATCAGTAGTGTTTGGACCAAAATTATGAAACCAAAATTGTTATCAAATTGTTGAAAAGATACCCAAAAGACCAAAATATATTTTACCAAATTTACCATTACTACGTCAATATATAATCGTTTAAAAATTGCAGAAAGTGAAGAAATTCTGACGAAATCCCAAGCTGGTTTAAGACAAAACTACTCTACAATATGTACTATTTTAATATGTCTCAGCGTTGTTGAATGTTTATTTTCATCAAATAGAAAGTTACATTGCGTTTTTATTGATTATAGAAAGGCTTTTGATAAAGTTCGGAGAAACGGTCCGTGACGGTATAAACTCAGAAAATATAACATCAATGGTAAATGCTTTAATGTCATAAAAATATGTATGATAGTATTAAATCATGTGTTGTCAAAGGAATTTTGAAATCGAATTATTTTTTAAGTAAGATTGGTGTTCGACAAGGAGAAAATTAAACTTGTCACCTTTTCTTTTTCTATTTATGTGAATGATTTAGAAGAGTTTTTCAATCAAAATAATATAGATGGCCTAAACTTCTTAACAGAAATGGGTGTCAAAATGCTACACGAGTACGTGAAAATCCTTCTTCTTCTGTATGCGGACGATACTGTGATATTTTCGGAGAACGAAACTAATATGCAAAAAACATTGAATGTTTTTTACGATTATTGTAATATGTGGAAACTCGAAGTCAATATATCTAAAACAAAAGATCTTGTGTTTAGTAAGAGAAAAATTAATCAGTTACCTGTGTTAAAGTTTGGTGGGGACGTTTTGGATTGTGTGGACAGCTATTGTTACTTGGGTATATTTTTCAATAGAAATGTGAAGTGTTTTACAGCTAGGAAAAACCTGTAAATAAAAGCTCTATTCGGTGTGTGTAGACAGCTAAAAAAATACCCAATTGTCAATCGAATGTCAACTGGATTTATTTGATAAATTGGTTTTACCAATATTAGTTTATGCTTGTGAAATTTGGGGAATTGAAAAATTAGAATTGGTAGAAATAAGACATATACAATATTGGGCTTAAACTTTAAACAAGTACAACGTATTTGGTATACGGTGAACTCGGAAGGTATCCATTACATGTATATAAAAGAATGGTTTCATTTGGTATAACATGTTCAAAAATCGTCACGGATATAAAAATACTACTACGGATGACTCCGTATGACTACGGCTACTAGACGGAAAGCTACGGACCACTTCAGATTACCACGAATGATGCCGGATCGTATCCGTAGCTAATAATGCGAGGTGATCCGTGAATGTGACTGGGGCATTACTTGCAATATAATCACGTAATTAATTAGATCTTTATGTACAGTACAGGCCTGTCGAAAGTTTAACACCGAGCTGACGAAAACGAGCCGAGGGGCCGAGCTGTAGACAGTTAGTGGCCGAAAAGCTGCCGACTCTCGATTCCTCGGCAACTAGAATTGTCCACAGCTCGGCAACTCATTCGGCTCCTCGGCACTTTGAGTTGTCCACAGCTCGGCAGCTCATTCGGTTATTACCAGGACGTTAAGCGGATATTAAAGGATGAAAATAAATAATTTAATTAAAAGTAAGTAAATAACTAGAAAAACTGTGAGCCACAAGTTCACAAAAATACCCCTCGCTCCCCCCACATAAAAATCCATCGGATCAAATGTTTAAATAGGAGGTGCACATCTACATTATATCACAAAGATTGTGTAAAAGTTTCATGAAAGTCCATTGAAAGGTTTAGGAGGAGTTACGGATAAGAGATAGGTACCCTAAGGTGTAACGGAAGGACGGACGGACACCCTATCACTATATACCCCCCCCCCCCCACTTTTTAAGCGGGGGTATAAATAAATAAATAAATAAGTTAGTTAAAGGGACGATAGCGTACATGTATATTTTTCATCTATATGCTAATGCAAATTATCTTACAATTTGTCGAAATGTTAGACGGGTCCAGTTGGATCCAATTTAAAACTCATTTTTTTGACGAAGTGATTAATTAAGCACCAAACACAAATCATGTTCAAATCACAACCCGAAAAGCAAACTTTTTTAACAATATGGCAAATTACCGCAAGTACATCACGCGAACTTCCAGCAGGGAAATGGGCCCGGCCCGGTTCTCGCCTTCGGATGTTAAACTTACTAGCAACACACACCACGTGGCGTGAATCCGTGAAAATTTGGCATGAAATGAATATTAGAAGAAAAAAATAAGTATAATTTTGTGAAAAAATTGACTGTTAAAATTCTCAATCTTATTCTTAATTATCACATTTTTCAATTTTTATAGCGCGACACTTTCAAACATATTTTAAAATTTAAAAACAACGTTACTTTAATGAAATTTTATCACACACTTCGGACTTTAACGAAACTAGAAAAACTCACAAGCTCACAAAAATATCCCCCGCTCCCAAAAATCCATCGGATCAAATTTTTAAATAGGAGGTGATCATCTACATTATATCACAAAGATTGTGTGAAAGTTTCATGGAAATCAATTGAAGGGTTTAGAAGGAGTTGCGGATAAGAGATAGGTACCCTAAGGTGTAACGGAAGGACGGACGGACACACAGACGGACACCCCTATCACTATATACCCCCCCCCCCCCTTTTTAAGCGGGGGTATAAAAAATTAACTTTCAATAGGAAGCACATTTTTTTTTTCAAATAACCATTTTACTTTTGTCGATGTTTTAGTGTGAATCTTAAAAACGGATTTCTAAAACTCAAAACAACATTACTTTAATTTTATCAAACACACTTCAGGCTTTTATCGCAAAACAAACTAACTTATTAACAGGAAACATAGCTTGGGGAAATATTTAAATTTAATGGAAGATTACGTGTCGAGTCTATGTGGCGTAGTGGATCCATTAGAGAAAGAGAAAATGGTAGGACTTTTTTTTTTTACTTTAAATGTACTTTAGCCCTGTATTTATTACATGCAATTTTATTTATTTATTTATTTGTTTATTTATTTATTTATTTATTTATTATAAAGTGAACATTTATATTATATTATTTTTTTATTATGTAATTTTAATTAATTAATTTATTTATTTCGTCACCTGTCCAGTTTCGTATCATATCAGGAGCGTAGCTGGGGTGTTTATGATGTGGACGCCTAAAGAGGGTAGGGGGTTTGGGGGCCGCCCTGATGCGAATTTTCGGCCCTCCAGGGCGCTATTTATCAGAATTTTTCTTATAATTTTATGTTATGCTGTGGTAGTTTTTGTCGTTCTTTTGAGGACTGGTTCATTCTTAAACCTGAAGACGAGATAAAAGGGGATCTGATGTTGTATGGCATAAGCTCTACGAAAACAACACACTCAATAATTGAGAAAGTCAAGTTAAAATGGGAGTTCAATTAATATAGTGGCGAGGTTAAACGGAGGAGAGGAAATATATTTGTAAATATATTGCGTTAATACATAATGAAACGTGACGAATGGCTAGTAGAAGTTCTTTAATGTAATTGTTAACAGGCATTCGTATCTAGGCATAAGAATTAGATCATGATTATGTGCAACCAGATAAAGTCACTTGAAAGCAAGTCTTCGTTGTTTCTCTCTCTCTCTCTCTCGTTTTTTTTTTTTTTTTTTTTTTTTTTTTTTTTTTTTGCGAAAACGATGTGGACGTTTTTGCGTACAAACGTACGCCTGGCTACGCCCCTGCATATTCTTAACATGGTTTTGACGCACATGTTTTATTGAACACCAGATAGCAATATTGACCGAGGGCTTGCCCTCATATTGGTGCTATAATTGTTTCATTACAAAATTGGTAAAAAAAAAGAACTAGAAATTGAACATTAACTATTCAACATCACTTCACTTTGAAAAAAATGTTGTAATTTATTGTAATATATACATTTTGACAATTGTATAAAACGTCTTTTTCTTCAGTCGACAATGACCAAATCTCCCACCGTCCGTCTGCTGCCATTGGTTGTTGTTACGATGCGTTGTCCTTCCAAATCTCCCTCCTATTTTGGAAGCAACGTTAATCCGAGTAAATAAAGTAGCTTCCTTTCATATCTTACATAATCAAAATTGAATCTAAGGAAGATAAGCAATCTGCGGTCAATAGCATTTTCTTGCATGTGCCAGGTCATTACATTGATTAACTTGATCACGTGACGGCTTTAAGACCAATGAAAGTGCATGAAAACTTTCATGAAAAATGTCATTTTATAATAAAATATTTTGACAAAGCTAGAATATACATGCCACATGAGCATTTTGTGACACGTTAAAATAATATCTTGATAAATACTGTGAATTCAATTTTTAGCTCACCTGAGCCAAAGGCTCAGATGAGCTATTGCAATCTATCACCGTCCGTCGTGCGTCGTGCGTCGTCCGTCGTGCGTCGTGCGTCGTGCGTCGTGTGTAAACTTTACATTTTAATCTTCTCCTCCAAAACTACTGGGCCATATTTGATGAAACTTGGTGATTATCATGCCAGGGTAACAGCCTTTCAAAATTGTGTCCGGGGTTTGGCCACGCCCAACAAGATGGCCGCTGTTACTAAAAATAGCAAAAAGACAAAAAAATCTTCTTCTCTGAAACCAAAAGGTGCAGGCAAATTTTGATTGGATATTTGGATTCAGCATACCTAGGAACATTAAAATTGTGTTTTTCATGAAAATTAGACAAAAAATAGGTTACGCGTTTTTTGTGTAAAATTATGTAATTTTGAAAATGAGACATTTATTGTTATAACTTCATAACGGCTGAAGATAATTGTATGGAGTTTTCACTGTTGATCTTGTCTTGCAATTTTCTTCCAATTGATGTCAAGGTCGAAGGTCAAGGTCATGTCCCAGTTTTTGACCTTTGATAAAAAATGCTATTTTTTTAACATTTCTTGTGATAATGGCATAGGATTTTCAGTTATTTGTAGGTATTGACATGACGATCATTTTGATACATAGATCAGGGTCATGGGTTCAAAGGTCAAGGTCACAGATGTCCAAGAATACCAAAATAGTTAATTATCTGCAAAACTATGAATTTTTTGTATAGGCATGTATATCAGAATATTGTAGGTAATGGCACAATGGTCATTTTGATATATGAATAAAGGTCATGGGTTCAAAGGTCAAGGTCACAGATGTAAACAAGTACTGAAATGGTTAATTATCTCAAAAACTATAAACTTTTTGTATAGGCATGTATATTAGAATATAGTAGGTATTGGCCTAACGATCATTTTGATATATGAATGAAGGTCATAGGTTCAAAGGTCAAGGTCATAGATGCAAACAAATACTTAAATGGTTAATTATCTCAAAAACTATAAACTTTTTGTAAAGGCATGTAATAGGAATATTGTAGGTATTGGCCTAATGATCATTTTGATAAATGAATGAAGGTCATAGGTTCAAAGGTCAAGGTCATAGAATTGAACGAATACTTAAATGGTTAATTATCTCAAAAACTATAAACTTTTTATATAGGCATGTATATTGGAATATTGTAGATATTGGCCTAACAATCATTTTGATATATGAATGAAGGTCATAGGTTCAAAGGTCAAGGTCATAGCTGCGAACGAATATTTAAATGGTTAAATATCTCAAAAACTTTAAACTTTTTGTATAGGCATATATATTAGAATATTGTAGGCATTTGCACAACGCTCATTTTGATATATGAATGAACTTCATAGGTTCAAAGGTCAAGGTCATAGATGCAAACTAATACTTAAATGGTTAATTATCTCAGAAACTATAAACTTTTTGTATAGGCATGTATATTAGAATATTGTAGGTATTGGCCTATCGATCATTTTGATATATGAATGAAGGTCATGGGTTCAAAGGTCAAGGTCATAGATGCAAACGAATACTTAAATGGTTAATTATCTCAAAAACTATAAACTTTTTGTATAGGCATGTATATTGGAATAAGGTACGTATTGGCCTAACGATCATTTTGATATATGAATGAAGGTCATAGGTTCAAAGGTCAAGGTCATAGACGCGAACAAATACTTAAATGGTTAATTATCTCAAAAACTATAAACTTTTTGTATAGGCATGTATATTGGAATATTGTAGGCATTTGCACAACAATCATTTTGATATATGAATGAAGTTCATAGGTTCAAAGGTCAAGGTCATAGATGCAAACGAATACTTAAATGGTTAATTATCTCAAAAACTATAAACTTTTTGTATAGGCATGTATATTGGAATAAGGTACGTATTGGCCTAACGATCATTTTGATATATGAATGAAGGTCATAGGTTCAAAGGTCAAGGTCATAGACGTGAACAAATACTTAAATGGTTAATTATCTCAAAAACTATAAACTTTTTGTATAGGCATGTATATTGGAATATTGTAGGCATTTGCACAACAATCATTTTGATATATGAATGAAGTTCATAGGTTCAAAGGTCAAGGTCATAGATGCAAACGAATACTTAAATGGTTAATTATCTTAAAAACTATAAACTCTTTGTATAGGCATGTATATTGCAATTTTGTAGGTATTGGCCTAATGCACATTTTAATATACAGATGTTTTAGCTGTTTATAAATAATATATTGTAGCTAGACTTTAAATATGTTATATATAGCATACTTATATAATAATTATTATAATTAATTTGCAAAAATACTTGCATATTATTGGCCCTTACTGCTGAAAAATTTTGATATTCTCTTTTATTAATGTCATTGACCATTTAACCTCTGCATAAGATATGTACTCACTCTTCCTCAGGTGAGCGTTAAGGCCCATGGGCCTCTTGTTTTTCATGCTGTCCAAATTTTCGTTGTTTTTGTGGACACACTCTTACCCACGAATTTACATGTCAACGAATTAGTAAAGTAACAAAGTTAGAATAAACGGTAACCACAAGCCAGGTGTTGACCAATGCAAGAACTTTTGGGGAGTCAAGTATATCAAGGGCGGATCCAGGATTTTTTGAAAGGGGGATTGAGAATTACTAGTATATCAATCCGCGAGCTTCCAGAGACGTGGGGTCTAGTAAACGCGATCCGGAACAACACGTATACAGAAATGGGTTGTTACATTAACATATGGGGGTCACATCAGTTAATATCTCTCTCTCTCTCTTTCTTAATTTTTTCAAAGGGGGGGGGGGTTGCAACCCCCGCAACCCCCTTTAAACATGTTAAATCTGCCACTGTATATAGAAGCGCAAAAATTAGACATTACAAAAATTAATGATTTCACACGAATTTGAAACGTAAAATGACAATGGATTGTCAAGCGTTGCAATATTCAATCTTTTTAATTTGAACTCGATAAATATGCATATGGATGCAATTACAATTGACATTTTATGGTTCACTAAATTGAATTATCGTTGTAATTAGCCTGGACTTATCTCAAATTCCTGTATATCTTAAAATCCAACCAAATTATAACAGTATCAAATATACAATATTTCAGTCAAGGAAAACTTTTATTTAAGAAATGATTGTGAAATCGGGTCCAGAATACTGTAAAAAAAATTTATTACTCCTGCCACTATTAACATTTGCAAGTTTCATTTTGTACAGCTGAATATTTGGCATAAATAATACTGTTTTCAAAACCAAGTGTCGATTAATTTTTGCAATTATTTTGTTTTAAAAGTTTTATTCGAGTGCGATTAACTTTCGTGAGTTTCGCGGGGACAAAAATAATGTCATCAGCGCAACGCACAGGCACAATTTCTGCACCTTCTCTTATATATGGCGACGTCTCGATATAAGCGAAATATTCTTGACTGGGACTCAATTAATCAATTCAATACTTATATAATCGTTGATTGTTTTGCAGATGTCTAAAGTAAGGATGTTTATAGTTCTGCTGTTAGCTGTGGTTCTCTTCCTACCGTCTACCAGTTATGCTTTGAGAAGTTGTAGACAAAAAATGCCAAGATTTTGTGATTATATTGTTGGTGAGTGTAGTTACTATAGTTACCAAGGTTCAACGGTGTTAATAAAACCATACTATAGTAGCCAACGATCATTGGACGGAGAATGGGTTTGAACCCCGACCGGCTCTGACCAAAACTTGAAAATAGGTAGCGTCATGATAGCATTGTGTTAAATACAATGTAAAAAGAAATTCTTTTTGATAGCACCACCACGGTAGCTTAGTTGTTAGAGTGCTCGCCATGCAAGTGTGTGTGTGTGTGTGGGGGGGGGGGGTCATGGGTTCGAACCCCGACCGGGTCTGAGCAAGACTTGAAAATAGGTACCGTCAGTTCTTTCGCAAAACACTCATAATATATTTATGAATATGACCTTAAAACCGATGCCCCAGCGTTCTTAACACATTAAAGAACCCGTCTTGCACAATGATCTGATCGCATTGCAAAAGTATAGCTGGTGACGTCTCCATATAAGTGAATTAATGAATTATTCTTGACTAGGATGTAAAATCACATTTATTTATTTATTTATTTATTTATTCAATCAATCAATCAATCACCACCGCCACCACCACCAACAACAACAACAACCATCATCATCATCATCATCATTTACCTTTCTACATTGCCTTTTAAAGTTATTCATTTTAACACACACAGTTGGTGCAGGGGGTGGTGGTATACCTGCTGCTGCCCGGTTGTCAGAAGACCCGGATGTAAATGTATGCTTATTTGAAGCCGGACCAACTGACAGAAGAAATGTGGGTGTCGAAACTCCGAAGTTTTGGACAGGGATAGGTTTTTATCCTGGAGACATAAACTGGAATCATACTACGGTGCCACAGAAAGGGCTTAAAGATAGGGTAAGTACAGCGGCATACCCTGGAATTTTGAAAGGGGGGGGGGGTAATAAGAACATAGCTTAAAACATTTTAACAACCTACACTAACGGACTTCCGTATGTTTAGAAGGGTTTGGAATGTGATTGGATATGATGGGTCTCTGAAGGGACTGAGGTCATTCAACATGTTCAACCAAGTCTCTTATTTACCATAATTTGTGTTATTGGGATTCTGGCCCCAGTTTCACAATCATTCCTTAGTTAAGATTTTCTTTAACTTAAATCTTGCCAAATTTCAAAACTTAATAATTTTGTTAATTTTCAAGATATCCAGGAAATTTTAAAAGGTGTCATTTTTAAGGTCACTGCTAGATTAAAACATATGAATTTAATCTAAAAAAATATTCATCAGTATTTCCTAAATGCGACTGCAAAAATTGGCTTAATTTAAGTTAAGGGAAATCTTAGCTAAAGAATGATTGTGAAACCGGGGCCTGGTAATACAAGGACATTTCTAAAATCTTTGACCAGTATCACGGTTAATGGTAAATTTTCATCTTGAGTTTGATTGGATGTGTTCATCTAGTCGGTCATCATTGAATCTTCTATCTCCAATGAACAGTACATACACTTAAGTTAAAGGATAAGTGCCATTTTGGCAGCTCATCTCTGGAGCCATTTTCGACGTCTTTTCGTTAGCTCAGTGTCAAAGTCTCGAGACGTCTGTGTCACAAAAATCATATTTTACACGTACAATATCGTTTTCGTTACCTTGGTAACCAGCGCAAGCAGTGACGTCGATTGTTGTTTTTTTTCACCGACACACTTTATTTAGTTTTTTAATATCATAAACAGAGAACTGAGATATAAGTTGGAAAATGTTGGGGTTTTTGTATTTTTATGAAAAAACAAACATTATATTTTTGACAAAATTATATCCATAAATATTTAGCATTGCTCTTTTTGCGCATGTACACGTTTACGCGAGTTCTGTGTATTTCAGTCAATCAGCTCTTTTCTTATATTTACAATTGCAATATCTTTGCTTCAATAAAGTATTTGACATTGACTATACTCTGAACGCTCCACGCGCCGACGTAATGGCGTCTGATGTCAAATGCTCTCGTTAACTGACAGTAGACGGCCCATTTTTATGAAAAGGTGCACCGACAGCGTATTTCGAAATTGTTTTCAAATTAACATGGGAAATGTGAGACGACAATAAAATTAATTTTTATAAATATTGTAAATACAATGTATAAGAAATAAGGTAATTTCCAATGTCTTTATGAACTTGCAAAGTATAATGGACTGTCTCAAGATTTTGCTCAAAAGGCTTCGCCCCCTATGCAATTTGAGACAGCCCCTTATGCTTTGCAACTTCATAAAGACATTGTAAAAATACCTTAATTCTTAAATAGAGAAGAAGGGTTATATTTTCACACATGGATTATATTATTACAGTCTAGTCTGCCTTAAAGACCACCTCTATATAAGTGCCACCTGCCAATAAAAACCCATAGAATTTTATCCCAATTGTTCTTTATTCATACTTTTTGAACCTCTATATGAAAGCCACCTGTCAATAAAGGACACTTTTACTGGTTCCCTTAGGTGACCTTTATAGACAGGTTTAACTGTAAATATAATCTTTCATTTGTGTTTCCGTACGTGTGTGCGTACAAGGATCGTTGAATAAAAATTTATAAAAACAATAAATTAAATATTGCATATTGGTTTCAGGTTGTGTTTACCGGTATGGGTAGAGTACTCGGTGGATCAACGTCACATAATGCCATGTTATATTTCCGCGGATTTAAAAATGATTTTGACAATTGGGAAGCAAAAGGAGCTAAAGGTTGGAGCTATCGGGATGTGCTGCCTTATTATTCAAAATTTGAAAATTTTGAATTTATGCGTAAAAAGCCTAACGGTAAGTCAATTGTTTTTATAAACAACAATTTTACAAGGGCAATACCACCGAATTTCGTCCATTTCGTACCATGTCCATTTCGTCCCATTTTCGTACCATGACCATTTTGTACCATGACCATTACGTATCGTAATCTTTGACCATTTCGTGCAATGGATTCAAGTAATGTTTTTTTACCATATTGCAAAGCTATCATTTCGCGCCATAAATGTATCAATTTGTAGGACAGATTTTGGTACGAAATGGTAAATTTGGGTATGGAATGGTCATGGTACGAAATGGTTAGCTTAGATACCACCTAATTATCAAAAAATTAGAAACATACGTATCTTAGAATACTCCGGATCCAGTATGCAGAACTGTAGACCTATAGATTGTTAAAACCACTGCGGTAGCCTAGTTGGTAGTGTACTCGCTCCGTAATTGGGAGGTCGTTGGTTCGAGCCCCGACCGGGTCTGACCCAAGACTTGAAAGTGGGAAGTGACTTTTCTTTCGCCAAGCACTGAAAGTCACGGTTCTTTCGGATGGGAACTTAAAATAAACGAGGCCCCGTGTCACGGTGGGCTTGGCACGCTAAGGAACCCTCCTGTATAATGCCATGAGCGCAACGCACAAGCAAAATTTCTGCACCTTCGTCTATAGCTGGCGACGTCACGATATAAGTGAAATTTTCTTGACTGGGACGTTAAACAACATTACTTACCCACTCAATATAAATTGTTAAAACTTTGTGACTTTTTGATAAGGTAATTGGTGTTTAGCCCTTTCCCGTTCTGGATAAAATGCCAGGTTTTCATGGAATTTCAAGGGCGGTTTAATAGATGTAAACTAAATGATGATTGTAAGAAACAATACTATGGTGTACCATTGTAAAGCATACATGTTGGGTAAGATTTTACAATGATACAGAAAACATGATCTTTTGTTTATTGTTATATTCACTGTCATATTTTTTTTACAGTTAATTGACGGATTGCCGGCCACGCCCACAATGTTCCGACAAAGTCTCAGCATGTTTATCATTTAATACATATTTTACATTAGTATTTTTAACATAATTACTAACATCATTACCATCCATGTTTGAACATTTATATAAATTTTCATAATAACTACACATTTCATGCATCACTTCTGTATTACTTGATGCGATTTTCCCAGTTGAGTTGATTTTTCTTATAACATTAGAGTTTTGTCGATTTTTTTTAAACCTAAAAATATGAAGTATTCTTTTCCCTGTCTTCTAACCAACTTGCTTTGGACCTTATATGTGCACCCTTGGCTTTATTATCGAAAAAAGACAAATTTCATTTTCAAAATTTTGTTTCCTATCCATATCGATATTCAAAGAGTCTTTATTTTTTCTTTGTATTTTGTGTTTGCTGATAGATGAATGTGGAGAATTAACAGTTACCCAGTATCCAGAAATCGAAGACACTCCAATTTACAACGTGTTTAAAAGGGCAACAAGACAAATGAACATGCCAATTGTGCAATGTAATGAACCAAACCCATATGGTAAATTATTATAAATAAATTTAAACAAACATACCGACCCATGTCTAAATTACAGTCCCAAAGCAAAGTAAAAACAAACATACAAATCCATGACCAAATCTCAATCCCAAAGCAAAGTAAAAACAAACATGCAAATCAATGACCAAATCTCAATCCCAAAGCAAAGTAAAAACAAACATACAAATCCGTGTTCAAATCACAGTCCCAAAACAAAGTAAAAACAAACATACAAATCCGTGTCCAAATCACAGTCCCAAAGCAAAGTAAAAAATATCATACAAATCCATGTCCAAATCACAACCCCAATGCAAAGTAAAACTAAACATACAAATCTATGTCCAAATCACAACCCAATGCAAAGTAAAAACAAACATACAAATCCATGACCAAATCTCAATCCCAAAGCAAAGTAAAAACAAACATACAAATCCGTGTCCAAATCTCAATCAAAGCAAAGTAAAAACAAACATACAAATCCATGACCAAATCTCAATCCTAAAGCAGAGGTAAAAAACATACATACAAATCCATGTCCAAATCTCAATCAGAGCAAAGTAATTTAATTTCAACACGGGAACTTAGAATTCCATCAGGAAAGTGAGACTGGGTGCACTCGAAGAGTAAACACCTTCTGTTTAGCTAGCCACACCCGCCACGTGAGTAATTAGTAAGTAAATAAAATGGTTCTGAAAATGATATCTCACATTTATTGCTAGCCCGATGGGTAGACTACTCGTTCCGCATGTGGGAGGTAGTTACTCTTCTTTCGCCAAGCAATCGGCATTAATAAATGAAAGCCAAGAGGGGCTTTTGGATGAGAGCTTAGAAAGCGATTATCTGTGTTAATGAGGCATGGCGACTTAAGGAACCCTCCCTGCACATTGCACAGAGTGTACTGCAAAGATAAAAAATTGTGCCACTTCACCTATACCTGGTGACCTCTCGAGAGAAGTAAAATGCTATTGACTGGGACGTTAAACGTCATTTAATAAATCAATCATTATTTCACGCTATAATAGTGTTTGTTCTTACAACAGTAACTTTACACAATTTGCTTAGAATGAATTGTTAAGGAATATTGTAATTCTGGTGTTATCAAAACCATCAAACCGTTCTTTGATCGTCATCTTTAAAATGTTGATGTCTTTGTTTACAAAATTATTCTGAAAATGTTTGAGGTAACATAGTTTCAGGTTCCTCTCAATCCTAATTTTCATTTTATATGTGGTAGTTGTAGGGGAGGTGCTTTCCGTATCGGAACACCCGGACTCACTTCCCTTGTATATGTTCACGCGTTTAACTAAAGGTGTTTTACTCTGCTTGATGGATTGTAATTTGAACATAGATCCCTATAGATCTGCCATAAAAAGTAAAACTTTATCTTGTTTTTTTATATATATTTTTTAAATTTGGAGAGTATTGATTCGAGACGCATGCTATTTCCTCCTGTATTTATTTTTAAATCAGTGTCAATTTTACAGTACTAGACGAGCGTTTCGGGTTAAAATTCCTCATTTGTAGAGCTCGGACTAAATGTGTAGAAATTCAAATATTTTTAAGATAGTGATATGAGATGAAATAAGGAATAAAATGCATTTATTTTTGATGATTTCACCAAACTTATTTTAGCCAATACTGTATATATTTGATTTGAGATTTTCAAAATTACTATTGGTATATTTGACGTCACATAGTTTAATGTCCATTTCATTCCCAATTTTGATTACACACGTGGCGGATGTAGATTGCTAAACCTACGTATTATACTAGTTTTAAGTTTACAGCACTAGACGGCCGTTTCGGAATGCAATTCCTCATCAGTAGTGCTTGGACCAAAATTATGAAACCAAACTTATTTTGAGAATGTTGAAGAGCTACCCAAAGGACCAAAATATATTTTACCAAATTAAGCTAAGGAAATACTTTGCATGAGGGAGTATACCTTAGTTTTTGAGAAATTTCAAATTTTAACTTGCAGGAAATTTAGAGGAACACCCGACCTCACTTCCCAGGTGGATAATTTGACACCTAATATGACACCTTAAATTTTTTGATTTGGACATAGATTTATATTTTTTTTAATTATTTATTCTATCTTAAGGTTTATGTATATCAATCAATCAATCAATCATTATTTCACGCTATGGCAGTGTGTGTTGTTACAACAGTAACTTTAAACAATCTGCTTAAAATGAATTGTTAAGGAATAATTGTAATCGAAGGGGTTATCAAGGCCATGAAACCGTTTTTTTCACCGTCATCTGTAACGCTGAGAGTATGATGTCTATGTATACAAAATTATTTTTTTTATTTCAAAAGTGGTGGGTGTACAGAAGACACTTTCCCTTCCGGAACACCCGGTCTCACTTCCCTGGTATAAGTGCAGGTGTTTAACTAAATGTGCCGATTTTTAAATATTTTACTTTGCTTTTTTGGATTGCATATTTGTATCATTTTATATTTAAGGATTTTGTACTAGTGCATCATGGCAGGACGTTTGAATTTAGATGTAAATTTATTCTGTTTTAAGGTTTATGCATATCACAATCAACAGTCGAGTCTGGACAACGTATATCCACGTCCACAGCCTATCTACAGCCGATAATCGGCAGACGTAATCTGTTTGTTTTTACTGATACATTAGTAGAAAAGGTTTGTAAAATTACACAAGGCCCAGGTTTCTCAATCATTCCTTAGCTAAAATCTTCCTTAATTTAAATCTTGCAAAAGTTCAAATCGTAATTTTGTTAATTTTTAAGATATTCGGGAATTTAATGTGTCATTTTTAAATCATTTCTAGCTTAAAACATTTGCATTTAGTTTTGATAAAAATATTCATCAGTAGTTCCAAAAAGAGAATATCATTATTTACTAAATTTAAGCTAAGAAAAATCTTAGCTAAGGAATGATTGTGAAACCGGGACCATTAGCCTTAGATCTAGTGTTAGATCTCGGTTTATGAATAAATATTGCATATTTACAGCACTAGAATACAGTTGCTCAGCAGTTGCGCTTGGGTCATTATAATTCAAAAATTGTTGTAGATATTAAACAAGGTTGAAAAGGACCCAAGATATATTGAACCAAATTTAGCTAAAGAGACGTTTTTCATGAGGAAGTGTACGTTAGTTTTTTGGGGGGTTTCAGATTGAACTTGAAGCATATAATAGAGAATAATATTTTGCTGACAAAACAAAAGTATAAACTACAGTCAAACCTGTCTATAAAGGCCACACAAGGGAACCAGTAAAAGTGGCCTTTATGGGCAGGTGACCTTTATATACAGGTTCAAATAATATGAATACAGAACAATTGGGATACAATTGTACTGGCCTTTATTAGCAGGTGACCCTTATATAGAGGTGGCTTTGAGGGCAGGTTGAACTGTACATGATCCGTAAGCAGGAACCTGTTGTTTAAGCTTGGTAACAGTACAGATCTGTTCCACAAAGTTTAACACTAAGCTAAGCTGACGAATAAGTGCCGAAGCAACAGCTCATTTTGACTACATGTTAGTAATTATCGATAGATTAGCGGCAGCTGCTTTCTTTCTCAGTGTCTTTTAATTTACTAGATAACCATATCTCAACAACTAGATTCGGCTTAATTTAATTAACAAAGTATTTAATTTCGTCAGCTGTTTTTGTACTGTTTTTTTTAAATCAGTGGATTACTTGAAATTTTAATTTTCAATATTTCCAAATACATGTATATATCATGAAAGTAATTGCTTGTTTATTTTGTCAATTAAAACAAAATCTGATACTGTATAGAAGAAATATTTGTGAAGAAGAAATATTAGCGATTTTCACAATAACACTTGTACCGCGAATATATCTTCTAAGCGAAAATTATTTATTTCCCTTGAATCAGTTTTCTTATAATCGAAACCGTAAAACTTTCTTGCCGTGAAATAGTTTAGAATTAAAAAACTGCGAAAGTTTCCTACCGCTAACATTACTTCTTATGCTGTACTATCAACAAAATGTTAGTATTATTGATGGGCAACATATTTGTTGTGTTCGAAATATAATTTTCTAACAAACAATATGTATATAAATAACTACTAACTATGCGCATTTACTTGCTTGTTTGCTTCCTTTTTGCATGAAGCAGAATTTATGCAAAATCTTGTTCAATCTGCAGAGAAGACTGTCGCCAAATCATTCAATTCCACATTTATATAGATGACGTTCTGTCCCTAATAAGTTCTAAATTTGGAGACTAGGTGAATGTCCTCTATTGTTTCCAGTTGAAGAAGTATTTTAATTTCTGGGTCTTTTAATATTTTTTTTTGCAAAATAAGAACAATTTCTTCATTTGAAATGTATAAAGGGAGATAATTATGTATTTTGCCTTTTTCCTACCTGATTTTTGTGCATTTGATCTATTGGCATATCAACTGTTAGCAAATTTACAAAACGTATCAAAATATTTTGTTATATTTGAGAAACTTGTGCCCAGCTTTAAACAAAATTCTATTATCTAAAGTTTTGCGATAGACCTGTAGGTATAAGATATCGAGTCAAATTTTAAATTGGGTTGCATTTTAAAAAAATATTGAAATATACTTAGGATTATTATCATTATTATGATTATTATTATTTTTATTATTATTATTATTAATTTATAGATTTTGATTTCAAGAAGACGCAACCGAGCTTACGGCGTAAAAGTGACCAGAAATGGAGAAACCAAAGTAGTAATAGCGAAACATGAAGTTATCGTCTCAGCCGGCGCTATTGAGACACCTAAACTTCTTCAGCTCTCTGGTATCGGTCCTATAAATGTTTTAAGGAAACTTAAGGTAAAACAAACCTTATTCTCATTAAAACATTTTATAGCTGTGTGGTCTTATTTCTTTTCTTTGAACCACACAAAAACTGGTTTTAATGAGCAAAATATTTGTTTTTTCTGGTCTTATTTCTTTGAAACCACTGCGGTAGCTCAGTTGGTAGGGTGCTCGCTCCGTAAATGGGAGGATGTGGGTTCAAACCTTGACCGTGTCTGATCCAAGACTTGAAAGTGGGTAGTGAATGTTTTTCGCCAAGCACTCGGTTTTACGAAATGAAAGTCACGGTTCTTTCGGATGGGAACTTAAAATAAACGAGGTCCCGTGTCACGATAACGTGCACGATAAAGAACCCTGCTGTATCATGCCATCAGGGCAACGCAAAGGCAAAATTTCTTAACCTTCGCCTTTAGCAGGCGACGTTTCGATATAAGTGAAATATTCTTGACTGAGAAGTTAAACACCATTACTCAACTACTCTTTTCTTTGAATGTTTCGTGTTTTAATGACATTTGTTATTTTTAAATATTATAATAAAAATCGAAATAGTATGCTTCATATACAAAATTGTCGATGAGAGATCAGAATACGTAGATGCAATTTCTCGTATATACTTTAACCACAACACCATTGTTCAATACCAAGTGATTCGTTGTTCTAGCCTAGAACTAAATACATATTTTATTGATATTGTAGATTCGACCATACAAAATTCTGCCTGTTGGGAGAAACTATCATACACACACCATATTGCTAATGGACTTATCCATGGATGTGCCCACCCCTACCTTACAAAGTCTGAGCGACCCCGATGTTCTGGCGGATTATGTTTTCAGAAGGAAAGGTATACCTTTTGGAATTCGATTTAGTGATGTTGTCTGATGTTTCATGGATAGAGTGGAACTGATTGATGGTGTTGTGGTGGACATTTTGCAGCTATCACATGCCTCAAATATAGAGACTACAATATCCCTGTAGATAGAAATAAGCATTTATTAAATAGGGATAATGTGGAAAATTCGTTACCATATGCATCAAAATCCCTATAGATAGAAATAAGCATTTGTTAAATAGGGATAATGTGGAAAAACTCGTTACCATATGCATCAATACCCCTATAGATAGAAATAAGCATTTATTAAATAGGGATAATGTGTAAAAATTCGTTACCATATGCATCAATACCCCTAAAGATAGAAATAAGCATTTGTTAAATAGGGATAATGTGGAAAATTCGTTACCATATGCATCAATATCCCTTTAGATAGAAATAAGCATTTATTAAATAGGGATAATGTGGAAAATTCGTTACCATATGCATCAATACCCCTATAGATAGAAATAAGCATTTATTAAATAGGGATAATGTGTAAAAATTCGTTACCATATGCATCAATACCCCTAAAGATAGAAATAAGCATTTGTTAAATAGGGATAATGTGGAAAATTCGTTACCATATGCATCAATATCCCTTTAGATAGAAATAAGCATTTATTAAATAGGGATAATGTGGAAAATTCGTTACCATATGCATCAATACCCCTATAGATAGAAATAAGCATTTATTAAATAGGGATAATGTGGAAAATTCGTTACCATATGCATCAATACCCCTATAGATAGAAATAAGCATTTATTAAATAGGGATAATGTGGAAAATGCGTTACCATATGCATCAATATCCCTATAGATAGAAATAAGCATTTATTAAATAGGGATAATGTGGAAAATTCGTTACCATATGCATCAATATCCCTTTAGATAGAAATAAGCATTTGTTAAATAGGGATAATGTGGAAAATTCGTTACCATATGCATCAATATCCCTATAGATAGAAATAAGCATTTATTAAATAGGGATAATGTGGAAAATTTGTTCTGTATCTGTGTGTTGCTTTCTTCCATAAATAATGGACCTAAGTAGCCAAGTGGTCTAAAGCGCACTTTGAAGATCATAACGTCTCTCATCTCAGGTTCAAATCCCATTCGGAACAAATACCAATGTGAAAGTTTTCACAGTTTCCTTGCCTTAGGTAGAAGGTTTTTTTCTGGGATCTCCGGTCTTCCCCACTATCCATGAACTGGCCACCGCAATACAATTGAAAAAAATCTTGAACGTAAAATGTTCAAAAACACATCGTAAAATGTATTTTTTCACGCTATCAAATGTTTCTTATGAAGAGACTATAAAATGAAATATATATATATATATATATATATATATATATATATATATATATATATATATATATATATATATATTGACTGGGTGTCAAACTCTAATCCATCCACTTTATCAAATATTACTTAAAATAGACTATATAATGATATCATTGATTACCTTTCTAATTTGAGTTGTACATTTTATACTATTTTAGGTTTATACGCTAGATCAGGAGTTGATTTTCATTTATTTGTTGATGTTAAAAGACAAGGGCGGTTTAATTATCCAGAGGCTCAAGTTTTGCTTAGTAACGGCAAAACTCCTTTCAGTATTACAAACGAAAATTTAATTGTAAGTACCATAATTCTCAATGTCAATCTTTAATAAAATATTTAATGTCAAACATGGCTAGTGTTGTCAAAACGTGTATGACATTAAATTTATGGTGAATACTGCGGTATTTCTGTTGGTAGAGTACGCGTTCTGTAAGCAGGTCGTAGATTCGAACCCCGACCGTGTCTGTCCCAAGACGTGAAAGTGACTGTTCTTTCGCCAGACACTTGGTATTACCAAATAAAAGTCACGGATCTGTCGGATGGGAGGTCCCGTGTCATGATAGGCATGGCACGATAAGAACATTCGCATATAGGTGAGGTCTCGATATCAGTAACTGGGACGCTAAACCACATTACTCGACAACTCGCACCAGTTGATAATCAAAAACAAACATACTGATCCATGTCCGAATGACAATCCAGAAGCAAAGTAAAAACTTTGGAACTGATAAGTTAGGTCAGACATGTGAACTTCCACCACGGAAGTGAGGCCGGGTGCTCCGGAAGGGTAAGCACCTCCTGTTTAGCTAGCTACACCCGCAACGTGTGTAATCAAAATTGTGTGAAAGGAACATGGAGCTATGAGACGTAAATATATTCACGGCAATCCTGGACACAGAGACATCAAACTTATCAACAATACTGTGATGACGGCCATAAAACTTTGAGGGTCTTGATAAGCCTAGGCTTGCAATATCCCTGAGTCAACATTTTTTTTAAAGCAGTCTGTTTCGTTGTACAAAGTGTCCGTAGTGGAAACAAACTCTATCATAGTGTATTAATTGGGAAAAAATACACCATAAGCAGGAGAAGCAGGTATATTGCTGCATTAAAAAGGAAAGTTGACATAGGAAAATTGAAGTCATCACGTTTGTCATAAAGTTTCAAATGTAGCCTTTCATGGGCGTCATAATCTAAATATGAAGCAGAACTTCAGGAATCAATCTTTTTTTATTTCAAGCTCACTAGGATAAGAAATTCATGAAAAAATTCGCCAAAATGGATTTAATTACAAATACCAAATTTATTTTTACAACACCACACTGCCATTTCGGAAAAGATACCCAAAGGAAAATATATTTAACCAATTTTAGCTAAGGAAATACTTTGCATGAGTGAGTATACCTTAGTTTTTGAGAATTTTAGATTTATTAATGATTCCACTGATTTGTATGAATATTTATCAGGTAGGTCGACCACCTATGTTTGGGCCGCCGGGAAGACAAAATGGAAGTCATTTTGTAATTTTTTTGGCTAGACCAAAGAGTCGCGGTGTCATTTATGCTGTAAGCCGAGATTCAAGACAGCAGCCCTTAATTGACCCCAATGTATTAGGCCATAAAGACGATGTTCGAGCTTCGATAAAAGGTAAGATGGTTTGATCAATTACACAGACACATCCAAACAAGCCAGAGATTACAGGCTATTGGGATTTTCCAAGTATTTAAAACAAATCACTTGTTCATATCCAATCACAAACCCCTTAAAAGCTAAAAGCTGTGCAAACTTCAACCAGGGAAGTGAGACCGGGTGTCCCAGAATGGTGAGCCCTTCTGTCTAGCTAGCTACAGCCGTCAGGTGGAAAATTCAATTTGAAAATAGAATATTAAGTGAAACACCTAGACCTCCTCCAGAAAAGGGAGACAAGGTGTCGCAGAAGGGGGAGAACCTTCTGTCTAGCTAGATACAGTCGTCAGGTGTAATATTCAAATTGTAAATGAAATGTTAAGTCAAACACATAATCTTTTACAAGAGAAGTGAGACCGGGTGTCCCAAAAGGAGGGACAACTTCTTCTGTCCAGCTAGATACAGTAGTCAGGTGTAATATTCAAATTGAAAATGTTATCAACTTCCACCAGAGAAGTGAGACCGGGTTTCCCAGAAGGGGGAACAACTTCTTCTGTCCAGCTAATAACAGCAGTCAGGTGTAATATTCAAATTAAAAATGATATCAACTTCCACCAGAGAAGTGAGACCGGGTTTCTTAGAAGGGTATGTATCTCCTGTGAAGCCGCGGTGGCCTAATGGATAAGCGTCAGTCTACAAATCCAGGGTCTCTAACCACTGTGAGTTCGAGTCCCACTAAGATCACATGTTGGAAAATGAATTTTCCTTGCCGTTGGTCTTTACTGGTTCACCTGGTATCAGTATAATGGACTGGGGGAGTGATACGTTTGTCTGCTGCGTACCGACTGTGAGCTAGCACGCTAAAGTCGTCCTTAGTGCGCGCTAGTACAAGGCAGACCATACTACACACTCGCACTTGTCATGCATACACAAAATTGTCATAGATTAATCCATAGAGATTAATAAAATAGTTCACGTCGCGAATAGCTGAACAATTGCTGGGGCGACGTTAAGCAACATTCAACCAACAACCAACTATAATCAAAATAAATTGAGAGTGAAAGGAACATGTTATAGTCAAACAAGGAAAAAAGGTGCATCAAGCAAAAAAAAATAACTGAAGAAGACAAGGATATCAGTTCTTAGAAATAAAATTAAACTTGCTGACAATGTAAACTTGGATATAGTTGAGGTCCCTCAGTTCCGTGTTCCTTTCATTCTCAATTTTGATTACACACTTGGCGGATGTAAATAGCTAATCAACAAAAACAAACATACTAATCCATGTCCGAATCACAATCCAGAAGCAAAGTAAAAACTTTGGAACCGACAAGTTAGGCCAGACACGTGAACTTCCACCAGGGAAGTGAGGCCGGGTGCTCCGGAAGGGTAAGCACCTCCTGTTTAGCTAGCTACACCCGCCACGTGTGTAATCAAAATTGTGTGAAAGAAACATGGAACTATGAGACGTCAAATATATCCAGGGCAATTCTGGACACAGAGACAGCAAACTATCATCAATACTGTGATGACGACCATAACACTTTTTGAGGGACTTAATAAGCCTAGGCTTGCAATATCCCTGAGTCAATAATTTATTTGCAAGCAGCCTACTTAGTTGTACAAAGTCCCCGTAGTGGGAACAAGCTCTACCATAGCGTATTAATTGGGATACAAATACCCCATAAGCAGGAGAAGCAGGTATATTGCTAAATAAAAAAAGAAAAGTTTACCATAGAAAATTGAAGTCATGACGTTTGTCATAAAGTTTAAAATGTAGCCTTTCGTTTGCGTCATAATGCAGGTATAAGTCTAAGCAGAGGAATCAATCGTGTCTTTTATTTCAAGCTCACTAAGACATGTGCTTCATTGAATGATAAGCAGATCAGGTTAGGAGTGATTTGGTCATTCCCTACCCACAGTTCCCTGCAATGCCTATCATCCAATAGAAGCTTGGTCATGAGGTTGAGTGAATGTTGTAATAATAATAGTGATATTAATAATAATAGATAATAATAATGATAATTCACAAGGGTAAGTGAATTTAATAATAATAATAATACTTATCATTCAATAAAATCAGGTTGATACAGGGCTAATAATAATAATAATAATAATTCGACATTTGCATGAATGACAAGCAGAGCAGGTACAATGGTGGTTCGTCGGTTTCTATGCCTACAGTCCCTGCAATGCTTATCATCCAAACAAAGCTATGTCTGGTGGTGGATATGGGGTATTTTTCAAGTGATGAAATTCAATAAAATAGTACAAAACCAGTCATTTGACTACACAGATATTACAATATGTATATAACTTTAGGTGTTTACAATATCAGATATGACTATGTATTAATTTCAAAAGATACAGTGTGTGTCTATATAAAAACTTAGGTATACTCCCTCATGCAAAGTATTTCCTTAGCTAAATTTGGTAAAATATATTTTGGTCCTTTGGTAAGCTTTTCAACATCTTCAAAATAATTTTGGTTTCATTATTTTGGTCCAAGCACTACTGATGAGGAATTGTATTCCGAAACGGCCGTCTAGTGCTGTAAAATTAAAACTGGTATAATATGTAATTTTATAATATGATGATAACAGCGCCATAAAAAGACAAGCTACTTTTGACAAAATTTATTCTTTTTCTGTTTCTTTCTGTCAATAAAGCGACGTTTCATTTTATACTTGTAAATTTTAAAGGCAATAAAAGAAATAACATTATTAAGAGAGAATATTTAATTCATTCTGTTCATGAAAGAAACCAAGAACAATATTCGTCCATGAAATACGAATGTTTAGGATTACACCAATTTTTAGACCAAAGTCTACAAAGTTAGGTTTGTTAAGAGACAGAATGTCATCTATATATCTGTATGTTGAGTTGAATGATTTGGCGACTGTCTTCTCTTTAGATTTAACAAGGTTCTACATAAATTCTGCTTCATAAGAATAAAGAAACAAATCAGCAAGCAATGGTGCACAGTTTTTAACCATTGGTATACCGATTGTTGCTGAAAAACTATATTACCAAACACAACAAATATGTTATCTATCAAAAACTCCAACATTTTGTTGATGGTATCTTCAGTATATTTTTGTTTGGAATCCGTATGATGCTTGACACAATAACCAGAATCCCTGTTCAGCACCAGATATTTGTATCTTGGCTTACCGTTTTTGTAAAAGAAAGACAAGTGAATAATTTTTTTAAGACGTACTTTCAATTAGAATGAGGGATAGTGGTGTATAGTGTAGAAAAATCAAATGTTTTTATACTGTTTACATGAGATAAAGTATTAGAAGCAAGATGTTCAAGTAATTCTTTAAAATTTTTGAGAATCCACATTTGGTTGATTCCAGATGTAGAATATACTTTTTCTGAATAAGACTGAAGACCATCTTTGACGATTTGTGTTAGAGTTACCGATAATGATTTAGTAGTACATTTAGATGAGCCTGCTATATATCTTTCCTTGTATGGATTTTTATGGAGTTTAGGAATCCAATACAAGTAAGGAAGACCAAGATCTTCCTCTTTAAGATTGATACCAAAAAACAGGAGGTACTTACCCTTCGACCACACCGGCTTCATTTCTCTGGTGGAGGATCACGTGTTTAACCTAATATGCCAGGTTTTTTTTTACTTTGCCTTGGGATTTTAGTTTGGACACGGCATAGTATGTTCAATTTTTATTATTTATATTTGTAGTTATACGTGAACTGCAGAAGATGGTGAAGACACCTGCAATGAAAAGGGTGAACGCTGAATTATCGACTTTTTTCCCGATAACTGATGATTGTAAAACCTTTGTTGATGATTCCGATGAACAATGGGAATGTATTCTACGTTACCAGGTTGGGGTAGTACAACATCCAGTAGGAACATGTAAAATGGGCAGTCCCTTGGACCCAACGACAGTAGTTGATCCATTTTTAAGGTATAGTTAATATTAGTTTAATTGCATTTTTTTAAAAATTCAAATTTGCGACAATAAAATATATGGTGTACCACTAATTTTTCTTTAAAAATTGAAATATGCAAGATAAAAGATTGTTTATTGTTGTTTTTAAAACAGATCTCAGATGTGGGAAATTCGACAACGCCTGTTATAAAAAAGTGGAATTGTATGAAATATCCAAAATACTTCAACCATACCCCTGAATATTTTCTTTACCAATCGCCAGTTCAAAAAAAAATTTCAGTAACAAAATTAAAATGAATGATATTTCTTATAAGTAATGTAGAAAATTTATACTTTTATGACAGTAATACGTTTAAACATTTTACATTGCTACGTTTTGTATGTTTCAATCAAAAGAGGGAAAATCCCTCAGTAGTGCTGGAGTTAAATTATAAAATTAAAATTTGAGATATTTGAGCATCATTAAGGTAATTCTGCCGTAGAATCGTGTTTACGGGTGTTTCTACCAAAAACATGTTATACCAGTTTTGGTATTACAGATGTTTACTGGTGTTATCTTTCTACCAAAAACATTGTAATATATAATATAACAAAACTATTTTAATTTTACAGCATTAGACAACCGTTAGAAATTCGATTCCTTATCAGCAGTGCTTGACCAAAATTGTCCAAGGGGTTGAAAAAAATATCGAAAAGGCCAAAATATATTTAACCAAATTTAGATAAGGAAATACCTTGCATGAGGACATATACATTAGTTTTTGAGGATTTTTAAATTTTACTAGTAGCAAATCGGATAAGAAGAAACATTTAGGTGTTTTATGATTTGGGTCTGCACTAATATTTTTATACATTGGTGATTTATCCATTTATTATTTTTATTATTATTATTATTATTATTATTATGCTGTATTAAACAATAGTGCAAATTTAAATCAATTAGATGTTTAACCTCGATGGTTTCGGCACTAACAGGAAGCCGTAAATCATCCGTGAATATAATCACGCTACCAACAATGTCTTAGATAGCGAAATTCTATTTATATTCTGCCACGATTGTCAGATTTCATATATCTGCTATTGCTGCTCAATACGACAATAGATTCTTACCAGGCACCCGACTTCACTTTCCTGGTGGAAGTCCAAGTGTTTTACTTAATATCGGATTGTGAGTTGGATTTCTTAGTTTTTATTAAACACTTTTAGACTGGCAAAACATTTTAAACACGTCAACTTTCACCAAGATATTGAGGCAGGGTGCTCAGGAAGGATAAACAACTCAAAAATCACATTGCGTAATATTTTTAATTAGAATTAGATTTTATTGTCAATTGACTTGCTGTAACAATTTTGTTTCGAACACCACAAAATTATAAGCGAGTGTAGCTCTATTTATGCGATTATAATTCAATTCTCATTTGTTAAAAGCATTTTGATTGGTCAGATTTTTCTGTTACGTTTGCATGAATGGATTGGCTTTCAATGACATCATCTTATTATGGATGACGTACAGAAGAATTTACATTTCTACGTCACAGCGTTGCTATTTTTGTACTTGTCTTGGCAATATTGTTATTTAAATTGTTGATTTGATGTTGAAAAAATTCTATTGAATAAATGATAAGAAATGAAGTTAAATTTTCTTTTGTCATGGAAGTATGAAGGAATTGGACATTGCACACGTAACATAATTCCCTACGCAAATCATTCAAATGTGCAAAATGTCTAAATTTTAAAAACTTTCATAATAAAAAGAAAAATTAACTTTATTTCTATCATATTATATTTGTAGAGTCAAAGGTATTGAAGGATTGCGTGTAGCCGATGCGTCTGTAATGCCGGAGACGACTACATCAAATACAATGGCTCCAAGTATAATGATAGGAGAACGAGTTGCTGACTTTATCAAATCAGAAAGATGAAAGCAAAGAACACTCTATGAAATTTGTAGTACGACTATAAAATGTGTTTGTTATTTTCAAGAAATTGTTTAATAAACAATGCATTTTAGCACTTTATCGTGTCTATTACTAATTATAACTCAAACTGTGTAAATTTTTAAGCACTAGACGGCTGTGTCGGAATACAATTCCTAATCAGTAGTGCTAAGGTCAAAATGGAAGGAATCCAAATATTTTAAAGATGTTGAAATGAGGAAAAAGAAGGGAAAAATGTACCTTTATTTACACTATCCACCTACTTTGGAATAAGCATATCAAATATAGCACTGTTTTATATTTGCTATAAAAACGACAAAGTTAGACTGACAAAAAGTACAATCAAACCTGTCTTAAAGGCCACCCTTATAATAGAGCCACCTGCTTACAAAGGCCACTACTATTGGTTCCATTGGGTGGTCTTTATCGAGAGGTTTGACTGTAGTAACAATTCCTCTTTTCTTCAATCGATGTGGTAATCTGAGACGACATTGTGTTTACACCATAACAAAAATGACCGATGTTATTACCACGTGTTTTTCATACCTGACTTAAAGGCCACCCCTATACAACAGCCACCTGCTTACATAGGCCACTACTATTGGTTCCATTGGGTGGTTTTTATTGAGAGGTTTGACTGTAGTAACAATTCCTCTTTTCTTCAGTCGATGTGGTAATCTGAGACGACATGGTGTTTATACCATCATAAAAATGACCGATGTTATTACCACGTATTTTTCATACCTGTGTAACTGTATTTACCCTTACATACATTGATTGAACAGGATTAAATAAAATAATTTAGAAAAAATTCAAAATTTTATTGATATTTTGCCCCAAAAAGTGCTGTCTAAATGATGGATGACCGATTTTAAATCGTGTTCAACTGCAAAAACGATCCGACCGTATGTCGAAAACAAATTGTTGATCTAAAAACTTATTTACGTTTTTGAGCACGTACTTGTTGGAAGTTTAAGGGTCATACGTCACTAGTCACCATCTTGATTATTTGTTTATTTTTGTTTTTTATGGATAAATTTGTCAATATCGAAGTGTCCGACGGTTACACTCACTCTATGTACATCTGTAATTTGCATTTTTACCTGAAACGTAAACGAACATGCTAAATCTCGGTTTTTTCCTAAACCGCTCGTAACTTTCCGGCGAAGTTAAAAATTGAGGACAAGACATTACCTATATGCATATGTAACATGCGGATTTGTATCACATTGTTAAGGTATTTAAAGTTTGGGACAATTGGATATCATAATACTAAAATAAAATTTTTTAAAAAAAATTCAGAGGCTACCAAAAAATGAAAGAATGATATTTCGCAATTTATATCCGTCAGCATTCTAAATGTTATAAATCTTAATCGTTTTTGTATACATATACCACGAGACAAATAAAGGCCATTGAAGTGGAAAAATTGTTTAAGACAATTTAAATGATTTTAAATAAATTCAGTCAAAGAAGAAAATGTCATAGATTCAGCTGTTTCATAGACATTTGTAATTTTCAAACTTTTTATAAATAAAAATTATATACTTTATAAATTCCATTTAACTACATTCTTGCTTTATTGAACATACTAACACATAGTTGTTTGAAACTATAGTAATGTATATGTAGAAAAGATATGTAATTATTATATCGGACTTTGTACAACAAAGTAGGCTGCTTGCAAATAAATTGTTGACTCAGGGATATTGCAAGCCTAGGCTTACCAAGGCCCTCAAAAATTTTTATGGCCGTCATCACAGTTTTGTTGATAAGTTTGATGTCTCTGTGTCCAGGATTGCCCTGGATATATTTGATGTCTCATAGTTCCATGTTCCTTTACACAATTTTGATTACACACGTGGCGGGTGTAGCTAGCTAAACAGGAGGTGATTACCCTTCCGGAGCACCCGGCCTCACTTCCCTGGTGGAAGCTTACGTGTGTAACCGTGTAACTTGTCAGTTCCAAAGTTTTTACTTTGCGTCTGGATAGTGATTCGGACATAGATTAGAATGTTTGTTTTTGATCACTATTATGGCATTATAATAGTCAGGTAATGTTTAAAAACAATCATAGAAATAAAGTGACAAAGTGGTGAGTTTGTAGGTGTCAAACGACATCTAATCCCACTGCACATTCCTCTGCATAACTAATATATATTATACACTGGTAGAATATGTCATATACATTGCATAACGAATACAAACTGCAGACAGCATGAGAATTAATAAAATGAGAAAGAGAGAGAGAGAGAGAGAGAGAGAGAGAGAGAGAGAGAGAGATTGTGTGTATGCGAGTGTTTGTTCGTAGGTGTCAACTTACATATAATCCGCCTGTATATCTATCTATCTATTGCATAAGAAATACAAATCGCAAACAGCATTAGACGTAATAAAATCACGAGTGAGAGAGTGCGAGAGAGAGAGAGAGAGAGAGAGAGAGAGAGAGAGAGAGAGATTGTGTTATCGAGTGTCTGTCCGTAGGTGTCAAATTACAAAACTTAAAAATTACAAATTACAAAAATTAAGAAATACAAAACCGTAAAATACATCAAATGTCATGAGAGAGAGAGAGAGAGAGAGAGAGAGAGAGAGAGAGAGAGAGGGATAAGAGATAGTTTTGTCCGTATGTGTCAAATTTCACCCCATGTACCTTCCTCTTCAAACTTATACATTGTATAACAAACACAAAACTGCAAAACAAATAACAAAATCGAGAAAGAAAGGGAGAGTCTTTGTCAGTAGGTGTCCAATTACACCCCATTTAGAATCCTCTTCAAAGTTATACATTGTATAACAAACACAAATCCGCAAAACACATAACAAAATCGAGAAAGGGACATTTTTTGTCAGTAGTTGTCCAATAACACCCAATGCACGTTCCTCTTCAAACCTATACATTGTATAACAAATACAAAACAGTTAAACACATAATAAAATCGAGAAAGAAAGGGATAGTCTTTGTCAGTAGATGTCAAATTACACCCTAATGTAGATTCCTCTGCAAATATGTACATTGTATGATCAATATAAAAAACACAAAAATCAAATCACGAGAGGAAAAATCTTTGTCAGTAGATGTCAAATTACACTCCAATGCACATTCCCCTGCAAATCTATACATTGTATGGTAAATATAAAAACCACAAAACCGATTTGACATCATCATGATCATCAAATCACGAGAGAGTAACAGTTTTTGTCCGTAGGTGTCACATAACACTTCCATGTAGAATTGTATTCAAATTTATAGATTGTATAAAAATATTCTTCGACAGTATAACCACCGATATCCATCTGCAAATCGTAATTACAAGGCAATTATCCTCTATTGTCACCCTTCAAAGAAATTTCTCGTATGGCGATTGGTTAACTTGCCGGGGTACATGGAACGATGTTTGGAAATCTGCCGGGGTACATGAGAGCACGCGACGTTTAGCGATAAAAGGGGAGTAACTCGTACATATCTGACGTCTAGTTACGGTAAACAAACATGGCGACAACGCACGCAAGTCACAGAAAATACGAAATGGAAGTTAAAAAGATCCAACTGGTAACGCTTTGAAGGGCGACAAAAACGTTATACAGGTCTTTGGCAGGTTACACGGCCCCATGTACCCCGTCAAAGATGAATGTACCCTTCGCCTGCGGCTCAGGTACATGAACCTTTGACGGGGTACATGGAACCGTGTAACCTGCCAAAGCCCTGTATAACTTATAATATAAGAACAGAATATTTTCAAATTTTGTATTCAAAACCTAACTTAGTCTGGTAAATACATATTGTAATCGCATTCTAAAATCTGAAAATACCATTTTCAGTAGCATTCCTTTTCTCCTGTAATGAAGCAAAAATTTGCAGTTGCAGTAATTTCTTCACGTGAAAGGAACAATTACAACGTGTAAACTTTATGACATTTGCAATTTTGTGTATTGTCAAGTGTTGGAAAAACTTATTAATTAATGATAAATTGACGTATTGCCGCCACGCCCACAATGTTCCGACACTGGCCGTCATCGCGGTACCAAAGCAGCGTCACTGCAACTAATGACGTTCTAGTGTCAGTGTCGTTATTAAATCGCACAATTCAGACCTAGTTTTCATTATTTTTTAGTGTAATTCAAGCATGTCGACCCTTTGTCGGAACATAGTGGGCATGGCCGGCGATCCTTCAAATATAGTCCAGCCAATCTATAAAAAATAGTCAAACCTCAAGGCAATTGTAAGAAAAATTATGTGATTGTTTTAAGGAAAGGTGTTATAAATCACCATAAATATCTCAATTTAGTGGAATATTATTATTTTTACCAATTAGAGCTGTCAAAGGCATTTTCTATAGAAAAAAGATATAACTCTGAATAATGAGCCTAAATTTTACACAGTTATTTAAAAAAAACACCATTCTCTGCTACTCTATGAATAAAAAAACCTAGATATCAATTGGAATGTTATACATAGGCCTAAAAGAATCATTATAATTGTTAACTCAGGGATATGTTTGATGTCTCTCTGTGTCCAGGATTGCCCTAGATATATAATCGACGTCTCATACTTCCATGTTCCTTTCACACAATTTTGATTACACACAAGTCCATTTTGATCTAAAACGAAATTTAAAATGGAATAATTTCTCAATGATCACACTATTTTTCATATTATTGTTTGATTCTATTTTGCCAGATTTATTTAAAAACATTATTTTTGAAACATCAACTTTTAAAACCTGTCAGAAAATTGCACAAATAGAAAAACACTTAGGTGATCAGTGCACGTTTTTACTTATGATTTCATCGCCGCTTATGCCTTTTATGTTTCGACACTGGCCGCCGTCACGGTACCAAAGCAGCGTCACGGCAACTAATGACATACTAGTGTCCGTGACGTCATTAAATTGCGACAATTAAGGACGAGTTTGCATTCTTTTTGTGTGTAATTCAAGCATGCCTGACCTTTGTCGGAACATTCTGGGCGTGGGCGGCGATACGTCAATTGATCGTCGATTTCAGATGAGATAACACAATCAGTAGGTTTTTTCTATTCTTTTCGTGTGAGATTGGGTTTTGCCATGTAAGATAAAAGTTCATTTTTGCAACATGACCACGGATCCTTAAGTGATGTCATAATAAAAAAGATAATCACATTATATAACTCTGTGGCATCATGACGTCATCTTGTTAAAAAAGTGAATTTTCACCAGAGAAGTAAGACTCTAGAAGGGTTTACACCTTTTGTTTAGCTTGCTACATCCGCCATATGAAAAACCAAATGCAATGACTATGGAACTACGGACGTCAAATATATCCAGAATATATTCGGATACAGAAAAATCATCCTTTCAATAAAATTGTGATGACGGTCATAATGTTTTGTGTGTCTTGGTAAGCCTAGGCTTGGAATTTTCCCTAGTCATTTTAAGCAGCTTTATTCCACGTGGAAACAAGTTTTTCTATAGCGTATAAATTGTAACACAAAACATTGTCTGCAGGAGATGCATGTTTAGAAAAATGTAAAATCTTTTATAGCTACAACGCCATCGAAGTTTGATGACCACTCAAAATTCTGCGATAATCTACGAAACATATTGGACATAAAAATGTTGTAAGTAACAGGTAAATATACTTCGTAGACATAGCCTCAGGAGACCATTTACTATTATATTTCCTGTAATTGTGGTGACTGGTTAATATAAATGGAATTTGACGCGTGTCATTTGTCCCACGCACGGTTGGTAGTCTTGTCTTAAAATCATTGCATCAATGACAGGGGCAGAGTGATTTTATGAAGTTTTTAGTAAGATATTTTTAATTTATTTCATGTATTAATTGATAAATTTATTTGAAGTGCATTAACATAAAATAAAATGAACAGTGTTTATTTTGATTCAGATATTGCTTATGACTTTTATAAATATATAAAAATATCATTTTTAAATATAAATGTTTGAACTAAAATTCATTAATATTAAAAAATAATATTGTTTACGAAATTTGAAACCAAACAAATGAATAAACATTTAATATTATCGATTCTTTGTTTAGTGCAATACTAGGAATAATAATTGTTGATGTTAAGAGAACAAAAAGTTTTAAATTAATAGGACAGTGAGGTCCTCGTTAAACCGTAAGTACTTATATTACATATTATAAGAGTCTTAATTTTACATCACTAGACGGCCGTTTCGGAATACAATTCCTCATTAGTAGTGCTTGGACCAAATATTTTTCCCAAGCTATTGAAACAAACCCAAAGGACCAAAATAAGCTAAGGGATACTTTGCATGAGGGAGTATACCTTAGTTTTTGAGGAATTTATATCATACAGAATACAATTTTGTCATTTTATCAAGTTTCCAACCAAAGTGGAGAGTTTGTTAATATGAGATTTACTTGTCATGTTTCATTTGATTTGTTAATTTTTGGCCGATGTTATTTTATGAAGGATGTAAATAAAATTCGGATTTAATCCTATTCAGTCGATATATGTAAGGGCGCGTACGGTTATACGGGTATAAAAAATGTGGTAATAAAATTTGCTTAAAAAATAAATCTGATGTTACAAGTATCAATACCATTGCTACCCTAAAAATAATCTATTTTTTCCACACAGATGATGTATGTATTTTTAAAAAATGTACATGTATCTGAAATCAGTGTTGTTGGTTTTATATTTGACAGATGTTATTACCACATATTTTTATACCTGTATAACCGTACGCATGCAGCTTCATACATCGATTGAATAGGATTAAATAGTCCGATTTAGAATTAAATAAAATTTTTATTGATATTCTTCAAAACAGTTGCAGTCTAAATAATGGATAATCGATATCGAATAGTGTTGAATTGCAATAACGATCCGTCCATATGGCGAAAGCAAAATGGCGGATCTTGAAACGTGTTTAGGGTTTTGATCAAAATGATTTATTATTTGACCTAAATATGACATTTTTTTTTAATTTTTTAATTTATACTTTAATTATTCCTAAACTGATGTATTTAAAGTCAATCTTAAAGTTATAAAGCCGAAGAAAAAACTCGATGGTTTTCAATTGCAAATTGTTTTAACTAAAAATCTATAACTTAGAATCATGTATTTGACAATAGTTGACAGAACAGAATTAACTTTGTGTTTTTTAATTGCAAATCATCCTAAATAAAAATTTGTTTCTTTGAATCATACATTTGACAACAGCTGACGCAACAAAGTAACATAAATAACTTCGTGTTTTTCAATCGAAAAAATTTAAATACAAATTTGTAACTTAGAATTACCATGCATTTTACAACAGCTGAAACAAGAAGATTATTAGAATTACCTTCTTTTTTAAATTTCGAATCACTAAAAATGTAACTAAGAAACACGTACTTGGCAACAGCTGACGCAAACAAATTCACACAGCGATAGAGAACATGATATTATGTCATCGTATATAGTGTTTGTTTGTCATAACAACCTACAAACAGTAATTGTTATGAATACCCGAATTTTCGTATTCTGGGTATTGAAACCTAAATGTATCATGATATCATTTTCTTTGAGCATTACTTGTGTTCTGCATTTTCATTTTATCCTCATATTTTTACTTTATATGGTAAAAGAACTTAAAGCCTGCTCTACTCATTGATACTCAATGGATTATAAAAAAAAACTCTTCCAGTAAGATATATAAATATATATGTAGATGTTAAAGGGTTTTAAATCGTTAGAGTAACAAATCCGCCATAAAATCTATTTTTTCTATTGTTAAAAATGTTGTATTCATTCTAGCTTAGACACCTTAAAAGACCACTGCGGTCTCTCAGTTGGTAGAGTGCTCGCTCCGTAAGTGGGAGGTCGTGGGTTCGAACCCCGGCCGGGTCTGACCCAAGACTTGAAAGTGGGTAGTGACTGTTCTTTCGCCAAGCACTCGGCATTATGAAATGAAAGTCACGGTTCTTTCGGATGGGAACTTAAAATAAACGAGGTCCCATGTCACGGTGGCCTTGGCACGCTAAAGAACCCTGCTGTATAATGCCATCAGCGCAACGCACAGGCAAAATTTCTGCACTTTCGCCTATAGCTGTCGACGTCTCGATATAAGTAAAATATTCTTGACTGGGACGTTAAACACCATTACTACTTCTTCTAGATACCTTGAAGCAACATTATCCTAATTAGTAGTCCTGTTATAATACACATCGATGCTTACAACTCGTGAAACAGCTTGTGATCTTTATTTCTTACTTTGCGAGCCTACCCCTTGGTCTTATTTTGATGAAAAGTTGTATTGTTAAACGTCACTTTCCTAAACAATTTTAGAAGTCACTTTTATTGGAAAAGGCATATTATTGATTGTTAGTCTAGATGTGTTTTTAAAATATTGTGTTATGGTAATTCTTTACCTCGTTCATTCGCATTGCAAAATAAACATTCTTATTGATTACAAATGTGTTCTCATAATACAGTTATGATACACTTTTCGCATTCTTGCTATTTTTGGATGTTTCAATTAATGTTCTGAAATTTGACCTACTGTTCCCTTTTAATGTCAATTTTGGGATAGTAAAATATATCAGCTTTTGTGATCGTCACTACCACAAATTTAGATTTTTTGTCAAATTTTGAATCATTAACCAGTCATTCCATGTTCCTTCAAAATTTTATTTTAAACCTGTCGGATGTAGCTAGCAAAACAGGAATTGTATACCCTTCCAGAGTATCCGGTCTCACTTCAATTGTGAAAGTTCGCGTGTTTAACCTAATTTGCTAGCCTTAAAGTTTTTACTTTGCTTGGAAATTGTGGTTTGGATATTTATTAGTATGTTTCTTTTTGATTCGAGTCGTTATTTTCTTTTTTAAAATAATCCATAATTATATGTATTGCAGATATCGGACGCAAAGATGTATATATTTCTGCTCTTAGTTGTGCTTCTCTCTTTACCGTGTACCAGTAATAGTTCGAGATCTTGTAAACAACAAATACCTAAAGTTTGTGACTACATTATCAGTAAGTGTTGAATACATTCTTTAATTTATACTACAAGGCAAGATACTTATACAAAAAATTGTTGCCGTTGGTACGTTGCAAGCTGAAGCTTATCAAGAACCCTTAAACAGTTTTAAGACCGTCATCACAATAAAGTTGATCAATATGTACTCTGATGAAGATGTTTTAAAATTATCCAAAGTACCATAATCCATCCTTTCATTCTAAAATTTGGAAAAAAACCGCGTTGCAAATGTAGCTAGCTAAACAGTGATGCTTACCTGTTATCTTCCGGTACTCCCAGTCTCACTTGCATTGTAGAAGTTTAAGTGTTGGCAGTTTTCAAAGCTTTTACTTAGCTTTTTTGGGTTGTAATTAGTAAATCGATCCATATGTGGGTTTATGATGGATAAAACGTATACATTTCTTATGTATTTTCTGTAAATTGAACCATAACATTCAATTCTTACTTGTTTTATCGTCGAGAGCGTCCTAAGATTCGAGGCCATTTTTGTTTTCAGTTATTATACGCGAGTATCGTCTCTGCAGTGACGATTTCATGCATTAAAGACAAAATTTAGGTATTTACTGTGAAACTATTCAGAAAAATCAGTTGTCTATTTTTCAGCTCTCAAATTCTTGTTGCGTTAGGAAATTTAGTTCGTTTTCTATTAGAGTCTCGAATCACGGACGGTCGAGGATATAGATTCTGATTTGTGAGAACTCTCTTTTGGATTTGCTTAACTGGTTTGTTTCCTTGAACGACACACATCAAATAGTATTTCGGATGACATATACTATTGTTTTACTTTATACGCCTGTAAATATATTGAATTTACTAAATTCTATCCGATGCTGTAGTAATTTTATAACCTATACGACGTGGATTGCTTATCTTGCTACGGATGTACAAACAACTGTTTGAATTTACTGAATTATATCAGGATCTTTTATATTTTGATAACAAAAACAATATTTATTTAAATATGATTTTAACATTCAAAACGAAGACAAACAAAATTAACCTGTCCGTTTGACCTTTCATTGTTTGTTTTGGAATTTGTAGTTAATACATACATAATGCACGAACTTACGTCTGAAACACCTACTATAGAAATAAAAATAATTCCTCGCTTTGTTATATGCGAATAATGCAGAGAACAAAATGTCCAGTTCCTTAATAGTTTCCATGATAAAAACAAATATCGTTTTTTAAAATTATTTTCTAAATGCACTGTACATGAATAGACATTTTACAGGTAATAGTACATAGTGCACTTTTCCATAAAGAACCTAACTTCAAGTTTAAAATTTCCTTACAACTTGAACCCGCGACTATTAATTGTACATAAGAATGAGGTTGAAATTGGTGTTCCCCTTGATCAAGACAAAATTAACTATTAACCGTAACTTGTGTTTCCTATACATAAATGCACTTGTCGATAGTTAATATTTAGTGATTCAGACATGGATTAGTATGTTTGATTTTGATTAATTAAGGGGATACCTATACATGTTGCCCAGCTCTAAATCGTTATATTACATCACAGTTGGTGCTGGGGCTGCTGGTATACCTGCTGCTGCCCGGTTGTCAGAAGACCCGGATGTAAATGTGTGTTTGTTTGAAGCCGGACCAACTGACAGAAGAAATGTAGCTATTGAAACTCCAAAGTTTTGGACAGGGATAGGTTTTTATCCAGGAGAAATACTTTGGAATCACACCACAGTACCACAGAAAGGACTGAAAGACAGAGTTAGTATTTTTCAAAGTTTGATGTTTGATTCGATAGCAAACTGCCTAATGTTATTACTAATCCATGGATATTGAAGGTCTAAGCTTACCAGGGCCGTCAAAATGTTTCACGGCCATCATAAAATGTTTTTTATTTTTTTGTCGAGGATTACGCTTGATATAGTTGACGCCCTATATGTACATTTCATTTTTGATTACACACGTGGCGGGTGTAGCTAGCTAAACAGTGGGCGTTTACCCTTCTGTAACAACCGGTCTCACCTTCCTGGTGGATTTTTCATGTATTTAAACCACTGTAATTTGTCAATTTCGAACTCAAGTTCTTGCTTTGTTTCTGGATTGTAATAGTTTTTGATATTCTGACGCTATTAAGCTCTTAAAAATTTGATATAAAAATCGCGATTTGCGCATATGGATGATTCTCGCTGTAAAGACACTGTAGAACATCTAAAGTATTAATATGCGCCTGTGTTATTTTTTCATATATTCGTAAATGTTGACACGTTACACAGCACAATACCTAGAGATGTTGTCAGATGCACAGTTAATTGTTCTAACATTGTTCTAACATTGGTTGATATCTTATTTTCAGTCCATACTTACAAGCACCGCTAGGGTACTTGGTGGGTCAACGTCACATAATGCCATGTTATATTTCCGCGGATTTAAAAATGATTTTGATAACTGGGAAGCTAAGGGAGCCAAGGGTTGGAGCTATCGGGATGTTATGCCGTATTTTAAGAAATTTGAAAACCTTGAAGTTCCACATGCAAGATCTAACGGTAAGTTTTGAAATTTATATTTTTCAAGCTCACATACGTTTCGTTGTATTAGAACATTCAAATTTTATTGCAATATTTAAGTGATATTTTTTAAAATTGTACCGTCTTTGATATTCAAACCCGTGACTATGGAACTAAACCTCCAAGCATAGACAGACTGACAGCTTATCGAAATTGATTACAAAAAATCAATAAGAAATAAGGTAACACTTATACGAAAAAATACCCAGAACAGCATCATATTCCTTATTACAAATCATGGACAACGTTTTTTAGCTTTACAATGCTGATAAAGTCCAAATCATACACAAAAATAGCGTTCCATGTCCAAATAAGATTATGGGGAGCGTTTCTCCAGCTTTTCATTTCTAAAAAAGGATATAAAAAGCAAACAGATCAACACATGGTCAAAGTACAAATTAATAAATTTAAAACTTCGAAAATCGTATCAATGTGAAACCAAACAAAAAAAATCAGTGATCAGTTATAGTTTCCGTCGCTGATATAAGAAACCAGAATTACATAATGAATAGATAAGCAAGTATTCTAACTGAGCCAAGCGTGCAACGATTCAAATTTGCAAAAGACAACAAAATGACATTAGCAAGGAGTAAAAAGTTACGAAAATTGAAAAATAAGTCAGTAGCTGTCCCGTTGAAACAGCTATTTGCACCCGACCGTGTACCCAGGATCGAAATAACGTCTACATGTAAAGAGAACGATCTTCCGGCTCTACATTGTGGGAAAAAACGTCTTGCAAAACAAAATTGTTTGGACGTCATCACACTATTGATAATAAGTATAATGGCTCCAATAATGTATCCAAAACTTCCCTGGATATATTTTACCTTCTTTAGTTCCATGTACCTTTAAGTCTCAGTTTAGAGGTTAAACTATCTAAACAGGAGATTCTTACACTTCCGAAGCCCCTGGCACGTCATTTCATATGTTAAGCCTAATTTGTCAGTTTCAAAATTTTTACTTTGGGATGTTAATATTGACATTGATTAATATGTTTGTTTTAGAGTTGGTTCTCATTTAAATTTTATCGACCGATATAAGTTGACCACCATCATAATATTCTTTATCAGTGTCTCATTGAATCAAAACTTATTCTGGATATATTTATATATTTGACGTCCTTTAGTTTCATGTTCCACGGGCCGCGTGTTTAACGAAATTTGCCAGTTTTTAAAGTTTTTATATTGCTTTTGGGATTGAGATTTGAACATGGGCTGGTATGTTTGTGTATGATTCAACGTTATGACCTGACTTTTGTTGTGAATATTTTGTATAAATGACACAGTGACATGACGTCACCTACGGAAATTCGGTCACGACGTTCTAGCGTTTGCCTCCGATGAGTTCCGATAGGAGAAAAATCAATGAAGGACTGTTGTTTTAACCTTCCATGCTGTCTTTTTTAAAATATTTTTCTTTCGGTATAATAAACAATGTGTTGCCTTTGAGTGAGGCAAGTATGAACATTTGTTCAACCTTAACAAGTCACATGACGGGTGAACAAATGTTCATATCTCCCTCACTCAAAGGCGGGTGAACAAATGTTCATATCTCCCTCACTCAAGGCAATAAATGTATATAATCGCATGTGTTCGAATCTCACTTGGGGCACATATTTCTTAGAGAAAGATTGTTATTTTACCCGGAAATTGTCGATGGTTTTCTCTTGGCACTCCGGTTTCTTTTACCATCCTTGGAAGGTACGCTTACACATAATAAAATAATACTAGTATTCACTTTCGTAAAAAATATTTTTACTTCATATACTCCTTCCTTATGGAGTTCACCAGTGTACCACGTGATCAATATCACTTCACGTTTGTGGTGAAGGTTTTGGAAAACGTTTAGTCGAGATTTCCGGGAGCGACATAATTTGTACTTGGAATCGTCAACATAAGCGATCCCATCATCTCCAATGGAAATAATAGTTCTGCACTGTTTTTATTTTTGATAGATGATTGTGGAGAAGTGACAGTAACTCAGGATCCAGAAATCGAAGTGACTCCGATGTACCAAGTTTTCAAAAGGTCAACGCAACAAATGAACATGCCGATAGTGGAATGCAATGCACCTAATCCTTTTGGTAAATATTTCATGATAAATTACATATCATACCAGTTTTAATTTTACAGCACTAGAAGGTCGTTTCGGAATATAATTCCTCATCAATAGTGTTTGGATCACACTTTGAAAACCAAAGACATTACAAAAATATCAAAAAGAACCGAAATATATTACCAAATTTTGCTAAGGAAATTTTTTGCACGAGGGAGTATACCTGAGTGAGTTTCTGATGATTTTCACATTTTAACTGGCAGCAAATATAGACAATAGTATATTTATGACAACAATACACCATTGACGTATCGCTGATCACGCCCACAATGTTCCGACAAAGGACTGGCATGCTTGATTTACACGCTAAAAGAATGTAAACTCGGCCTGAATTGCGCCGTTTAATGAAGTCACTGATACTAGTACGTCAGTAGTTGCCATGACGCTGTTTTGATACCTTGATGGCGGTCTTTGTCGGAATATTGTGGACATGGCCAGCGATATGTCAATTATTGTCTACTGAGTGTTTTGTAAAAAGAGTTTTTATAGATCCCACTACATGTTGAAAGAACATATAACCTTTACTCATAGTAGACTCTATCTTGTACCAAGAACCACCGAGTAAGGAATTTTATGATCACCTGATATGGTTCGTTTTCTCTTGTTTTGTAACAGGTGAGGCAAGCCTAACAGGGGGCAATTACCCTTTCAGAGCACTCAGTCTCACTTTCCCTTGTGACAGTTCACGTGTTTGACCTAACTTATCAATATCAAAATTTTTACTTTGCTTCTGGATTGTAATTCGGACATGAATTAGTATGTTCGTTTTTGATTTTTACTTTGCTTCTTGATTCTGATTCGGACATGAATTAGTATGTTTGTTTTTGATTCTCTCTCTATTTAAGGTTTATGTATAACACAAACCACCATAGAGTCAGGACAACGTGTATCCAGCTCAACAGCCTATCTACGACCAATAATGGGGAGACGTAATCTGGTTGTTATAACCGATGCCTCCGTAGAAAAGGTTAGTCAAACATTTTTGCAATACAAAGTTTTGAGATAATTTTGTTTTCATTTCGAATTTTTTATTGTTTATGAAGTTTATATCAATGGACCTCTTGTTTAAATAAACTTACTATCTATTTTGAACAAAAATTGTAAATTATGACTTGAAATACAGAATTGTGCATTGTGTTGAAAAAATGTATTGAAATTAAAACTCGGGGATACCCAACCTATTCATTTTTTTCAAAACACATGTAAGTGTTTGAAGTCTATTATCAATTACTTCAAATATTATGGATTTTGGCTGAATTTTGAAAATTTGATAACAAGAAAGCTGTAATTAATTGAATAAAAACCTACGTTTCCATGGCCCTCAATTTCATAACAGTCTAACCTGCCTTATAGGCCACCTCTATATAAAGGCCACCTGGTGTGACTTTCATTCGTAATGCCGAGTGCTTGGCGAAAGAACAGTCACTACCCACTTTCAAGTCTTGAGTCAGACCCGGCCTAGGATCGAACCCAACCTCCAACTTACGGAGTGAGTACTCTACCCACTGAGCTCCCACAGTTGTTTCAATCATTGAGAAAAACCTGGACATATGTTTTGCACGCTGTGTAATAAGAGAATCGACCAGAATAAAATTAAGATTCAACAATATTGTGATGACAGCCATGAAACGTTTTAGGGTCTTGAGAAGCCTAGGTTTTCTAATTTCTGATAAGAAATGGAACATTTGTATAATTTGGACGAATGATTTGTTTTGCTTTACACCGTCTAAGTTGACTTTTCAACAGGTTGTTTTTTTTCCAGGACGCTCGGTTGGCTCAAAATTAATATCCGAACACATTTCATTCTAATGACGACTCTACAAGCTATGCGAGACTTTAAATGCATCAACATGTTACATACTAGTATTTATTTTAAATTCGTATATTGTATAATTTTCTTTGTGTTCTAATTATTTACAGATTTTGATTTCAAGACGACGCAACCAAGCATTCGGCGTTAAAGTGACTAGAAACGGAGAAACAAAAGTAGTAAAAGCAAGACATGAAGTTATCGTCTCTGCCGGCGCTATTGAAACACCTAAACTTCTTCAGCTCTCTGGTGTTGGTCCCAAAAACGTACTAAAGAGACTTGGGGTATAACTGCTTGTTTTTTTTTTATAAATAATTTTAAAATACAAAACAAACATACTAATCCATGTCCGAATCACAATACAGAAGCAAAGTAAAAACTTTTGAACTGACAAGCTAGGTTAGACACGTGAACGTCCTTCCACCAGAGAAGTGAGGTCGGGTGCTCCGGAAGAGTAAACACCTTCTGTTTAGCTAGCTACACCCGCCACGTGTGTTATCAAATTGTGTGTAAGGAACATGGAACTATGAGACATTAAATATATCCAGGTCAATCCTGGACACAGTACAATAATAGAAGAATAAAAATACAAATCCAACAACATGCATTTCATTTTAAAATGATTTGCGTGGAATTATTAGCATTGCTTGGTATTAATACATGCTAATTTAAAGCTAGTATTTCGGAGAAACAGCTCAAACACGACGAGATCATCAAGCAAGATGTGTTTCTACAAAATACTAGCTGTAAAATTAGCTGGTGTGGAACCAAGCAATGCCACCGAAGTAAATCACTTTTAAATGGAATGCATTTTGTTGTATGTGTATTTTTGTTTCTACTAATATTGCTTTAGGGGTGACTTTTTTTATGGAAATTGACGTATCGCCAGCCATGCTTTTTATGTTACGACACTGGCCGCCATTACAGTATCTAAGCAGCGTCACGGCAACTAATGACGTATATTATTATTATTATTTTATTATTTTTTTATTGTTTTTTATTATTTTTTTTTAAATGCATTAGTTTTTTAGAATGTGTCTGCTGTAGCTTCTATTACTATTTTTCTAAATATGTTGTTTTTTTATATTTAGCTATTACATGTTTCTTAAATTTTTTATCAATATAAGGGAGATAATTATATATCATTATATACTGTGTTGATCTCTACAAACTTAACTTATTTAAGTTCGTATATATGTGTGTGTGGATGGTTGTAATGTCAAAACGTATTTTTCATTTGCGTATTATATATTCATATGTTCAAAAAAGCAAATAAAAAGTTTGTGAGAAAATGACGTATTACTATCAGTGACGCAATTCAGACGGAGTTTTTACTCTTTTTGTGTGTAAATCAAACATGCCGAGCCTTTGTCGGAACATTGTGAGCGTGGCCGGCGATTCGTCAAGGGGAAGGGGATGACCTTTCTTTGTAGAATGAGCTGTATTCAAATCACTATTCATGCAAAGTGTTTCCTTAGCTAAATGGCTTATAGTCTATATTTTATCGATATTGCAGATTCGGCCATCCAAAATTTTGCCTGTTGGAGAAAACTACCATATTCATCCGTTGATTTCAATGGATTTATCTTTGGATGTACCAACACCTACTTTAGAGGACTGAGTGATCCAGAAACTCTAGCCGATTACGTTTTTAAAAGGAAAGGTATGTATACTTTTTCCATTCTATCAATTTTGTGACGTCATCTCACTGTGACACGATCCTTTGCCCACAACTTCTCACATCCTCGCGCACACTACGAACTGAGCTGCCACACTGGTGCTTTTTCGTGAGATGTTCTTTTTAGATCTGACACTTTGCAAAGAAGATTAAAATTGTACCAGAAGTCTAGACGAATTTGTAAAACGAGATTAATGGTGTATGGAAGCAGATCTTAAATTGTGAAATTTTGTTAGTTCGTTTGCCGCAGGTGGATTAATTTGACTCAATTCTGCATCTTCGGTTTCTTACATCATCTCATTAAGACTGACCGCCTTGGTATAAATTATAAATACTGTGGCTAAGACCAAAAATCATTCATTCTATCTATTTTAATCACAATAAAACGTACTAATCGATGCCAAAATTAAAATCCCAAAGAAAAGCAAAAATTTGAAACTGACAAATCAGGTTACACACGGAACTTCTACCAGGAATTTAGGCCAGGTACCACCCGCCTAGCCAGCCAAATCCGCCATGTGTGAAATCAAAATTCAGATTGAAATTAACATAGAACTATTGGGCGTTATTGATTTAGTTGGTAAAATGTAAACTGGTAACCATTTAAAATCGAAATTTCTCAAAAACTAAGGTATATACCTTCATGCAATGTATTTCCTTTGCCAAATTTGGTAAATTATATTTCAGTAATTTTTTCAATTTCTTAAAAAAATGTTTGTTTTAAAACTTGTGGTCCATGCATTACTGATATGGAATTGTATTCCAAAACGACCGTCTAGTGCTGAAAAACTAAAACTGGTATAATATGTAATTAACTTTAATTAATTTTAGGTCCTTACGCTGGATCGGGGATTGATTACCACTTATTTGTTGATATAGAAAGACAAGAACGGTTAAATTATCCAGAAGTCCAAATTTCCTTTGGTAACAGCAAAACCAGATCCAGTATATCAAAGGCAAACTTAGTCGTAAGTAAAACTAAAATTGGGTAACCAAATATCATTGAATTATCACCCCCATGAATTTATACAATAAAGCTATATAATTACATATTATACCATTATATTATATCAAAAACAAACATACCAGTCCATTTCCGAATCACAATCCAGAAGCAAAGTAAAAACTTTGAAACTGACAAGTTAGGTTAGACACGTGAACTTCCACCAGGGAAGTTAGGGTGGGAGCTCCGGAAGGGTAAGCACCTCCTGTTTCGCTAGCTACACCCGTCACGTGTGTAATCAAAATTGTGTGAAAGGAATATGGAATTATGGGACGTCAAATATATCCAAGGCAATCCTGGACACTGAGACATCAAACTTATCAACAATACTGTGATGACGGCCATAAAACTTTTTGAGGGCCTTGATAAGCCTAGGCTTGCAATATCCCTGAGTCAACAATTTATTTGCAAGCAGCCTTCTTCGTTGTACAAAGTCCCCGTAGTGGGAACAAGCTCTGCCATAGCGTATTAATTGGGAAACAAATACACCATAAGCAGGAGAACCAGGTATATTGCTGCATAAAAAAAGGAAAGTTGACAATAATCTTAATAATACAGAAGTAGACGGTCGTTTCGGAATACAATTCCTCTTCTTAGTGCTTGGACCAAAATTATGAAACCAGAACTTTTTTCCAAGATGTTGCTACCGCCTCGGTCAATATCTACAGTGAATATCACATCATATACAACCACTAATAAGGCCATAATTGTATAAAAAGTGCATGGTTAAAAACTTAATAATTAACTAAGCGTAAATGTCTTAATTAAATATACCTCGAAAATAAATACACGCGAAATTAAATACATTTACAGTAACCAAATAATATGTTTAATGAAAGGAGTCTAAAATAATTATAAATTTATCCGAGGAATATTTTTTCGAATGGTCGAAAGCTTCAAACTTCGGATTACACTTATTAGTTTCAAATCTCACTGTGCTTGCAAATAAATTGTTGACCCAGGGATATTGCAATCCTAGGCTTATCAAGGCCCTCGCAACGCCATTGATAGTTTATTCCAGCGATTGGAAATGACAGTGTTTAGACTTATTGCAGGCTAGATTGCGTTGGTTTGTGTGTTCTGTATGACAATTGAAGTTGTAACACTATTAACGCCTTTTTCTAGACAGTTCAATGGTCAAGTTTGCCTCGCAAGAATATATTGTATTGAGTTTTTATTTTGTATTAGACAGGACAACCCCCTTTAATTGAACGACCAGGGAGACAGAACGGGAGTCATTTTGGGATATTCTTGGCTAGACCAAAAAGCCGTGGCTTTATTCGTGCTATAAGTCTAAATCCAAGAGAAAAGCCATTGAATAACCCCAGAATGTTGAGTCATATAGACGACGTATGGTCAATGATAAAAGGTAAGGGAAACACTGACCCTTCTCCTTCCGGAGCAACCTGTCTCATTTCCTTGGTTCGAAATCCAAGAGGAAAGTCATTAAATAACCCAATATGTTGAATCATAAAGACAATGTATGGTCTATCAGTAAAGGTAAGACTCAAGAGACTCAAAAGAGATTGGTATGTTTTTTATTAATATATATGTTTAAAACTGGTAGTATTAAAACAGGCAGAAAATGTTCACAAAATTTGTTTTTGAAAACGTCTTTCTGCTAAAGTTCAGTGTTTTCTACTAAAAAAGTTGTTTATCTTGACCATATATTTCCCTTTTTTTTTATTTTTTACCAAAATTTTAAAAACAATATCTACGAAAGCATCTTTTTTCAGAAAAATAACATTTTTTGTGATTTAAAATTAGAAAGTCAGAGGTCACTGCATGCAATGGCGACTAAAATATGAACCTATGACAAAATTAATATAAATTCGTGCAGTTATTTTTGAGTCTTTGTGAGGTTATATTACAAGTCTAGTTTGAATATAACTAATACACATTACGAATTACCATATAATAAAATGTGTCATATAAGAATTAATATGGTTTTTGTATCCAAGATAACCCTGGATATATTTGACGTCTCTTAAAAAGTGGGGAGGTATATAGTAATAGGGGTGTCCGTCCGTCCTTCCGTTACATCTTAGGGTACCTATCTCTTATCCGCAACTCCTCCTAAACCCTTCAATGGATTTTCATGAATATTTAACACAATTTTTGTGATATAATGTAGATGTGCACCTTCTATTTAAAAATTTGATCCGATGGATTTTTGGGAGCGGGAGGGGGGTATTGCTCACAGTTTTTCTAGTTCAATGCTGTTTTAATTCTCAATTTTGATTACACATGTGGCGGAAGAAGCTAGCTAAACCGGAAGTACTTATCCTTTTAGAGCACCCGGGCTCACTTTCTAGGTGGGTGTTAACGCATTTGATTTAAATTGCTAGTTTTAAAAGTTTTTACTTTACTTTGGGATTATGATTAACGAATGGATTTGTCTGATTGTTTTTTTGAAAATGTCCAACTATTCCAGTAATGCAGAGGATGGTAAGACGCCTGCAATGCGGAACATATCCTTTCGTAGCATTAGACTTCAAATGCCTTGTGGATGTTAACGTACTTGATTCAATTTGCCAGTTTTAAAAGGTTTTACTTTGCTTTTGGGTTATGATTTACAAATAAATTTTTATGAATATTTTTGGGGTTAATTTGCAGCTATACGAGTAATGCAGAGGATGGTGAGGACGCCTGCAATGCGTAGAACAAATGCTGATCTCCAATTCTTAGGTGCAGTTCCTAATGAATGCAAACGCCTGGCGCCAGGCTCTGATGAGAGACTTGAATGTATTCTACGTTATCAGGCCGGAGCTGCAGCCCATCCTGTAGGGACTTGTAAAATGGGTAACCCTAATGATCCAACGACAGTTGTCGATCCGTATTTAAGGTGAGATCATGATGCTTCACAGTAAACTCCCTCTTGCTCTTCCTAAGCTGTTTGATATTAAAAATTGTATAGTGATCGATTAGATGAACACCTTCAATCAAACTGGAGATGGTATTTCATACAGTGTCCTTCCTATGGTTCTATAATATGAGTGGATTGGTATTTTGCGCCTCCGGTCAAGAGTACTCGTATTAGGGCGGTCAGAGTAAGTAATGGTGTTTAACGTCCCAGTCAAGAATATTTCACTTATATCGAGACGTCGCCAGCTATAGACGGCGAAGGTGCAGAAATTTTGCCTGTGCGTTGCGCTGATGGCATTATACAGCAGGGTTCTTTAACGTGACAAGCCCACCGTGACACGGGACCTTGTTTATTTTAAGTTTCCATCCGAAAGAACCGTGACTTTCATTTCGTAATGCCGAGTGCTTGGCGAAAGAACAGTCACTATCCACTTTAAAGTCTTGGGTCAGACCCGGCCGAGGATCGAACCCACGACCTCCCACATACGGAGCGAGCACTCTACCAACTGAGCTACCGCAGTGGTTATATTATTAGGGCGGTCAGGTCTGTGGTGGTGGAGGCTTTGTCGTAAGTGATCCTAGGTCATAGGAGGTATTGTGATCAGCGCTTTAGATCTCTCGGTCACAGAGGCCTCGGTCGTTTATGGGTCATTCTCAAAAAATGTAGAAATTCATGTCACCAGCAATAAACATACAGATATGTTTTAAATTTTATCAATTTAAAGGCTAAAATAGTTTGTACAGGTTCGGAACTGTAAAATGTTCTTAAAATATTTGATAAATAGTTATACTTTATAAAATTATGTAATCATTTGAGGTGTGATTCTGTTACTTTGTTACTGTCTTTCTACACAAGTTTTTTGTTTGTCATCAAAATACTTTATTTAATTGTTGATTTATAAATCAAATTTGGGTTTTGGCCATTAGATAATCACGTATACTGACTAAATATGACGAATTATTCAGTTTAATATGTCAACGAATGATATTTTTCTTGGATAAATAGTGTGTACAATGTTGCACAGTCCTTGGTGTTACCAAACACTAAAAGTGCATATATACGAGTTACTGCTCTTTGCATATAAAAGATGGTATATGCTCCCTAGTCTGCAGACATCATGTATTCAGCATTTGGACAAAAATCAAACATCAGTAAAAACATAATTAGTAAAAATTGATAAAGATTAGTTTACATTTAACAGTAGATTTATTTTAAGTCTGTAGTGTTACCGTTGTGTATACAATACCAAGAAAGAAATAAGAAAAATACACCTTTCTAAAGTTTTGGCAACGTTCAAAGTTCAGATGTAGCATGTGTTTATGCTGAAGGAGGCATTATTTTTTAAACTATGCGTTAATATCTGAAAATATGTCCATTGTGTAACTGTCCTTGGTATTACTGTAGAAATTGGTTATTCCAGAGACAAATTTAGTGTTACCACAGACATTAAAACTAATTAAGTGGATTTTTTTTGTAATTTTGTAATTATTGAAAACAAATGTTTAAAAGACATTGGCACACCTTTAGTTGTACAATTATGGTGAAAGAAAATATAAGATGACCGGTTATCATACTGTTATTCTATTCTGGTTACACCAATGACTGCATACGGTAACACCAGGGACTTTTATTTTATATATTGTTCCTATACCTAGTACAAATTAGCAAACAATAACTATGTATATTTTGAGCAATAGCAACTGACCAATCCTTTAGTTATAATTCGTCGAACTACAGAAATAATTATCTATTTACGTATGATGAGAATTTTTAGATACACCAAAGACAAAATGTAACACCAGAGACTTTATATTAATTATACTTTTAATACTATATGCACTGTCAGAAATACGTAAATTTCCTTTATTTTGACTGATCTTTTGAATGTAAATAAGGTTCTTGGATTGGTCTTTTGCTGTAAAAGTAATAAATGATTTGTATATTCCTGAATTATTTTGAAATGTTAGTTACACCAGTGACACAATTAGTAACACCATGGACTACTGGTATATATTTTGAATTGTTTTATGTAATACATACAATCTGAGTTATATCACGGTGGCTATCACATGTTCCAGATTCATATATGGGTCTTCGCTTACCATGAACAATTGATTTTGCGCTATGTTATCAGAGATATCATATTGAAAATGAAGTAACACCAGAGACAAACAAGTAAAGCCACCGAGTTGTTCATAGACAAGATATAATAAGAAAGAGAAAGAATGCCATAGATTTACGACAGAGTAAAACAGATCCTTAGGGTGGACCTAAAAAGCGAAATAAAAAAAACCACAGTAAGTACGCAGAGAGTAGGACACACAGTAGATATTCAGACAGACACGTCGTTGCGAGGGGGCATTCAATATTTAAGACAGATGCACTGAAAATAGACCTACTACAGAATTTGATACAAAATTAGGAGAATTTGTACAGACCGATGACTCCACAACAGATGCGATGAAATATGTGGCTACACGAGACCAAAGGACATATTTAGACAGACCAAACAATAGTTGAACAGACTGACCTTTTAGTAGACTCTATGTCAGATATAGCAGGCGACACTATAATAGACTTGGTGACAGATAAAGCTGCAGATAAACAGATTACCCTTTAACACAACTCAGATATAGTTCCAGATAGACAGACAGACAGATGACCCTATAGCAGACCCAGAGACAGATATAGTTACAGATAGACAGTTGACCCTATAGCAGACTCAGTGTCAGATGTAGCTACAGATAGACAGACAGATGACCCTATAGCAAAGTCAGTGACATATATCGCTACAGATAGACAGGCAGATAACCATATAAAACTGAGTGACAGATATAGTCACGGATAAACAACATATTTCTCTATAACAAACTCAGTGACAGATAAAGCTACCGATACAGATATATTTTCCCTATAGCAGACTCAGTGACAGAAATAGCTACAGATAGACAGATTTTCCTATATAAGACTCATTGACAGATATAGCTACTGCGAAACAGACAGATGAAAGCAGACTCATTGGCAGATATAGATACTGAGAAACATAGATGACCCTAAAGCAGACCCATTGACAGATATAGCTACCGAGAAGCAGACATAACCCAACAGCAGGTTTGATGATTGATATAGCTGCTGATACTTTCGTTAAATCCTACTGTGATTGTTGATTTTTGCTATATTTTGAAATTTCACAGTCAAGATTCTTTCAAATAATACCGAGGCGGTCAGTTTCTAAAGGGAAACCAGAGTGCCTGGAGAAAACCATTGACATCCGTCATGAGAACTGACAAATTTGATCACACTAGGGTCAGTCCGAGTTGGATTCAAACCTGTGATCTGTGAGCGTGCACTTTAAGTGTACTTTAGCATTTTTATTTGGTAGATCTGTCATATACCACTTTTTTAATTTAATCATAAAATACACTCAAAAAGTGGTATATGACAGTATCATATACCACTTTTTGAATGTATTTTATGATTAAAAAAGTGGTATATGACAGATCAACTGTCTTTGGTGTTGTCTGTGGTGTTACCAATATAAAATGACACCAAATGGTACAAATTTAACATGGAAATATTATATTTTAATCGTTTATTTATTTATTTTAATTTACTAGGTAAATCGCGAGTTTTAAGATTAAATAAAAGATCATCAAATCAAAATACTGCAATATTGTCCCTGGTGTTACAAAGGTGTCTCTGGTGTTAACAAAACAATTGGTAAACATTGGATAATCTTGAGGAATGTAAATTTTTCTATTCAAATATCTGTTCAAACTCCATTTTTGAGAGATAGAATATAATGTAAGATGTATTGTCTTACTTTTGTTCCTCAACACGCATTGAAATTTCAGTATTTTAAATGGCTGTCTTTGGTGTTATTCTTTTTGTCTTTGGTATAACTTCTAAATGTCTGTGGTGTTGCCATGATCTATTCATTCATTAATTTGCACAATGTAAATAAATTTTGTTAACTTATAATTAATTATAAATTACGTATTCAGTACTTTTCTATGAACCAGTAAAGAACGCGTGCCACAAAAAAGGCAGTAACTTATTATAAAATTCCGTTCTTGCATTTTTTTAGTTTATCATTTCGAGATTTTAAGATTGTTATTTAAGTGTTAAAATGAAAAATACAGTCTCAAATTTTAAATGATATGTCAGCTAGTTTGTTATTCATGTATAGAAATAGGTTTTATACTTAAAATCTACTTAAATATAGATATTTTCAAAAACATAAATGATGGTTACTCCAGAGGACATTATGAAGCACAATTTTAAATTAAATTTGATATTCTGTCAAAAAGAACCAATGTCTTGTGTGCATATTTCTCAGAATGAAATTTTATGTTTCAAATATTGATTTCCAACCAATGAAATGACGGGATTCAATTATTTTTTATCGTTATTTTGGTTTGTGGAATTTCTACATTTTTTGAGAATGACCCTTATATGGCAGGCCATGTACATCTTTCATATGTTCTCGGATACAAAAGAGTTTCCGGCATTTTGACGTCTTAGAACAGCCAAATAGAGAAGTTTTTAATCATGCAATTTAACGTTTCTAGCCAATTCTGTTGTTTTGTACCAGAAGAAATCGTACTTTGCACTGACGTAAGGGTTCAAGTTCTTGAGTTTTTTTTCATGAGTTTAGATTTTACTTTTCGAACTTAACAAATATACCAGTTATATATTATACCAGTTTTAATTTTACAGCACTAGACGCCTGTTTCGGAATACAATTCCTTATCAAATGTCCAAACCACAATACCAAAGCAAAGCAAGTCTCAGTTGAGCTGCATTATTACACACATTGCAGGTGTAGCTAACTAAACAGGAAGTGCTTACCCTTTCCGAAGCACCCTGCCTAACTTTCATGGTGAAAATTTACGGATTTAACATAACTTATCAGTTTCAAAGTTTTTACTTCAGTTTGGGATTCTGATTTGGACATCGATTGGTGTGTTGGTTTTTTCATTACACGTCACATTGAACTATTGTTTCAATCCATCCATCGTAAGCAGGATATTTTTGCTTTACAACGTTTTATCTGATATACCGTACTTTCAGGGTCAAAGGAATTAAGGGACTGCGTGTGGCTGATGCCTCTGTGATGCCCGAAACAACCATATCAAACACAATGGCGCCTACTATTCTGATTGGAGAACGAGTCGCTGACTTCATCAAAGCTGCAAGAAAACTATAAAGGATTCCTTACTAAAATTTCTTTATTTTATTTTAAGAAATTGTTGCAGTTGAATTAATGAAACGAATTGTCAAGTATGATTTATTCAATAAACTGAATAATTTAAATACCTTATTATTGTTTTTAGTTAAAGAAATCGGTGCTGTTAAATTGTTAAAATAAACTGACATCCATATGCTTTCTTCGAACTAACTTAAAATTAAAAAGTATGTTATCTTTTTTGGTGCAGTTGAATTAATAAAATAAATTGTCAAGCATATTTTTGCCAATAGATGATAGAAGACAACAACACATGGTGACTCTAATACTTAACTTCTGTTTTTAGTAAATTAACGGTGAGTGAGGAGCGGACATACTTGAAAAATTGATTGATTGATTGATTGACTGAAATACCTCGCCTAAGGCGTATTATGGTGTTCGGAAATTCTTGAATATATAAATTTTTATACATTTTTGTATCACGTTCAGCTAATTAGCTAATTTTTCAGATTCCTTTTTTTTGGTCTCTATTTTTAAATACATAATTTTACTGCAAAATCTCGAAACAATTTTTATTAAAAAATTATGTGTAAGCACAAGATTATTGGCTTATATGCACGCTACGTCACTGTCTCTGTCCAGGATGATCCTGGATATATTTGACGTTCCGTAGTTCCATGTTGCTTTCACTTTTAATTTTGATTACACACGTGACGGGTGAAGCTAGCTAAACAGGAGGTGCTTACCCTTCCGGAGTACCCGGTCTCACTTCCCTGGTTGAAGTTCACGTGTCTAACCTAACTTTTCAGTTTTCAAAGTTTTATTCTGCTTCTGGACTGTGATTCGGACATAGATTAGTATGTTTGCTTTTGGTTATAGCACGGAAGATTTGATAACCGACTATCCCGAATAAGCAGACTATGGCACGCCTCACCAACAAAAGTTCGATAAAGTGCTTTAACGGTCGTTAAAGCGCTTTAACGAATTTAATGTTGCATTAGCGTCGATAACAAGAACAAAATTTCCGTTATTTTTATTTAACGAACGATAAATGGATATTGATTCGATAAAGTGCTTTAACGACCGATAAAGCGATTTACCGTTCGTTTAAGCGCTTTACCGTTCGTTAAAACGCTTTACCGTTCGTTAAAGCGCTTTACCGTTCGTTAAAGCGCTTTATCGAGATTTTAGAGCTTATTACCGATATTTATATTGCATTACCGAATTATCGAACTCACAGAAAGTCTATTACCGTTTATCGAAAAATTCAGCCAATCAGAGGGCGTGTAACAAAAGAATTACAGACGTTTCGTCCCATAGGACTTTTCGTCCCATGGTATTAGACCTCAGTCGTGATAAGGCCAGATGTGGGACGGTCAAAAGTAGTGCATAAAACAAACCCAGATGCCTTTCCTTAGACCATGCTCATTTAAATTTGTTTATAGGTAGTACTTTGCAATATTGCCAAGGTGAGAGGTTCTTAGGTTTGCAAAAATTTAAACCTGAATTGATGGACTATAGCACTATATTTCTGACGTAAGGACTTCCGCCGCACCATACACTTCCTATGGCAAGACCACATTTTGGGTATAAACATTGCCATGTGCTTTTAGCATGGTTGGCACATTTCCCAAATTTCTGAAAAAATGAATCAGACAAGACCCTGGTTTTCCTTCACAATGAAAAAGTGGAATATTTAAGGATTCAGGAAAAATGTGTGCCATTGTATGTAGTTCGAGGTTTGTTTACCATCTGATTCTATGAATATGGCCTATTTGGGGGTAATATTTTGCATTTTTTTGTGTGGTTGCCATGGAAACAAAATGTTTTCCAAAATTGTGAAAATTTGCACTTGGGTCATAAATGCAGTATAGAAATATTGTTTTAATTCTCCTGAATTGAAAAAGTATCAACATTCATGTTGTTTCAGCAAAATTATTGAAATATGGGTGCATAACACTTAATGTGTTAAGGCCAAAATTGGCTAATTTTGAGTGACAAGTTACAACTGAGGTCTGTAACCCATGCCATTTCGTACCATTTTCGAGACATTTCGTACCATGTTCAGGACCTTTCGTCCCATAATTATAAGACGTTTCGTCCCATGACATTTCATAACATTTTAATGACTTTTTAAAGATATTTTCTTAATTAATTACTTTATTTATTTATTTATTTTTGTTTTTTACTGTGTTATAAATAAAATTTAGGACTTTTCGTCCCATGGCATTTCGTAATATTTTAATGACTTTTTAGAGATTTTATTAATTTATTTATTTATTTATTTTGTTTTTTTACTGTGTTATAATAAAATTTAGGACTTTTCGTCCCATGACATTTCGTAACATTTTAATGACTTTTTAAAGAGGTTTTATTTATTTATTTATTTATTTATTTATTTATTTTTTACTGTGTTATACTGAATAAAATTTAGTTACATATTTTTATATTTAATTTCCCTTTTGTCTTTTTTTTAAAGGGGGGTGATTAAGGTATATATGTGAATACATATTTATTTTTTATATGAATTTAACTAACTACAAGTTTATGCCAGTAAACTATCTTTTCTCTCGCTTTATCATTAAATAAACTTTAAAGCCATAAAGTCTCGGGATTTCATTTTTTTTTAATATTAAAAGCAGACGAGAGAGAGAGAGAGAAAAGCAGAAGAGAGAGAGAAGAGAGAGAGAGAGAGAGAGAGAGAGAGAGAGGTTTATCGTGTTGATGAAGTGGTATCCAGGGACAATCAATGTAAATCATGCGATTAGCCAATCAAAACGCTCGTTACATATCTGTAACCATGACACATATCGTATTAACGAATTATCGAACATATCGCATTAACGAATTATCGGACACATTCTTCATTACCGTTCGATAATTTTTAAAGACCGTTAAATCGCTTTATCGGTCGTTAAAGCGCTTTATCGAATCTATATCCATTTATCGTTCGTTAAATAAAAATAGTGGAAATTTTGTTCTTGTTATCGACGCCAATGCAACATTAAACTCGTTAAAGCGCTTTAACGACCGTTAAAGCACTTTATCGAACTTTTGTTGTCGAGGCGTGCCATAGCAGACGGCATAGTTATTATCACAGCTACACCTATCAGATAGAATGTTTATTGTAACAGTAATTGCTTGATCAATACACAATTCTCAGAATCGCTTGTGTACTGCCCATAAAAGGCAAAAAGGCACTCAGGTCCACACCCCCGGTTGCCTGCACACATTCACTGGTACATAAATACTAAAGACAAACACGTAAGCGAGGAGATGGAACAAGGAGAGCAGTCCGACAAGATGTAGTCGGTTCCCTCGGAGGCTGTGTGGACGTAGCATACATCTCCAGCACCAACACCACACATCAACATGTACACCACAAACAGATACCAGCATTTAGAATGGAAAAAAGCATTTGGAATCCAACAGTGGAGTTATAGAACTTTTCATTTATTTCATTTAACTACCATAGTGTTACAACCTATCTGATGACTAAAGACAGATATACCAAACAAATAGATCAAAACCCCCATAAGTTACCCAAAGTACTTTAAGTATATATAGTATTTAAATTTTCCCAAGGACCGTTTTACATTGGTACAGCTTTACCATCAAGCATCTCCACTTCAGCAACTCTAAAGCGTCTTGGGGACCTTTCCGGGAACGGTGTTGGAAACTGTTACTGGGTATGATGTGACTCCCAGATACTACCGTACATGATATAACTGGCATTTGTAACTGAGGCACTCTGGTTCGGTTCCCCAACATTGTCATATGGGACATTGCTGACAATTGCTTCTGAATCTCGTGTGGCTCCCCAACGATGTTCTATATATATATGACGCCACTAACTCGGGTTAACGATATGCACATGCAGAAGTGAGTAACGGTTACCTTTGAAATTTATTGCTTTTTATTTAGTTCTTCGATCCACATCAGCATTTGTAGTTGACACGGACGCTGGTAGTGAAAAACATGAGCGTAATGCGAATTTTAAGCTACTTTTACATGGACGGGCTTAGCTACATCGGACAAAATTACACTGTTTTTCTGTGTTTTCCGTTTGAACATTTTATTTAGATTTTAAATTATGTCCAAAAATTGGATGCCAACTTAAAGAATATTTATCTGGGAACAAAATGACACCAAGATCACGATGATCGGACACAAATTAAAAAAGTAATGTAAAGTTTTGTCGGAGCACCTACACTTGAAAGATCCGATTCGTTGTTCCCCTTTACTCTTTTTTATATACTTATCGGTATTTTTTAAATTTTATTATGAAACTGGCCCCTGTGCACGAAAGGACGAAAACTCGAATTTAATGCCTCCCTCTTAATTCAAACTGAGGCGGCGATAAAAATGTTTAGGACCAAACAAATGAAATAGACTTTCAAACTACTAGTAGTAAATTCTAACCCAGTGACATCTCAGTAACGAATATGCGACGGAAATATAATACTTCATTTTTGAGTTTTTAAGCCTATTCACAGATCTTTTAATTGTTATATAAACAATAAAAACCATAATTTACACATATATAATTTTGATCCCGCCAGATCAAAATAGGTCGTGCATACTATATAATATTAACTAGAAAAACTGTGAGCCACGAGCTCACAAAAATACCCTCCTCCACCCGCCCCCCCCCCCCCCCCCCATAAAAAAATCCATCGGATCAAATTTTTGAATAGGAGGCGCACATCTACATTATATCACAAAGATTGTGTGAAAGTTTCATGAGAATCCATAGAAGGGTTTAGGAGGAGTTGCGGATAAGAGATAGGTACCCTAAGGTGTAACGGAAGGACGGACGGACACCCCTATCACCAGTACCGTAACTAGGCCCTTAAATAAACCGAGGCAAGAAATGGTAGGAAAGAATTGAAGACCAATTTATATATATAATGGCATACAGTACCAACAGTCTCAATGTTTTACATCTTTCAAATGTAAGAAAGGATAATAGGAAAGCTCAAAACTAGACAGCTCTTGTTAAATAAGTGGGATGGTTATGTGCCATGAAAACTAGTTTAACCACACCACTAAATCTTGTAATCCAGGTTAGAGGGTAGTTTAAACGTTTAAATTTTATGTGGATGGGTATCAGAAAAAATAAGATCTATCATTCAACATGGATTTTTCAAAATGTTTCTGCGTTTTCATAAGCAAGATCACTTGATACATTTACACAAAACAAGACGCTAAATGTCGTAGACAGTACTGCAATAAGCTAGTTACCAGAATGAGCAATGAAATAATAATGTAAACGTTTAATGTGACAATATTTAGAGAAGCCTGAGTCTCACTCTGGGATCGAAGTCTTAGAACGCCAGTTCAATTCTCCTGGTCGGATTCCCCGGACAAGCCCATCGCTTAAAGACGTACATAGTACGTACAGAGACGTGCAAAAAGATTTTATATAGTGGTTTAATCTATCCAGCGTCGTCATCTCTGTGGATATACGGACATTCTGTTATCTGACATACTGCTTCTTTGCCATGTGTTCAGTCAGCGTAGTGCTGAAAAGGATCCTTCGCAGCTACACGATCCAACGGGCAAAGTCGCCAAAAGCCGTATAATCATTGTGACGTTCGGGTAATACTTCATTGAACCAACTTTTACCGAGGCAGTTGCCTCGGTTGCCTCATAGGTAGTTACGGTACTGATCACTATATATATACCTCCAATTTTAAGCGGGGTGGAGGGGGTATAAATATATGCACATAATTTGACTGTAAACGAACCTTTATTGGTTGAGTACTGAAATTGGTACATTTACCTGGGTAAGAAAATTCAATGGTACGTTTTCACTTGCGTTCGTATTGATGTTACAAGCGGCACCTTAGAGATTATGTAAACAACCTATGTAAAACAACCTACAGGTGGATTAAGTGTTTAAATGTCCACTTTATAACTTCATATAAATAGGTAAGTACTTCAATCTGATCTTAGTTAAGTTGCATTGATTTCATTCCCCTAAGTATCCATGTCAGTTGAAATAATGATGTAAAATCGTGCATTTTAGGGCAGAAAATAAATTACCTACAATTTTAGTCTTTTTTCAGAACAATCACGAACTCAAATATTTTATAGATGTTAAATAGGATGGGTACAAATCAATAAAACATTATATAGGCAAACAACATTGACCTGTCAGTTTGACCTTTCATAAGGAATATTCATATAAAGAAGGGTCCATCCAATACATAGATAGCGTAAGGATTCGCAGTTAATACATATACACATTGCCCATGATTAGTGTTCACATTAGGTAGACGATATATATACACGCATGGTCCCTATGACTTAAATTTTCTTGTCCATAATGAATATTTAAATCAAAGATCAAGCGGACAGGTCAATGTTGTTAATACTTATAGTATCTAAGCTTCTACATCTGTATCAGTATTTAGCTCACCTGACCGAAGGTCATGTGAGCTCATGTCATAGCACAGTGTGTGCATGTGCTTGTGTTAGTACGTCGTTAACAACTTTTTTTTAGACTACTCCGCTAAAACTGCTTGACGGATTTCAATGAATCTTGGTCGGAAGTATATGTGGGCCTTTGAAATTCAGATTTGTTCGTGTCTTTGCCATGGCTACCATAACCAGGTAAAGATTAATAACCTATGGATGCAAAAATCTTAAAAAACTCCTTCTTTTTTTAAACTGACAATTGGAGAAAAAAATCTGATGTGATATTTGGCATCAGCCTAAAGTTTGTTACTCGTAAAATTCAGCTAAAAATTGGTTACCCGTTTTTGCTTTTAATTTTTAAAAAACCTAAAAAATAGCTTGAAATTGTTATAACTAGAATATTTGATCAGATACTGGCATGGGGTTTTCACAATTTTAACATACTCTTGTAATTACCTTCAAAAAGGGGTCAAAGTCAATTTTGAAGGTCATGGCCTAATTTGTTACCTTTCTGAATTTATTTATTATCTGGAAAACTATAAACTTTTTGTATGGGCATATATATTAGAATATTGTTGGTATTGATGTATTACAATCATTTTTAAATATGGATTAAGGTCATGGGTTCAAAGGTCAGGGTCACATGTAAACAAATACTGAAATTGCTAATAACAGTCCAACCTGCCTTAAAGGCCAGCTCTATATAAGGGCCACCTGCTTATAAAGGCCAGTGGAATTGTATCCCAATTGTTCTTTATTCATATTATTTGAACCTGTATATAAAGGCCACCTGCCCATAAAGGCCACTTTTTCTGGTTCCCTTAGGTGGCCTTAACAGACAGGTTTGAATGTATATGGAATGTTTTAAACTTTTTCTATGGGCATGTATATTAGAATATTGTAGGTATTAACAGTTTAACACATCAATCATTTTGATATATAGATGAAGTTCATTCACTTATTGGTTCAAAGGTAAAGGTCACAGATTGGAAAGAATACGGAAATGGTTAATTATCTAAAAACTATAAACATGGTTATAAGGTATTGATCAGGCCTAATGGGCCTCTTGTTCATTTTCCAGATACTTCTTTTAGGCATGTGCTTATTTAAGCTTAGCGTGTGCAAGTGTGATTTAGTGCAAAAATGCATGTGACATATGCTCAATGCTTGTTGAACACACCCATGTCATACACATACCTGTCAAGTATCACACTTTGCAGATGAGAGTCATGCATTTTGATATTAAACTTGAATGCCTCTTCCGTGCATATTGGTCTCACTTTGTTTGCTTCCTATTACCCTTGGCAACTATGTGTATGTCATGTTATCTTAAGGGTTACAGCACCTCAGTTTTGAAAATGACACCCAGGTCATTATACCAAATTTTGGTCACAACCCAATGTAAACTCATAGTCTTATATTGTTGAACAATCAGAACATTTTCTGACCAGGAGATTGGAATTTCCTTATCTCTGTCTGGAACGAGTAATTGATTATTTTTCTCGCATATAGATTCTAATTGAAGCCTAAAGACATTGAAATTCCCTACTACAAAACAGATTTTGCTAGTGGATGAATACATGTATGACGTAATATTGTAACATCATCAATGACATGTCGCTCAGAGCAGAAATTTGGACCTATGCGATAACAAATAACAACAAAATACATTTTTTTTTTTTTTTTTTTACACTTTTAGGTCAAAATTATAAGTAACAATAAAATAGAATTAAAAATTATAGAAATCAGTTGTTAGGGAGATAGCTCTAATATGTTATGATATCCCTTGTATCATGAATTACGCCCGTTGCTATTGTTGAAAAATTAGTCCCCGTTGTACTGAGATACCCTACACACGCTCATGTGGTGTGCGATATGGAAAAAATATTGCACCACCTATCCCATGAGATTAGTTTGTCACATATGCGAGAAAAGTTTACATCACATAGCCTTAATTATATATTGTTCATAACATGGCTAATATATGAACTATTTTGAGTTGTTGGCAATGCCTCTAGGTTGTATACTGGTGCTGTCATTGTAATATTGCTTTTAGTAGTGTTGAACTGTACTTCCTTCTACAATCAGAACACCTTTTCTGGTAGTGGACAATCTTTGCCGATAATCAAATTGGCCAACTTTAATCAAAAACAATTCAACATGTTCAGGGATTGAAATTGTTCAGCGATTTTGTTTGCCAAAAATTATTACAGAATAAAGGTAGTTTCTCCTGGGTAAAAAATGACTAAAATTTTCCAATTTGACTGCTGAAATTCGTAAAATAACAGTGGTTTACTAGCTAGTTAAACTCACAAAATGTTAGATATTGTTACAATATAACATCTTTGCATTGAGAATCATAAGCCATTGCATCTATTCATTTTGCAGTTTGCTGTATTTCAGATCTTCAGATTTTCCCAATGTACCAGGCAGAAGGTAGTTTTTAAAAATGTAACAAAATCACTGTCGTTGTGCCTTTAAACACTGATAAGAGGGATTTTTCTGACCTTTTTTGGGAAAAGGACCTTGGGATGAAATTGGGAAAATGCTCAACAAAAATGTAATTTTGGGAAAAATCACAACAACATATTAGAAATTATAGACCACTAGAATACTGATAATTGAACAAATTATATTGGTGTTCACAGCAAAATGGCGCTGTCTCTTTTGTCTCTATATAAATCATCTAGCAAAATGTGGGTTAATATAGATTGAAATCGTTATCAGAACGAGATATCCTCCCAATATGATGTTGATGATCTTGTGAATTTTTTTCTCTCAAAAAATTGATAAACATAGCTAATTGGGAATTTTTTACTACAGAATTGGGAAAAATGTATGTTTTTTGCATTGGCAATGGGTCCCTTTACCGGACCCTGTGGATACCCAGAAAAATCCCTGGATAATAATTTCATCACCATAGTGTTATTCACATATATTTTAATGATTTTTAATTGTGATAATTTTTTAATTCAGAAGATTTCAAACTTCATTTTTATGCTGCATAAATTTATGTCTGAAGTATAAATTCTTGAAATTTTGACAAACATTTGCTACCATGGTATCCACACAAAATTTAAAATCATGGTACTTTACAAATCAAAATAGGTCATTATTCTCAGAATAAGATGGTCAACAAACCTTGAACTAAAGATGTAAAATGAAAAATATTTCTCTGAATAGGTAATTTTTTTCTTTTCTTTGCCAATATGGCACCCAAAACTAAACTTGAGGGACAACGCATTTATCTGGTTTCCTGTGTACATGAATAGAGTAAATAAGTAGTCCTTCAAGTTAAGTTTTGGGTGCCATGTTGATGGCATCACTTCTGTGGTCGCCTGGGAAAAATGGAAGTGAAAATTGTGATATTTTTTGTTTGGTTTCATTGCCTCATATTTTTTAAAAAAGTGTGTCAACCATGCTGAAGGCAAATGGCAATGTTTATAAACATTCATAGTGGGGCCTGTGACCTAGGAATTGCATAGTGTTGCTCAAGTCCTTACATTAGTAATAAAGTGCAATGCAAATCAGGTTAGATTTGGTGCATAATTAAATATCCATTTCCTCACCAAGTGGCCCGGCTAAGGATCGAACCCCGCCCTCCCAAGTTAGATTTGGTGCAAAACTCAGGATTACGGGGATTAATTTGGGTCAAGTCCTTACATTTGAAATATAGTGCAATGTACAACCAGGTTAGATTTGGTGCTGTAATAAAATTCAATTCCTCACCGAGTGCCCCAGCTAAGGATCGAGCTGGTCCTCTCAAAACTCAGTATTACAGGGATTTTTCCAGGGTATTTTAGCCCCCGAGGATGAGTTGGGAAAAATGTATCAGCAGATCATCAAATGTTGTTTTTTTTAAATTTTAACATGTACATCTTTCGTTTTTATACTTAAAACATTAAAAGTGGAGTAAAAAAGCCTCTAGCTAGATTACCATATAAGGCTGTAATGATATACCAACCTCATGATAGGATACATAATTTACTGTTCACATGGGAAGATATGAGTACATGTAATAAAAAGAACACTTTATGTGAAAAAAATTATATTTTATCACAGAAAAAACGTTCAGCTATGTGATGACATTTGTTCTGCAGTAATGACATCATTATTTACATACTGTAAAACTCTTTTTTTTTCGCGGCATGATATTTTCGCGTTATTTGTATCAAAGTCAATTCGTGGCATGAAATTTTTGCGATATCCTGTTGAGAGCCTGATCCCATCGTGAGCCCCTCATGTAAAAGTCATAAAAGTGCATTCATATTTATTCGATCAAATTTATTTTTGCGCATATTATTTTCAAGATTTTCTATGAACTCGCGAATTACGCGAAAATAACATGCACGCGACAATTTCATGTTTTACAGTATGACAAATCGGAGATTCCACAATGGTGTCACAATGAGTAATCTAACTAACAGTGTAAGTGTAATTTACCACAAATTTGTATCGTCACACACTGTGGTGAGACACAAGACCTCGTTTATTTTAAGGTCCCATCTGAAAGAACAGTGACTTTCATTTCATATTGTTGAGTGCTTGGCAAAGAGTGAGTGAGTAAGTGAGTAATGGTGTTTAACGTCCCAGTCAAGAATATTTCACTTATATTGAGACGTTGCCAGCTATAGGCGAAAGAGCAGAAATTTTTGCCTGTGCATTGCACTTATGGCATTATACAGCAGGGTTCTTTATCCTGCTAAGCCCACCGTGACACGGGACCTCGTTTATTTTAAGTTCCCACCGAAAGAACCGTGACTTTCATTTTGTAATGCCGAGTGCTTTGCGAAAGAACAGTCACTATCCACTTTCAAGTCTTGGGTCAGACCCAGTCTGGCTTCAAACCCATGACCTCCCACTTAATTACGGAGCGAGCACTCTACCAACTAAGCTACTGCAGTAGTCTCTACATGAATGAGTTGAGTGGAATAATTATATAGGAGTTTTATGCCCCTGTCTTTCGCTTTTATTGAAGCAGTCAGTTTAGTGATGGTAGGGAAAACAGTATGCAAAATGTCAAATTATATCATTTTTCCATTACCAAAAGTAAAAAAAAATTACCAAAAGTAGAGGAGGGCGCGGTGGCCTAATGGATAAGACATCAGTCTTCAAATCCAGGGTCTCTCACCGCTGTGAGTTCGAGTCCCGCTCGGACCACATGTGGGAAAGTGAATTTTCCTTACCGTTGGCCTTTACTGATTCACCTGGTATCAGTATAATGGACTGGGGGAGTGGTACGCTTGTCTGCGGCGTACTGACTCTGTGAGCTAGCACGGTAAAGTCGCCCTGAGTGCATGCTAGTACAAGGCAGACAATACAACACACTCGCACTTCACACACATACACAAAAATTGTTCATAGATTAATCCATAGAGATTAATTAAATAGTTCTCGTCGCGAATAGCTGAAAAAAATTGCTGATGCGACGTTAAGCAACATTCATCCAAACCAACCATTACCAAAAGTAAAATTGATTTCTTTTCTGTAATGAAAAAAGACTTGTCCACAGTCGGTCATTTGTTTGTCCACTCTTCATTCATGGTTACTTAAAATATAATTGTTTTTTTTCTGTCCATGTAATTATTGACTTTCAAGAATTAATTTACGAAGCTGTACGTAACATCGTGGTGGTTGTCAATCATGCCAGACATCTGGATCTCATAAACTCTTGAGAACTCTTCAATTTAGAAGGTAACAAATTACATTACTGCCTGAAATCATATCATTGGGGCCTAGTTTTAGGTTTTATCGTAAAATGGCTCGTTTGGAAGCATTTTAATTACGTACAGTACACATATCACAGTCAATAAAAAGCAGAGGCAAATCCCGAAACTCCCCGGTGAATGTGTATACATGCCTCGTTGTCTACAGTATTGATTTTGATATAATATCAGAGCTATTGAATTTTCTATTTGCCTCAACAGTACTTGGAAAACAATACAGTGATTTAATTGTTTTGAATCGGTTTGATATGTTGTCATCTTGGATTAAAAGAATATGCCAGCTTTTGTCAAAAGTATGTATAAATTTATTTTCTTAATATTTAAAAAAAATTGATATTTTGTCATCTTGGATAGAAAGAATATGCCAGCTTTTGTCAAAAGTATGTATAAATTTATTTTCTTAATATTTTAAAAACAAATACTGATATTTTGTCATCTTGGATAGAAAGAATATGCCCGCTTTTGTCAAAAGTAAGTATAAATTTTCTATAAAATATTAGTGTTTATATGTTCACTTGGCATGACTCAAAATTCCACCTAAAATAGGCACCATAGCACATACAGTTTTGATTTAGCAACCATGTTTTGTGCTATAACAGGGATTTTTCTGGTCTTTTTGGGAAAAGGACCTTGGGATGATATTGGGAAAAAATGCTTGACAAACATTTGATTTTGGGAAAAATCACTACAACATATTAGAAATTTTAGACCACTTTTATATTGGCAATGGGGTTCGCCCCCGTACAACATGATCAGTACCTCTTAACGTTTGTGCGGAACATTTTGGAAAACGTCAACGTTGCAAATTCCCGGAATAACATCGTTTTTATGGGAAAGCGTCATATTGTGCGATTCCATGTCCATTGGAAACAAGCGTTTCACAGACACGTTAAAAGGTATCACGTGGTACAGCGGCGAACCCCATTGAACAAATTATATCACATCAAAGCAAAATAGCAGGAGTAGAGAGCAAGATGCAGGTTAACATCGAGTGAAACAGAGCTCCAGATAAGAGGAGTATCTGTATAAATACCCTTTAATTTTTTTTAAAATACTGTTCAAATTGTAAATGTAAGGGTATCAAAACCCTTTGAAAATCCTCATTCCCCTTTACAATTCTTATAACAGTAGAGCCTGCTATGGAGGTTGAACTCCTAAACCAAGTACCATTGTCACAATGAAGATGATGTTACTGTATTATTGTTACACTTTTTGGAATAAATGGCTTTAAAAATTGAAAATACTCTTTACATTTTTATGGATCAGTGTTAATGCTCTTTCGATTTTACAGGATACCCTTTAGAAAAAAAAATAGGGGTAGTGACTCTTCATGTCAAATTCTTATCTGGAGCTCTGGTGAAATCAATATCAGAATGAGTTAACTATCCTCGGATTATGAGTCTATTACTAATGACCTTGTGTGTGTTTTAAATTTCTTACTCAGGGCCAATTTGGATTATTTTCACTAAAGAATTGGGAAAAATTCATGCTTTTGCATTGGGAATTTGTCCCTTTACCAGACACTGTGGATACCCAAAAAATCCCTGTATTATAAGTCACCAATTTGGCTACCAAAATTTATATCATCATTTTACAACTTTGGCCATTAGGTTGAAGCTTTAAGTGCACTACTCTTTTACATTGAATTAAAAAAATTATTAATGTCACATGCTTTTCACACACCCGAAGTTAAGACGTAAATGATTAAGAAAATGACATGAAGAGTGCCAAGTTTATTATTTGCATTACACACATGGCAGGTGTATCTAGCTAAACAGGAAATACTTATCCTTCTGAAGCACCCTGGCCTCACTTCCCTGGTTGAAGTTCACATGTTTTACCTAACTTGTCAGTCTCAATCATTTACTTTGCTTCTGGATTGTGATTTGGACATGGATTAGTATGTTTGTTTTTTATTCCAATCACAATCTCAAAAGCAAAATGAAACCTTGGAAACAGGAAAATTCAAATAAACAAGATTAAGCTGTTCCTACATCAGGGTGGGGATAACCGAGTGTTACTTTACTGACTTTCAAAATAAGTTGTGAGTTGGAACGTCACTCGGGACTTGTAAATTTTATGTTTTTGATTTCATATCAGTGAGTGCATGAAAAACTAGAAATAAAAAATTTTGTTATTTGTTACATTTTCTTTAAACATTTATTTTACTGGTAGGTTACTAAAATTTTTGATTGTTATCTAAAACTTTTTGACAAGCCACACAGGCTTCTTTATAATTTTACTGAGTCACTCATGTATATTCTCTGTATTTAAGTTTATACTTGTATAAATACGGTCTTTATGTGGTTTAAATTAGCTAGATTATAATTATCCTATTACAGTAATCAATATATTTGTCATTGATACCATATTTAGTACTCTTATGTTATTGTAACTGATATACATGTACTTTTATAGGCAAACAACACTGACCTGTCCGCATGACCTTTTATTAAAAAAATTATATAGAGCCAGTGCATTTATGCACAGTCCAACTTGCCTTAAAGGCCACCTCTATATAAGGGTCACCTGCTTATAAAGGCCAGAAGAATTGTAACCAAATTGTTCGTTATTCATATTATTTGAACCTGTATATAAAGGCAACCTGCCAAGAAAGGCCACTTTTACTGGTTCCCTTGGGTGGCCTTTATAGACAGGGTTGACTGTATTTTAAATAACCTAGTTGGAAATATTAGATAAATATTATATACACAATGTGTATACAGTCAAACCTGCCTTAAAGGCCACCTCTATATCAGGACCACCTGCTTAAAAAGGCCAGTAGAATTGTTTTCCAATTGTTCTTTATTCATATTATTTGAACCTGTATATAAAACCAACTTGCCCATAAAGTCCACTTTTACTGGTTCCCTTGGATGGCCTTTATAGACAGGTTTGACTGTATAGGGAAAACACTACATCACAGGGAAACAGACAACATTTTCCATGTGTACATGAATTACTGATTCACTATCCATGTGTTGGGTGGATCCTCCAGTGAATATTCTTGGTGAAAGGTCAAGCAGATAACCTATAACCATTGACCTGTCTAGAAATGACGTTTATAGTGTTATTACTTCCATGGAATGAGTAAGTAATGGTGTTTAACGTCCCAGTCAAGAATATTTCACTTATATCGAGACATCGCCAGCTATAAGTGAAGGTGCAGAAATTTTGCCTGTGTGTTGCGCTGATAGCATTATACAGCAGGGTTCTTTATCGTGCCAAGCCTACCAAGACTCGGGACCTCATTTATTTTAAGTTCCCATCCGAAAGAACCGTGACTTTCATTTCGTAATGCCGAGTGCTTGGCTAAAGAACAGTCACTACCCATTTTTAAGTCTTGGGTTAGACCCACTTCCATTGCTGTGTAAAGCAAACTGTTTTGATTCAAACCCACTGGATGATTCAAATATTGAAATCTTAATTTAAAAACAGTTAAAACAATGATTACCCTATAAAGCATGCTAACGTGTTATAATTAGTTTGCTTTGAAAGTCAATGGAACTGATAGCAATGTAAAAATGTTAAGACAGCTCATTGGTCATATTTACATTTCCTATTTTTTGTTGCAATTTGATTATTATTTATATGGTGTTGTGGGCATGCAGGTGGGTGGTGGTTGTGCTGGTATGTGGGCGGGAGGATAGTTTTCATGACTTTTTATCCAAACGCCTGCAGATATGGAACTAATACTTGGTATGTGAGCCAACCATCATGAGCTACAGATCAAATTTGAGTCATGTTCCAGGGATTTTTGATGAAATTTTGGGCCTTGAACTTAGAAAGATTCTTTAAAATAACACATTCTAGGACTTTTTTCAAAATGCTTGCAGATCTATATTAAACTATTATTTAGTATGTAATTCTACCATCTTGAGTTACATATCTAATGCGAGTTTTGTTTCATTAAAACATGTGCATAAAGACTGACTTGTGGTGTCTAATGAATATGCTTTTATACCCCCCCGCTTAAAAGGGGGGGGGGGTATAAAGTGATAGGGGTGTCCATCCATCTGTCTGTCCATCCGGCCGTCCATCCTTCCGTTACACCTTAGGGTACCTATCTCTTATCCACAACTCCTCCTAAACCCTTCAATGGATTTTCATGAAACTTTCACACAATTTTGTGATATAATAAAGATGTGCACCTCCTATTTAAGAATTTGATCCGATGAATTTTTTTATGTAGGGGAGCAGGGGGTATTTTTTGTGAGCTTGTGGCTCACAGTTTTTCTAATTTTTATCCAAGATCATGGGGGGGGGGGGGGGGAGGAGGGTTTGTGAGCTTGTGGCTCACAGTTTGTTTTTCTAGTTTTAAAAAGGTGGTCTTTAAATAGAGGTTTGCTTGAGTTGAAATAAAGGGACCTTAATTTACACTGGACTTAATGTACAGGTAGTCTTTATATGAAAGATGTGTATTTTGATTAAAATATGAAACAAAGGGACCTTAAACACTGGACTTAATGTAAAGGTTGTCTTTATATGAAAGAGGTATACAGTCAAACCCGTTTATAAAGGCCACCAAAGGGAACCAGTAAAAGTGGCCTTTATGGGCAGATGGTCTTTATATACAGGTTCAAATAATATGAATAAAGAACAATTGAAATACAATTCTACTGGCCTTTAAAAGCAGGTGGCCCTTATATAGAGGTGGCCTTTAAGGCAGGTTGGACTGTATTTTGGTTCAAGCAAAGGCCAACATGGAGATATTAACCTGTATGAACAGGTTGTCTTCATATTGAGGTCATTTGTATAGCAGGTCTTATTGTAAATACCAGGAGTTTAAAATTCCTCTGGTCTGATGTCGGGACCTATTGATTTTACGTTGGGTCCTCTTGATATGTAAACTGTAAAAGTCTGTCATGGCAGTGTCATTTTCGTAACAGGATAACATTTGACTTGAAAATCTGATGACCCTTTTATTTATTGTACCAGGATAACATTTTAACTTAAAAATCTGATGACCCTTTTATTTATTTTACCAGGATAACATTTAACTCAAAAATCTGATGGTCCTTTTATTTATTTTACCAGGATAACATTTTAACTTAAAAATCTGATGACCCTGTCATTTTTTACCAGGATAACATTTAACTTAAAAATCTGATGGCCCTTTTATTTATTGTACCAGGATAACATTTTAACTTAAAAATCTGATGACCCTTTCATTTATTTTACCAGGATTATACTAGCTGGTTAAGTCGCAATATAAGTGAAATATTCTTGAGCGGGACATATTTTAAGTTCCATTCAATCAGTCCATCAATCACTCCACTCTTAAAGTACATATATATATATATATTTTAGTCCAATAAATGTATAGATCTATATGTGCGTGGTGTGTGGACTAACTATTCGTTGCCACAATACACTTTGTATTTGTAACAATAACTATAGTGAATTAATTAGAAATTTAACAGATGTTTGTTGAACTCGGCTGTTATACAGACTAGCAAATCAGGCGTTGTGTCGTAACACAGACGTGGGACCATGCAACTCCCATAGGCCAATATCTGTAATTAAGTCCTACAATACTTGGTTACATGTACCGTGAAATCCCAATGTATTAACGTCGTAATAAAAGAAATTTTTTGCCTGTTAAATGTACATAATCAAGAAAAAAATAGGTCAGTTAGATTCATCAATAATATGACCGAGAGTGCTTGATTACATGGTTTCAATATCATCATGTTTAGTCTACTAGGGCAATGGAACAACAATTTTCTGATTTTCATACTATTTGGAGATGTTATCGTGGACAAAATAGGTAGCATGACATTGTGGAAAAATGATGATTTTCATACATATTTAAACAAAAAAATTAAATTTTTCGTTTTCACAGAAAAATGATGATTTGGCAGTGATAATAGCATGATTTTTGTACAATTTCTAAAATAAAATATAATTTTTAGTTTTTCGCGATAATTTGATTTTTGTACATATATTTAACAGAAAAATAATTTTTTGTTTTCGTGCCAAAATGGTAAAATGGTTGTGATAATTTGATTTTTGTAAAAATAAAATTTTAAATTTTCGCAGGAAAATGACAGTTTGGTTTTTAAAATACCGTGATTTTGTACATATTTAACCAGAAAAAAATTTCTTATTTTCTATTTGTTTCTACCAAATTGTCACAAAACAATGAAACCACTCTTATCATTTAATTGTGAAGAAGTTTCAATTTTTTTTAGATTTCACAATTTTATTTGGTCATCTGGTCATAAGCACTCAAATTGATTGATTGATTGATTGATTGATTGATTGATTGATTGATTGATTGGTTGGTTGGTTGGTTGGTTGGTTGGTTGGTTGGTTGGTTGGTTGATTGATTGATTGATTGGTTGGTTGGTTGGTTGGTTGGTTGGTTGGTTGGTTGGTTGATTGATTGATTGATTGATTGGTTGGTTGGTTGGTTGGTTGGTTGGTTGGTTGATTGATTGATCAATTGAATCCCAGTCAAGAATATTTTTCACTTACATTGAGACATCATCAGCTATAGGTGAAGTGACAGAAATTTTTACCTTTGCAGTGTGTCAGGGCAATGTGTAAGTACCGGTAGGTTTCTTCAATGGTAGCTTGCCGTGACAGGGGGCTTTGGCTTTAAAGGTTTCTTCTGAAGAACCCCCCTGATTTTCATTTCTAAATGTCAAGTGCATGGCGAAAAACTGTCACTGCCAATTTTCTAGTCTTGGTTAGGCCAGGCTGTACAAGGTTCCAACACACGGAATCCCACATATCAAGCTATCAGCTGAGCTTCCATAGTGGTCAAAGTTTCTACGATATCACAATTTTATCTGGTCATTTTGTTTAAGACACTTCAGTTAAAAATTGAGAACCATAAATTGTTTTACTTAATTCAGGTCCCGGTTTCACAATTATTCCTTAGCTAAGGTTTTCCTTAACTTAAATTTAGCTAATTTTTATAATCTCTCTTTTGAACTACGGGTGAATATTTTTGTGAAAACTAAATGCAGATGTTTTAATCTAGAAGTGATCTTAAAAATGACACTTGAAATTCCTAAATAACTTAAAAATTAACAACATAATGATTTTATCATTTTGAAATTTTGCAATATTTATTAAAGGAAAATCTTAGCTAAGGAATGATTGTGAAACTGGGTCCAGTTTCATAATTATTCCTTAAGCATGTTAACTCAGATTTAGCGTAACTTAACAATTAAAATGTAACAATTTTTGTGTAATTAGATTACAGGTGTAATGAGCTTTAAAATTACAATTAAAATTTTTGAATATCTTGAAAACTAACAACATAAATGAGATACAACATTTACCAGATTTTACTTAAGAAAATATATCGTAAAACTTTGTCCTCATAAGTTTGTAGTTTAAGAAACAGAATATAAATTGGTTTGGCCTGTAAGGTTATATTAGTTTCAGCTGAGGTCTCACAGTCTGTGGTTTAAAAAATGGAAAATAAATTTGATTGGCCTCGGGTCCCAGTTTCACAATTTTTTTAAACTAAGATTTTCATTATTTTAAGTCTGGCGAAATTTCAAATCTTAAAAATTTTGTTAATTTATAAGTTATTAAGAAATTGAAGATGTCATTTTGAAGACCAATCTTAGCTGAAAATATTTGTATTACCATAGTTTTGCTAAAAATATTTCAAGCAATGATTTTCAAAATTTGCTAAACTAAAGTTAAGAAAAATCTTAGTTAAGGAATGATTGTGACAATGGAGCCTAGTCTGGCAAGTCTGTTTCAAGAAACAGAAAATAAATTTGTTTGGCCTGTAAGTTCATATAAGTTTCAGCTGAGGTCTCGCAGAGAGTAATTGTAATACAAACTAGACCATCAACATTGAACAGGCCAATAGTATAACCAAACAACATTGACCTGTCTGTCTGACCTTCATATTTATTATGGACGAGTAGAACGGGTTGGGGTGAGCCCCGGTGAACCATTGCATCACTAATCAGTACATTTATTTATTGCAAAAAGGTGTTAATTTCACCTACATCATAGAAACATGTATCATTGATGTATTAGCTGTAAATCCTAAATCTATATTGATGTATTGGCTGGCTTATTGTATATTCCGAACTGAAAGGTCAAGCAGACAGGTCAATGTTGTTTGCCTGTAATTAATGCTGATTTGAGATATATTAGTAGATCATTCAACTTTGACTTACTGGCCAATAAGTCTGTGCCAATAACGGTCATTGTAAAAGAATTATCTAGTATCTGATTGACCATTGTTATGCTGGACTTAAGTACATGTAGACTTTAAATTATTGCGTGCTTTTTTTTGCCCCGGTCAAGATTTGGTCATTTTTATGTCAAATTGGTCAGTTATAAGATGGTAATTGAAACATAACTAGACTTGTATAAAAACCACGTAGGTTTCAACTTTTACAAAAAATATTGTCGTGGAAAAAATTTCATGGATATTTGTAGTGTAAAAATATATCACATTGATAGCCATGGTAAGTAAAAAATTTTCCTTGTAATTAAATTTATCAGTAAATCCCCCCATAAATATTTGTGATTTTACCATGTTTTTATGAGATTCATAGATTGAATTAGTCAAGGATATTTTACTTATATCGAGACATCACCAGGTATACGGGTAAAGTGACAGAAGTTTTTACCTTTACAGTGCAGGGAGTGTTCTTTAATGTGCCATGCCTGCAGTCACACGGGACATCAGTCTCCTTGGAAGGAACCCAGTGACTTTTATTTCTAGATGTCAAGTGCTTTGTATAAGAACACTCACTACCTTTTTATATATTATACTATTACCACCACCATAGTCTAGATAGCTAATTCATTTTCAAGTAAAATAATTAAAATTTAAAAGCATTAAACTGCAGTTTAGTGCTTTTAAATTTTAATTATTTTACTTAATAATGAATAAGCAATCTAATTAGAACCCACAACTTCTCACATACGAAAGGAGCACAGTTTACGGTTCACACCCTGGCCTGGGTTGAACCCATGACCTCCCACATACGAAGGGGACAATCTACCAACTGATCAAGCTGCCATAGTAGTGGTTTCATTTTATTGAGTGCTGTGGGGATTAAACAGTTTTATCAAAAATCTCTGCAACAAAAAGTGCATCTTTATGGGTGCATTAAATGATTAAATATTTTATTTTCCATATTGTGCCTGATCTGTGTTTTATACAATTTTGTAAGTGCATTAACTGTTTTATATTCCGTATTGTTCATAGTCTGTATTTTATACAATTTCATATGTTATGAGAAATCATATCTGATTTCATTTATGCAACATGGGACATCATATGTAATGGAAATACATTTATAGATATAGATATATATCTGTTTAATATTCTCCAGATGCCATAAAATACAAAGTTCCCCGCTTCTAGCTATTAGGATACATGATTCAAATTAGGAAAAAGTAAAAGAAAACATAAAATCCCACGATTCCATCACCATTAATCAAACAGCCAATCAAAATGTTGATTTTATGATCCAGTGGACTCAATTTTCAAATCTTTTGATGCTTTGTTGTGTTAATGTTTTTGATTGGCTAGAATTGGCCCACATATTCTCTAGAGGAATTTGAAAAAAATGAATTTTATTGGAAAGTTGAGAATAATGATAAAAAGTCACACAAGAATAGCATATATAGAGTGGTAAATATTTTGTCCTTCAGTCCATGCAATTATCCATCTAGGTTAGAAAAAGTCTTTAGTTCGCACTTTGATCTAAGTCGGAAAGGTGCTTTGATTAACCTGTGAAAATGTTTTAATCAATTAATTAACTTCTACCTGATTTTTTAAGACAACTTAAAATTTTATAACTTAAAGAGTTTATTTGGAATGAAAATGTATTTGTGTTTTAAATCTCAAATTGACATATTTTCAGTTTTCAAAATCAGGGAAGCAATGTGAATTCAAAATGGAGTTAATGTTTGGATTTATAAAGAAAATTATTTTAAAAATTGTTTAAAATCTTAATCTTAAGTGATATTATTTTCATAGTACAAAATTTATAAATCTTTCTATGTGACATTGAGTACCAGGTAACATATTTATTTATTTATTTATTTATTTATTTATTTATTTATTTATTTATTTATAATTAATTAATTTTATTTCTTTATTTCTTTATTATTTATTTCTTTATTTATTTATTAAATGTTCAAAAACTTTTTGTAAATCGTGACACTAGTCCATATTTATTTATTTATTTATTTATTTACAATCCCCTCCAGATTTTAAGAGGAGGTATACAGGCTGTGTTGTGTGTATGCAACATTGCAGGCAAGTGTACCAGTTAGCTTTCTAAATGTCACCATATTGTCACAAAGATTTTGTCTGCGGCTCAGGGTACATTGATCTGTGACCGGGTACATGGGGCCAAGTAGCCTGCCTAGACCCTGTATAACATATATTTTGTCACCCTTCAAAGCCGTACAATTTGGTCTTTTTAACTTTAATTTTGTATTCTGTGTGACTTGCATATGTTGCAGCCATGATTGTTTACCTCAATAAGACTTTCACGATATTTGAGTTACTTATCTTTTGCCGCTAAACATTTGCGTGCATTTATGTACCCAAGCAGATTTCTTAACATAGAAAATTTTGTTGAAGGCGGACAACAAGAAATACCACTGTAAAATGGTGTTATTTCCTGCCAAGTGATTTTCATTGCTTCTCTGATTTATACAAAAACCTTTTCGAAAAAAAAAATCGGAAATTTCACTTAGGATTTAAAGCTTCCAAATGACTAAGACCATTACTGTGAGCAAGATTGAGCACATTTTAGGATGACAGGCCCACAATTTGTAATCACGACTGCCGACGTCCATGTGAATGCAACAGATGAACAAGACTTTCCAGGTAACCATTATAATATTTAACACTTAAAGCTAGGGCATTGAGTGTCAGATCGCCACATCACATCTTGGCCTTGTTAGCTCTATTTTGACTTTATTTTGATAGCTTTTTGGCAGCCTATCGCTAGGTAGCTCTACAAACACTAGCTGCATCCACATCATGTACACTAGACAACTGATCATAGATAGCTCTATTTTGAAAGCTTATTGGGAGCTATCTCCAGGTAGCTTTCCAGACACCAGACAACTGATCTTAAGTTAGCCTTATTCCTACAGCTTTTTGGCAGCTGTCTTGGTAACTTTTTAGACACTAGCTATGCATTTCTTGAACACTAAACAACCAATCTTAGTTAGACCTACTTTGACAGATTTTTGGCAGCTATCTCTAGGTAGCTATTCAAACACTTAACTATCCATATCTTGTACACTAGACTACCTATCTTAGCTCTATTTTGACAGATTTTTGGCAGCTATCACTTGGTAGTATTCAGACACCAGATATCCATATCTTGGACACTAGATAACTGATCTTTGATACCTCTATATTGGCAGCTTTATGGCAGTTATCTCTAAGAAGATTTTTTGAACACTAGCTATCTATATTTTAGACACTAGACAACTGATCTTCATTAGATCTATTTCGACAGATTTTTGGGGGCTTTCACTTAGTAGCTTTTCAGACACTAGCTATCTATGTTTTGAACAATAAACAACAGATCTTGGCTAGCTCTATTTTGACAGCTTTTTGGCAGCTATCACTCGGTAGCCATTCAAACACTAGCTGTCCATATTTTGGACAATAGACAACCAATTTTCTTTAGCTCTATTTTGACAGCTTTTTGGCAGCTGTCTTCCTCTAGCTGTTCAAACACCAGCTATCTATATCTTTGACACTAGACAACGCATCTTGGTTAGCACTATTTTGATGGTGTTTTGGCAGCTATTACTCGGTGGCTTTTAGGACACAAGCTTTCCATATCTTAGACACTAGACAAATGATCTTTGTTACCTCTATATTGATGGTGTTTTAGCAGCTATTATTTGGTAGCTTTTATGACACTAGCTATCCATGTCTTGAACACTAGACAACAGATCTTGGCTAGCTCTATTTTGACAGTTTTTTGGCAGCTATCACTCGGTGGCTTTTAGGACACAAGCTTTTCATATCTTAGACACTAGACAAATGATCTTTGTTACCTCTATATTGATGGTGTTTTAGCAGCTATTATTTGGTAGCTTTTTGCCAAATCGCCAAATCTTTGTTATCTCTAGGTTTTTGAACACTAGCTATACATGGCTATCTTGCACACTAGACACATCTCTTGTTCTTTGTAACCTCATTGTTAAACATTCAACATCATGGTTTTTATTGTGTGTCAGATAAGATTTACTATCTGTCTGGATAGGTTTTCGGACATTAGCTATACATGGCTATCATTGCACACTAGACAACGTTAGCTCAGTGTTAAATTAAACTTTTGGCATATCAGTATTGTATAGCTGATAAGCTTATAATAACATTCTTTCTTGGTCATCTTATGCACTTTATAGCACACTGTATTGGATGTTTAAAAGGAAATCTGAGCTTGTGTACCTCAATATGCCTTTTTATGAAACAACTGTGGTGAACCTTATTAGACTGTGTTTCGATCCATATGTGGAAGGTCATGGGTTTGAACCCTGGCTGGGTCTGGCCAAGGCTTGAAAATGAGCAGTGACTGTTCTTTTGCCAAGCACTTGACATTCACAATGAAAGTCACAGGGTTCTTTTGAAGAGTCTTTAATAACTGATGTCCTGTGTCATAGCAAGCGGTAAAGAACCCTTGATCCCTGCATATATTGCCATGAGCACTGCAAAAGGCAAAATTTTTGCCACTTCACCAATAGCTTGTGACGTCTCAATTAAAGTGACATATTTTTGACATTGATGTAAAACCTATAAGTTGAATGGAGTACTGTAGAGTTTGGACTTTGATTTTGACTTTCAGATAATCCAATGGTGTGAGTATTTTAGAATTTGAAATATCAAGCAATGATAAATAATAGAAAGTTTTGTTAGTTTGAAATATGAAGCAAATGTTCACAGTTCAAAAGAACAATTTGGATAAAATTTTACTGGCCTTTAAAAGCAGTTGACCCCTATATAGAGATGGCCTTTAAGGCAAGTTCGACAAGAGTATGCGTGAAGCAATGTTTTTGCCTGTACTAAATGTCAGGATGATCAGACGGAACCATAATGACAGTTTTATTGTATAACAAGGTATACCGGTAATTAATCTTTGAACACATAAAGTTTGAAGTGTCAGTGTCCCAGACTCTCAATTATCAATATACGGAACATGCCTGCCGAAAGTTAAACACTTATCTAAGAAACAAGTGCCGAATCAACATCACATCTAGAGTCCACTGGTCAGCTATATCTCGATCATCAGCTGATGTCTGTCTCCAGAGGGCAGCTTTTCGGTCACTTAAGCTATCAGATCTCGGCCACTTGACGGTCAAAGTTCAACTCCTTTTGGTCGGTTCAGTGTTAAACTTTTGACAGGTATGTAATGTACTACATAAGGTTCTGAAGCATTAATGATCAACTTCTGTTGATGTGAAAGCTTGAAGTTTTCTCTAGAGAGTTCACTACAAAGGGAGGTAATTATTCATAGTCTCTTTATTTGAATTGCCCACATGGTCTCACAGACCAAGTTTTCAGTAAGTGAATATAATCAAATTAGAATGTAATTAATGATTATTGGAACGCCTACTGGCTTGAACTTGTTTTGTGACAGTGAAAACATATGAATTATTTAGTATAGGCAAACAACATTGACCTGTCCGCTTGACCTTTAATTTAAATATTTATCATGAATCAGTTTATGTATGTATAGAGAACACACATGTTTATTTCCTTTACATATTGAGCAACACTAAACACGAACACTGCTCACGTATGGAATTCAATTTCTAATACTACCCATGTAATGGTTGGATTCTTTTATATGAGTATTCCTAATGAAAGGTCAAGTGGACAGGTCAATGTTGTTAGGCTAAACTGAATAAGAATACTGAAGGATAACACATTCAGGCTGCCATTGTTGTCAGTTGTGTAAAGGTTAAATATTTTATGTCAGGGGATGAAAGAAGTACTGGTACTAATGGTTTTCTGGAAATATTGAAGTACTAGAGTGTTAATTCTGAAACTATTTATTGGGAACGAAAGAAGTATTAGTGGGTTTCTGAAAAAAATATTTATTGGGGGACTTTTTATTTAATGCATTATTAGGGATAAAAGAAGTACAAGTGGGTTTCTCTTTAGTCAAAAGTGATCTTTATGGACAGGTGGTCCTTATATAGAGGTTCAAATAACATAAACAAAGAGCAATTGGAATCAAATTTAACTGGCCTTTAAAAGAAGGTGGCCCTTTTATATAAAGATTCAAATAACATAAATCAAAATTTTTACTGGCCTTTAAAAGCAGGTGGCCCTTACATAGAGGTTCAAATAACATAAATAAAAAGCAATTGGAATCAAGTTTAACTGGCCTTTAAAAGACCTTAAACAGAGGTGGCCTTGTAAGGCAGGTTCAACTGTCTGTTTCTTAGTAACAAGTGAAATATTGATATCAATTTAAGGTTTGTCCAAAACAACTTCTTCTTTATTATTATGGGGAAATCTGTAATTTTTTATGTAGGTTAAGTGAAATATAATGATGAGATGACAAATAATGATGTCAGTTAGATGAATAGATGTGACAATTTAAAATGATGTCATAACTAATGATGATGTTACAATCAAATGATATGAAAATTAATGATGATGTCATAGTTAATGATGCCATGTTTAATGGTGATTTAATAATTTATGATGTCATAATAAATGATGATGTGACAACTCAGTGATGTCATAATTAATGATGATGTCATATTTTATCATGCCATGATGATAATGTCACTGTTTAATGATGTCACATTTTAATTTAATTATGTCAAAGTAAATGATGGTGTGACAATTAAATGATGCTATAACTACAGGTGTTTATTAGGGACTTTGACTTATTTAGAACTGAATAAGAGTACTGAATAATAACATATTTAGATTGCCATTGTTGATTATGTCACAATTTATGATGATTTAAAAATTAATGATGTCATAATAAACGATTATGTGACAATGTATGGTGTCATAATAAACGATGATGTGACAATTCAATGATCATAATTAATCATGATTTTGCAATTCAATGACAATCAATGGCAAACTTAGGGGTCAGTGTCTCCATGGCCCCTTTAAAATGAACTCTGCAAGCAGACAGGTCAGTGTTGTTTGCCTATATCTTCAGGACTTATTGTTCCTGAATCCTAACATTACCCAGGTATTATATAGGCCTTCCTATATGAATATGCCTAATGAAAGGACAGACAGACAGGTTAGTGTTGTTTTCCGATATCTTCAGGAGTTATTGCTCTTGAAATCCAACACTACCCAGGTATTGGGTAGATTATGATATATGAATATTACTAATAAAAGGTCAAGCAGACAGGTCAATGTTGTGTGACTATATCTTCAGGAGTTATTGAATTCCAATGCTACCCAGGTATTGGGTAAACCTTCCTATTTGGTTGGTTGAATGGTTGGTTGAATGTTGCTTAACGTCACATCAGCAATTTTTCAGCTATTCGTGACGAGAAATATTTTATTCTATGGATTAATCTATGAACAATTGCTTGTATGCATGTGAAGTGTGAGTAGTCTGCCTTGTACCAGGGTTACTTGAAGGTGCTAGCTCACTGAGTTAGTATGCCACAGACAAGAGTACCACTCCCTCAGTCACATTATACTGGCACTGATGAACCAGTAATGGTCAACTGCAAGGAAAATTTACTTTCCCACCTGTGGTCTTAGTGGCCCTGGAACTAACAGCGTTGAGAGACTCTGGATTTGTAGACTGACCTCTTTTCAATAAGGCCACTGCAGCCTTCCTTCCTGTTTGGTGGATGGATCATTGTATATGAATATTCCCAATAAAAGGTCAAGCGGACAGGTCAATGTTGTTTTCCTATATCTTCAGAAGTTGTTGTTGTTGTTTGCTTTGCACTTCAATGTCATTGATCACTTAATTATAAAGACATAAAAATTTCCACATCCTGGTCCATGTTTAATGGTGCCATGACGGAAAACCCTTGAGGCACGAAAAGATTGAAGAGTTGCAGCTGGCATACATGACTGAACAATTCTATCTATTAATTGAAGATTTCTCCTTTTATTCTGTGATCTATTTATCAATTGAAGGCTTAGCTCCCCCCTTTGTTAGCTGTTTGATAAAAACTATCAATTAAGGGAAAAAAATTAGACAAAATAAGCTCATTGATGTTGAAGTGACACTCATAATTACTGTCTATAATCGGAGCATCACTTGCTGCAAAATTGAATATTTACTCGTCTTCCTTTTTTTTAAAAATCCTAACGATTACGTGAATTTATGCCTCAATACTAAACATGTACATGAATGTACCAAAAGGGCAATTTAAGTTTATGGAAATGCCAAGTCCAATATTAGAAGTGCCGAGTCCGATGATTGAAAGCGATAAATTGATAGACGAATCTGGTCGGAAAATTACGTCAGAAAACGATTCATCGGATGTGGAATCTTTAGATGAAAATCATTTGGGAAAAGAAAATTATACAGAAAAAGGTAATTTAATTCTGATTTATTGATTGGTTGATCACTCTAGATTCCATTAATGTTTGAATTTTTTTTATTTCGATCATTTGCTGATCATTCTAGATTGTATTAATGTTTTGATTTTTTTTATTTCAATCGTGGGCTGATCATTCTAGATCACATTTATGTTTGAATTTTTGTTATTTTGTTCATTGGCTAATCATTCTAGATCACATGAATGTTTGAATTTTTTTTTTTTTCATTCATGGTTTAGACATCGGAAGTTGGTATCATTGACCGATTGATTAATTAAAATTTTGGCCTTCATTGTTTTAAATCTATCTACTTGTATTAGAATTCTGCTAGTATTTTAATTAATATTCATGACTCTATATTTTATATCAATTTATTACAACTCATTGTTTAAAATGAATTTTTGCAAATCTTTCTTCAAATAAAATACATGTACCTAATTATTTTGTCTTATGACCTGGATTTCCATTTTTTTGGCAAATGAAGGCCAAGCAAATGATGCTTTCACCATAGATAACATGCGTACACGTTTCTAAAACCAATCAAACTACAAAAAGTCCATTACTCCAACACAACAATCTGTATACATTTGTATACTGATGAGTTGAAAAATTTCTGTCAAATTCACATGAAATTTTCTGCAATATGTCACCATTTTTGAAAAGAGACCAACACAAGATCTTGCAATGTCTTTAGAGATTTCAAAACAATTAATTTCCTATGAATTCAGGATTTTTTCCTGAAAAATATAGAAAAATAGATTAGATTTTTAAAAGGTTTGACCTAGTACATAATCTGCATTAGGCCAGCTTTGCCAAAATTAGAATAAAAACCTCTGCCACAGTGGTCTGTTGAGCTTTCCTAACTGTCACATCATCAGTCATATCAAGATGTATGTATGCTTGCTCCTGTTCTATAATAAATATAATCTGAAATTGTTGCTGAAATTTCCATTTTCCCGTCATCTTTAAATCATGGGTGATGTATTATTTTGGCAGTCATCCCAATATTGTTGAATGATGTTTCCAAGATTTAATCTGAATATATTTCACATACATCTGTTAGTTCCATGTTCCGTTCATTCTAATTTTCTGCTTTACAAATGGCTGATGTAGTAAGTTAGACAGGGGTTCTTACCTTTCTAGAGCACCAGGCACCACTTCCCTGGTGGAACTTCATGTTAAACTTAAATATTTGCCTGAGTTTTCAAAGTTTTTACCTTGCTTTTGAGAAGGATTTGGACATCGTCTTGTAATAATATGGAAATTAATAAATTCACTTGATGTCATATGCCATGTGAATGTTTATGGTACTGTAACATTCAAATATTCCTGATTTGAACAATAACTAGTTGTGAATTTGGATCCTATTTGAACATTTTTACTTTATCTGAACATAACAATATTTTTATTTGTATTTGAGATTCTCTATCTTGCTCTTTACTGTAAATTGGGGAATTTTCTTTACAGTTAAATTTCAACAGAGTTGGCATTTAAAGTTTTTCGTGCTACATTAAGTAAGGGTCATCTGTTGACAGCCAGTGCCAATACAAGCAAATCATATTAAAATTAATTATTCCCAAATGTTATGTTTTCGCGTATTATTTCTTTTGGAAATTTATGCGAAAATAAAACAAAGCTTTTTGCCCTCTAGCCATCTATATCTTAACCAATCATCTTTGACTTCGCATCAATGTTTAATTTTGGACAAGTCTATATTGTACATGTGTTTTGTAGTAATTTTAAGCAAACAAAATAAGTGAAGAATGATTTTGGGTCGTCTATCCATCATTAGTCTTACGTTCTTACAAAACAACACATAACAGACTCATTCTTCTAGCTGATGCTTCAACTTCTGTTTGTAAACTCAGTGTTAAACTTTGGGCCGGTCTTAACTGTGCTTGTATTTTGTAGTAATTTTAGGCAAACAAAATATTTGATATTTGAATTTTAAGATTGATTTTGGGTCGTCCAACCATCATCAGTCTGATGTTCCTGTAAAACAACACATGACAGACTCATTCTCTGAGCTGCAGCTGCGACTTCTGTTTGTATATACAGTGCTAAATTTTGGACAGGTCTTTACTGTGCTTGTATTTTGTAGTCATTTTAAGCAAACAAAATATTTGAATTTTGAGATTGATGTTGGGTCGTCCAACCATCATCAATCTGATGTTCTTGTAAAACAACACATAACAGACTCATTCTTCTAGCTGATGCTTCAACTTCTGTTTGTAAACACAGTGTTAAACTTTGGACAGGTTTGTACTGTAATGAGTTTTGTAGTCATTTTAAGCAAACAAAATATTTGATATGTGAATTTTTTCAAATGATTTTGGGCCATCATCAATCTGATGTTCCTCTAAAACAACACATAACAGACTCATTCTTCTAGCTGCTGCTTCAACTTCTGTTTGTAAATACAGTGTTAAACTTGAACAGGTCTGTACTGTACTTGTGTTTAGTAGTAAAGTTAAGCAAGCAAAATAACTGAATTTTTAAAAGGATTTTGGATCTTTCATCCATCAGAGTGATGTTCATATTCATTTTTGACTTCTTTTTCACAAGGTCATTGTTAAACTTTGGACAGGTCTGTACTATACTTATGTTAAGTAGTAATTTTAAGCAAACAAAATAACTGATATTTGAATTTTGAGAATAATTTTAAATCCTCCATCATTGATCTGATGTTCCTGTAAAACAAATCTGGACAGACTAATATTCTCCAAACTGCTGCTTCGACTTTTTTTTGGTAAACTTATTGTTAAACTTTGGACAGGTTTATAATTTATTTGTGTTGAGTAGTAATTTTAGGCAAATAAAATTACTGATGTGTTCAGTTGTCATTTATCTAATGTTCATAAAAAGCAACACATGACAGACTCATTCTCTTAGCAGCTTGCTCTCTTTGGCTTTTTTTTGTAAGCAATGAGTGTTAAACTTTGGACAGGTCTGTACTCAACTTGTGTTTTGTAGTAATTTTAAGCAAACAAAATATTTGATATGTGAATTTTTTCAAATGATTTTGGGTCATCCATCCATCATCTTTCTGATGTTCCTCTAAAACAACGCAGAACAGACTTATCCTCTCTGAGCGGCCGCTGACTTAATCAATTGTTTTTGATATATGTAACTTTAAACATGGCAGAAAATCAATATCCATTTGGATTAATTTAATTAATTCTTCCTAGGATCCCTCTAACAAACAACTGAAACATGCTTCTTATGATTAAATTTATTTTATCATAATCTACATGCTGGATAAGCTCACCTGCCAGAAGGCCCTATCACTCTAACAAACAACTGAAACATGCTTCTTGTCATTGAACTAGATTTTATCAAAAAATCTACACACTAAATAGCTCACCTGCCAGAAAGCCCTATGACTCTAATAAAGAACTAACTGAAACATGCTTCTTATCATTGAACTAGATTTTATCAAAACATCTACATGCTGGATAAGCTCACCTGCCAGAAGGCCCTATCACTCTAACAAACAACTGAAACATCCATCTTGTCATTGAACTAGATTTTATAAAAAAAATCTGCACATGCTGGATTAGCTCACATGACAGAAGGCCCTATGACTCTAACAAACAACTGAAACATGCTTCTTATGATTGAACTAGATTTTATAAAAACAAATCTGCACATGCTGGATAGCTCACCTTCCAGAAGGCCCTATCACTCTAACAAACAACTGAAACATGCTTCTTATGATTGAACTAGATTTTATAAAAACAAATCTGCACATGCTGGATTAGCTCACCTTCCAGAAGGCCCTATCACTCTAACAAACAACTGCAACATGCTTCTTATCATTGAATTTATTTTATCAAAACATCTACATGCTGGATAGCTCACCTGCCAGAAGGCCCTATCACTCTAACAAACAACTGCAACATGCTTCTTATCATTGAATTTATTTTATCAAAACATCTACATGCTGGATAGCTCACCTGCCAGAAGGCCCTATCACTCTTAACAAACAACTGAAACATGCATCTTGTCATTGAACTAGATTTTATAAAAAAAAATCTGCACATGCTGGATAGCTCACCTGCCAGAAGGCCCTATCACTCTAACAAACAACTGAAACATGCATCTTATGATTGAACTAGATTTTATAAAAACAAATCTGCACATGCTGGATTAGCTCACCTTCCAGAAGGCCCTATCACTCTAACAAACAACTGAAACATGCTTCTTATGATTGAACTAGATTTTATAAAAACAAATCTGCACATGCTGGATTAGCTCACCTTCCAGAAGGCCCTATCAGTATCACTCTAACAAACAACTGCAACATGCTTCTTATCATTGAATTTATTTTATCAAAACATCTACATGCTGGATAGCTCACCTGCCAGAAGGCCCTATCACTCTAACAAACAACTGCAACATGCTTCTTATCATTGAATTTATTTTATCAAAACATCTACATGCTGGATAGCTCACCTGCCAGAAGGCCCTATCACTCTTAACAAACAACTGAAACATGCATCTTGTCATTGAACTAGATTTTATAAAAAAAAATCTGCACATGCTGGATTAGCTCACATGACAGAAGGCCCTATGACTCTAACAAACAACTAACTTCTTACCATTGAACTTGATTTTATACAAAAATCTACACACTAAATAGCTCACCTGCCAAAAGGCCCTAAGACCTATCTTCACAATATAGCTCACCCTGAGATGACCAACAAACAACAGAGTATGCTAAGTCTTATCATTTAAGTTGTTTTATCAAAATATCTACACACTAGATAGCTCACCTGCTGGAAGGCTCTAAGAACTATCTTCACATACTGGATAGCTCATCTGTCAGACAGGTCCTGAGATCATTCTAACACAACTGAACAGGCTTCTTATCATTGAACTAGGTTTTATCCAAAAATCTACACATGCTGACTGAAGGCCCTAGGACCTATTTTCACATGCTGGATAGCTTACCCGGCCAGACACCCTGAGACCACTCTAAAAATCAACTGAAACATGCATCAGAAGCACTTTACCATTACTACTCCTTTTTGGGGGCATCAGAGGCACCTTATCATACCTACTCCTTTTTTGGGGGGCACATTAGAGGCACCTTATCATACCTACTCCTTTTTGGGGGGGGGGGCACATCAGATGCACCTTATCATACCTACTCCTTTTTTGGGGGGCGCATCAGAGGCACTTTATCATACCTACCCCTTTTTAGAGCATCAGAGGCACCTTATCATACCTACTCCTTTTTTGGGGGCATCAGAGGCACTTTATCATGCCTATTTCTCCTTTTTTTGGAGACATCAGAGGCACCTTACCATGCCTATTTCTTCTTTGTTTTGGGGACATCAGAGGCACCTTACCATGCCTATTTCTCCTTTTTTTGGAGACATCAGAGGCACCTTACCATGCCTATTTCTCCTTTGTTTTGGGGACATCAGAGGCACCTTACCATGCCTATTTCTCCTCCTTTTTTTGGGACATCAGAGACACCTTACCATAGCTTACTCCTTTGTTTTGTAGACATCAGAGGCACCTTACCATGCCTATTTCTCCTTTTTTTGGAGACATCAGAGGCACCTTACCATGCCTATTTCTCCTTTGTTTTGTAGACATCAGAGGCACCTTACCATGCCTATTTCTCCTTTTTTTGGAGACATCAGAGGCACCTTACCATGCCTATTTCTCCTTTGTTTTGTAGACATCAGAGGCACCTTACCATGCCTATTTCTCCTTTTTTGGAGACATCAGAGGCACCTTACCATGCCTATTTCTCCTTTGTTTTGGAGACATCAGAGGCACCTTACCATGCCTATTTCTCCTTTGTTTTGGAGACATCAGAGGCACCTTACCATGCCTATTTCTCCTTTGTTTTGGGGACATCAGAGGCACCTTACCATGCCTATTTCTTCTTTTTTTTTAGCCACATCAGAAGCACTATACTATAGATACTCCTTTGAAGGACAAATTTATTTCAATTTAGTAATGAACTTGTGCCCCATTGTTATATCTCAATATACATTAGAGAATGAGTGTATCATTAAAAAACATGATTTTACCGTTTTTCTCATAAAATTATCGGTTTAAAAATATCATGAATTCTCCAGATAAAACGAGATAGTAATGAAGTAATTAATTCCTCTCGTATTTCTCCTGTATTTGTCTCTTATTAGTGGTATTTGATGACCTATCTTACGCGTACGGTCATCATTTATTCATGACACTGATATAAAATACGAATATCGTAATATGACTTGGACATGCAAGGAAAAACAAAACTTAAATCATACATATGGTCATATCAAGTCAATATAATAAAAATAATTTTATGTTTAGGGTCGGTGATGACAGGAAATTTTTTGAGAGACATTTTGGATTTTCTCGTACCATTTGTGTATTTAAAAACTGTCTAGATTTTGAGTTTCAAAAAGAAAATTCTGTATTGGGAGTTTTCTCAACAATTACAGGATATTTTTCAAAAGACATTTTAGATATATGTTGGACCATTTGTGTATTTAAAGACTGTTTAATATTTTAGTTCCGTAGAGAAAATCGTATTGGAATATTTTCTTAAATATTTGAGTATTCAAAGACTTTAGTTTTTGAATTTTGAAAAAGAAAATTCTTATGGGAGGTTTTTGGACATTTAATGGATGATTTTTTTGTAATACAGTATTTGCGCATTTAAACAGTTATGTTTAGATTTTGAAATTCGAAGGGAAAATTTAATTGGGAGATTTTCGGTACTGTATGGATGACAAAACCATCTTATAGAATGTGAACTATATTGGTTTTTTTAACCATTTGAGTATTCGAAGTCTAGTTTTTAAATTTTGGAAAAGAAAGTCTTATAAGATTTTCAATACAGGTTGGATGGTGTAACTACAAATATTGTATAGACTCTGAATTATATGTTAAAACTTTAAAGTTAATTAATTTATTTATATATGTGGTATAGAACTGACACACATTATAATTCAAGATGTGTAACACAGTCTGACTATTTTTCTTGTGCATATAATATCTCTATATAATATTCACTCAGTGCAAAAACATTATTATTTGTGGGACCTTGAGCTTAGTGATATACTGGCAGACTCATTAACATTCGTTGGGTTAAAATTTCATGGTTGTTGTAATTTAAAAATACTTGTTGGTAGAAAATTTTCTTTGAATTTTGCAAAATAAATCCCACTGAGGTTCTTGGTCTATTAATGAGGGTTAAAATTTCATGGATTTTGTAATTTAAAAAGAATATGTTGTTGATAGAACATTTTCTTAGAATTGTAAATTGGGAAAGTGAATCCCACTGAGGAAAAACTTTGGTATATTCATGGGGTTAAAATTTCACAGTTTTTGGTAAATTAAAAAAAAAAGTGAAAATATTTTCCTTAGGATTGTGTACAGTGTGAAAATAAATTCCTGAGACAAGGGGTCTTTTGTATATTCTTGGGTTCAAATTTCATGGTTTTTGTAATTTAAAAAAGTATTTTGTTGGTAGAAATTTTTCTTGGAATTGTTTATTGGGTATCGTGACTATTTGCAATTCAGTATCATATATAGGGTTGGTATTTGCAATTCTTTGGAAAAGATTGCTTATATAAAGGATCTGTTTGGAATTAAGTAGTAATTTTTTGTGATACAGAGGACGACTGTTTGCAATTCAGTGGATAATTGTGATTATATATAGGGTCTGTAACTGCAATTCTTTGGAAAATAAGGGTTGTTTGCAATTCAGTGGAAAAGTTCTATTTTACAGAATTTGGTCTGTTTGCAATTTAATGCAAAAGTTCCGTTATACAGAATTTGGTCTATTTGCAATTCACTGGAAAAGTTCTATTTTACAGAATTTGGTCTGTTTGCAATTAAGTGAAAAAGTTTTGTTTTACAGAATTTGGTCTATAATGTTCAATTCAGTAGAAAAGTTCTATTTTATAGAATTTGGTCTGTTTGCAATTTAGTGGAAAAGTTCTGTTTTACAGAGTTTCGTCTATGTTCAATTCAGCTGAAAAGTTCTATTTTACAGAATTTTATCTGTTTGCAATTGCAATTCAGTGCAAAAGTTCTGTTTTACAGAATATAGTCTGTTTGCAATTCAGTGGAAAAGTTCTATTTTACAGAATTTGGGCTGTTTGCAATTTAGTGGAAAAGTTCCATTTTACAGAATTTGGTCTATTTGCAATTCAGAGGAAAAGTTCAGTTTTACAGAATTTGGTCAGTTTGCAAGTCAGCGGAAAAGTTTGGTTTTACAGAATTTGGTCAGTTTGCAATTCAGTGGAAAAGTTCTATTTTACAAAATTTGGTCTATTAGCAATTCAGTGGAACAGTTCTGTTTTACAGAATTTGATCCATGTTCAGTTCAGCGGAAAAATTCTATTTTACAGAATTTGATCTGTTTGCAAATCAGTGGAAAAGTTCTGTAATACAGAATTTGATCTGTTTGCAAGTCAATGGAAAAGTTCCGTTTTACAGAATTTGGTCTGTTTGCAATTCACTGGTATACTTTCGTGAAGGACAAATCTCTTTTGTTGATGAATACTAGTATAATCTCTTACTATAAAGTGCTGTTAGTGCTGGCATTTCATTATTATTCCGGCCAATTTATTTCGGACATACTGGTCAATTATATGGACAGATAATCTATAACTATAACGAGTGCTTTGGGAAGGTTATATATAAACAGTCTATAACTTGTATTAATTACCATAGTGTCATATTGTTGATGAAGCTGTGAACATCTAACACTGTCCTATAAGTGGCTATATTATGCTTTGGAAGTTTTGTGTCATAAATATCGGAGCTTTTGGAAAAAGGATATAAATATATATATAAAATTATATGTTTACTTTGGAAATATTTTACAATGACCTATCAAAGATAAAATGGCAAAAGTTTATTGTCATTAATATTAGAGCTGTAGGAAAAAAGACATATTTCATATATAATTATAAACAATTATTTTGGAAATATTTTATGATGTCTTTTCCAAGATAAAGCTGCAAAAGTTTGTTTCAATAATATCAGAGCTGTTGGAAAAAGGATATATTTTGAATATAATTATATATAAATATTTTGGAAATATTTTACGATGTCCTTACCAAGATAAAGCTGCAAAGGTTTGTTTCAATAATATCGCTGTTGGAAAAAAGATATCATGGATTATATATTACATATATAATTTATAAATTTCTCTATTTTGGAAATGTTTTACTATGTTCTATCCGAGATAAAGCGGAAAATGTTTAAAGTTTTTCTTCATTAATATCAGAGCTGTTTGAAAAAGGAAAACAGGAAAAGTTTGTAGTCATAAATATTGGAGATTTTTAGAGATTTAACAAAATTGATATAATTAAACTATTGTTTTGGAAACTGCTAACAGTGTTCTATTCAAAGTAAAGCTGCCATAAGCATTTGTTGTCATACACATCGGAGCCGCAAAAAAAAAAAAAAAAAAAAAAAATAGTAAAAAAGGAATTCTTATATCAATGTATAACCAGCCTTGAAGTTTTAAATTATCAGTGATCAGATTAAAAAAACTTTATAGATGTTCAAAGTTTGATATCTGAAAGAAATCAAATTGTTTTAACTGTATGGTGCAATCTTTGTTATTTGAGCAAGTTGGACTGATCCGAGTTGTAATAGCGCTTTGATATCAGCTTGATCTATAAAACTCTTGATATCAACTATTCAGAGTTGTAAAAATGCTTGATATATACATGATATAAAACTCTTGATATATATATTATTCAGAGTTACAAAAGTGCTTGGATATCATCTTGATCTATAAAACTCTTGAAATAAAACATTTAGATGATGCTGCTGTACCATAAAAACTGTTATGTAGACGTCATAAATACAGATAGTTTAATAAATTGACTCTTATTGCTTGACTAAATATAGCAAATTGTAAAAGATTTTATCAGTTTTGCTTCAGAATCACTTTTTTCTATCTTATTTCAAAATTGGAAATTGACCGATCAACAGACAAATAAAAGCTATTGTTTGATTGGACAATTTTCCCCTTCACCGTCTCAATTATTTAACAGCCACTGACACAAATGTTAACTCAAGGCAACAGGTCAATTTCTTTTGGCTAGGGAATTTGTTCTCAAGATTTGTCCAATTAAATTGGTTCACGCAGATAAGAATCGAAATCCACTAAACAGTCACATGGGAATATTTGTTTTTTTGCAAATCTAATCTCGTTAAGTGAAATCGCTTTAGATGATGAACAGGAGGTGTGAGATGTAAATATAAAAGTGAATGTGGAAAATATAAGTTATACACAGACATTTAAGGGTTTATCTTTGCAATTAGAAAGTAATTGTCTTGTAGTTTTGTGGTGTCTTAATAGGATTATATTCAGGCAAAATTTTGTGATCATCTTTGGATATTCCATTGTTTGTACAACATTTGTATTTACACCAAAGAAAATATGTATTAGCCTGAAGAACATTATATTGGGTTTTATTTTCGCCAAAAGGAAGTTGTCTTGTACTTTTATGGTGTCATAATAGGATGGTATTCAGGCAAATCTTTGGACATTCTGTTGCTAATAGTACAACATTTGTATTATGGTAACAACAAGGAAAAAAAAAATAACCATGTTACAAGTATTATATAAGGATGTACAGCAATTTATTATCGCAAATAAGAAATTGTCAAATGCAATGTTTGTGGTGTGATAATAAGGCCATATTCTGGTGAATTTGTGTCGCCATCTTGCAATTGGGAAATCATAATTCCATTGTTTATATACAGAAATTGCTTCTTTTTCACAAGATTCATGGATTATCAATGGACATATAATAGAAACAATCCACCAATGTTTGCATTAAGTTGTCCTGTATAATTTCAAAAAGAAGATTGTAGTGAATGTGGGTCAGTTAACAGCATAAATTTATGGTTTTCAAATTTTCTTCAAAAAAGGGAAAATATTTGGAAAGTATAGAACCTAACAGTCATTTCTTTTATTAAAGGGAGACTATTGAGCTCAAAGTGTGTTGAATTTACAATAATTTACAGTTTTATTATTCAAGGGAGACAATTGAGATTTTATTATTCAAGGGAGGCAATTGAGATTTTATTATTCAAGGGAGATAATTGAGATTTTATTATTCAAGGGAGACAATTGAGATAAAAGTGTGTTACCAACAAATCTAATCTAAAAAAATTCTACAAGTTTATAACATATTACATTTATTTATTTATTTATTAGTAACAGTGTTTCGATCACTACAAATATCACTTTTCTCAAAGTCCCATGAAAATTGGCACTTAACATAATAATCCAAATGCCAAATTAGAATTGTCTTAGCGATGTTTTATGCATGAGCCGGCTGTTATTCACAAGGCACCATAAATAGATTGACTACTTATTTGTTATAAGATCGTAAACCCATTATTATATTTGTGACATCTCGGATGTATAAACCTCCATCCATTATGACATGTAATTTGTGCAGAACCGTATAAATATTTATTTATCGACTGCTGGAGTTAATTCGAAAAAGAAAAAAAACGGAATTGGACGGAGAAGAAAGATTTCTCGATTATATATATAATAATACATGTATTGTTCAACATACAAAATCTACTTAATTTGGTGTTCAAAAGCATATATGTATTTATCGGTTGGTTGCTGGAGTTAATTCGGAAAAACGGAATTTAACGGAGAAGAAAGTTTTCTCGATAATACCGTAACAATACATGTATTGTTAACTTATTAGACATTTGTTTTATTGGCACTTGGAGTTGAAGCAACTGAAAGAAGACATTTTCTCCATTATAAATGATTAGTTTGTTTCTGGATTTAAACCAAAAACACAGAACTGTACAAAAAAACAGAATTAGATGGAGAAGAAAGTTTTCTCAATAATACAAGACATGTATAATAATTGTTAAACATATGAAACATTTACTGGTACTTTATTGGTAAATGGAGTTGAAGCAAATGAAATTGAAAGAAGACATTTTCTCCATTAAAAATAAGTAGTTTAGGTTTCTGGGGTTGACTTTTTAAAACTCTATTTTGCTGTATATTCAATGGAATTGTGTTTGTATCCACCAATTCATGAGGTTTGGGAAAAAATTGTATATTAACATTTTAAAGTTCTGTGTTTTATAATTTTGCGAAATTGTGTTTGTGTCCACCAATTCATGAGATAACAGAATTTGGAAAATAATTGTTTAGTGACTTTTCAAAATTTCATTTTGCTGTGTTTTATAATTCTGCGGAATTGTGTTTGCGTCCACCAATTAATGAGGTCACGAAATTTTGATAAACATGATGAGTGTATTAAAACAAGAAGATGTAGATCTGAGTAAAGAAATATTGGATAATGAACTTAACCGACTACAAAATAAACGGAATCGGACGGGTACATCAACTCCAAATCGTAAAATACCGCTAGTTCTGTCTCACTGGGATACCATTGATCAGACCTGTAAATTAGGTAAGATTCACAGGTACTTGGGTTGATTGATTGATTGAATGGTTTTTTTTTGTCCCAGTTAAGAATATCTCACTTATGTCGAGATGTCACCAGCTATAGGTGAAGTGGCAGAAATTTTGAACACAATGCAAACATATAGATTTTTGCCACTTTACCTAAAGATGGAGACATCTAGATATAAGTGAAATATTCTTGAATGGGACGTAAAACTGTATTTAATTAATCAATCAGAATATTGTCAGGATAAAATTATGAAATAAATGCCTGACCCTTGTAGTAAGGGCAAAGTAGTTAAGTTAACTAAATTAATTTTTATCATGATTTTAAATCTAATACTTTTATCACTTCAGGATACAAATTTGAATATTTTATGCCATTTTGTGTCAAGACCGCTTCTTCTGCATAACTGATGGTTGCCATGGAAACTGGCAGCCACTACAGTTCCTTAGAAGCAGGGATCATTTAAAATGGTGTCAAATGTTTCTAATTAAGATCTGGGTTGTATTAAGGTCAAAGGTCAAGGTTATTAAGTTACTTTAAGTACATTTTTTGTTTTTATTTGATATTACCTGTAAATTAATTTTGACCTTAAAAAGAGAAAACTATTATCTAACCTGTAATACCAAATTTAATACCACACAGCTTGACTGCAGTTTGAAACATACAACCACTGTAATTTGTGTTGTTTGCTTAAGTAGTTAATTAGTCTTTAACTGCCTCTGCCCACCTGATTGACCAACCCCATCCCACTCTAAATAAATCATTCACCTGGTGGATGTAAAACACAAAAACTACACACATTATAGCCTTATTATAACTCTTATTAGTTTTAGTTTGTAGGTTAAATAATTGAGAGATAGGCAATTGATCAGAGACATTGATTTTATCCTGTATTTTTCTCTCTACTACCAGTATATTGGTACCGGTTTTTTATTTTATATTCATGGACGTAAAGCACAAAATCAACACAAGCTGGCCTTACAAAAAACTCTTAGTAATAATTTGTATGTTACATATATTAGAGAGATAATTTTGTTGGTTATAATAACATTTGTAACATTTTTTTCTCGATCTTCTATTACAATTTTTTTAAATTTTCATTGATGTTAAACACAAAAACAAAACAAGCTGGCCTTACAAAAAAACTTTTAGTAATATAATTTGTATGTTTTGTTATAAGTAACGAGAGATTAAAGTCTGAAACAATTCCTTTTTTCTGCCTGTTGATCAAGAGGACATTAATTGTATACAATTCTGTATACAGACCTTCTACCGCATTACAATTTTTAAAATTTTCATTGATGTAAAACACAAAATCAACACAAGTTGGCCTTACAAAAATCTCTTAGTAATAATTTGTATGTTATATTATAAGTTACGAGAGATGAAAAACTGATAACATTTGGTTTTTTCCTGCCTGTTGATCAAGAGGACATTAATTTTGTGTTGTAAAATAAACTTGACATTACAAATAAAAATACCAATAAACAAATAAATCTAATTTCCGAGATAAATTACATATCAAAGCGGCGCCGTAAAATATTACTCGGCTAATAATGGATACTCTTAAAGATAGGGATCATAATATTGTACAAATTTGATTTTATTTCTGGTTTTTAGGGCATAACTCATCAATTTTACTATAGTTATTTGATTATTGGTATAAACTAGGCTAAAAAGAACTCAATTTTTTTCCCCGGGAAAATTGATGTGAAAGAATATTTGTTTCATCTAGGTCAACGTGATCAAAGAAATGTTTGACTCATATGGTATGAAATTGTGTAACTAGGTCATTGAGGCTCTTGAAATCATCCAGTCCATCAGAGAAATCGGATTGAAGAGTACATGAGGCTCTTGACTCCTTATCAAAAAGTATGGACTAGTTTTTGAGAAATTTAAATGCAGTTTTGGGTTTTTCTATGAAACTGGCCTTTGTCCGTGGCCAAAGGTCTAACACGCAAGGCTAAGTATTGCAGCACTTTTCACGGCTTAGAATTAAATCCCAAAGGGGCAAATGCTTGTGTGAGAGAGTTTGTAAGCTAATTTTGCTGAAGGGATGTAGGAAGTTGTCTCAAGATACTCTGGTTTCCTCTACCATTCCAGTTGGACTGCCTTGATATAATTAAAGATTCTTCACTGGAGCATTATGTAACGCCATTTCAACCAAGAAATCAAATTCCAAATCTTGGACAATTGTTGACTTGTCTTTCTCTATAAATTGATCTCTTTTCTAATTTAGTCAAGGGTCTCTTCCGAAGGACTCTGTGACTTTAATTTCTAAATGATGAATGCATGGCAAAAAACCATTGCAGTCACAACCTATTTTCAAGTTTTGGTCAGATCTAGCCAGTGTTCGAACGTACAACCTCCCTGACCAGGTATGGAGCAAGCATGTTACCAACTGAGCTACTGTATTGGTTTGAAGTTGAGAAAAGCTTTATCCAGGAACTACACATTTTCAAGTCTTGATCAGACCTGGCCAGTGCTCGAACCTACAACCTCCATGATCACGTATGGAGCGGGCACTTTACCAACTGAGCTACTTTAGTGGTTTGGAGCTGAGAGAAACTTATCCAGGAACTACCTATTTTCAAGTCTTGGTCAGACTTGGCCAGTGTTGGAACCTGCGACCTCCCACATATGGAGCAAGCACTTTGCCAACTGAGCAACTGTAATAGTTTGAAGATGAGAGAAGTGTATTTATATCCAGGGCCTGTTTTCACAATCATTCCTTAGCTAAGACTTTCCTTAACTTAAATTTAGCAAACTTTTGTAATCTATTTTTAGAACTACTGATGAATATTTTTGTCAAAACTAAATGCAAATGTTTTAATCTAAAAGTGATCTTAATGACGGCTCCTTAAATACCGCAATATCTTGAAAATAAACAAAATTGTGAAGATTTGATTTTTTGCCAGATTTAAGTTAAGGAAAATCTTAGCTAAGGAATGATTGTGAAACTGGGACCAAGGCTAGGAACTTGCTGAAATTTGTAATTTGTTGGTTAATCTCATAGGTCAAAGTTCTGAAAGCACTTTTAGTATTGTATCATGTGATTGTCTATATAATTATTTATTGATTTTGCACAGTCTTTAGGGGAATGGGTTGTAATACTCATAAGCAATTTTCTAATTACTGAATACACAAAAAAAAACAAAAACACTGTACCACATTTGTGCAGAAATAATATTTCCATTGGATATGGAATTATTATCAGTTAACATTTTACCATAAAAGATGTTATTTGACTGAGACTGAGAATTTTTGGCGCAAATGTTTTCCAAAACATACTACACAAATAATAAGGAGTGTTGGTCAGATAGCACAGTGGCAAACCCTATTATGTGTAGAGAATAAAAAAAATATGTGATATTGAAGAAAACAAACCCCAAAAAACATATTGATATTGAAGAAAAAAAAGAAGAAAGAAACCGATATAACAGGGAAATACAGGGGTTCAAAATTATGTTTTGAAATGGAAGATCCAAGACCTTTTGGCTTTATTTTTGGCAATTCTCATATAAAGTTTTAAAAATCCAATATCAACATTTATATCCTAGGAAAAATGTCAGCTTCATCAGACTTTTACAGTTTAAATATCAAGGTTTTAAACGTAAAATCAACGAATCCTGGACCTCAAAACTGGGGAATTTTGAACCACTAAAATAGAAAAATAGAAGGAAATACAAATAAATAGAATACAGATTGATATTGTAGAGAATTAAAAATTGAAATAAACGGGTATGGTAGGGAATGAAAAGTAAAGGTCAGTCATTAAGTTTATTCCATCTGGATTTAAGGAATTTCCTTTGCAGGTCAATGTTCCAGACAGAAACACTTAAAGAAGTCGTATGCTGATCGACACTGAAACATGCAAATACATTACCTGCTGTAAATGTACTTATTTGCAAGGTTTCAGTTTTGCAGTTTTTTAATTTCTTGCCTTTTTGCAAGGTGCGATATTTGCAGATTTTTGAAACAAACTATAGGATCAAAATTACATGGTGCATGATTTTGTCTTTAGACATTATTGATGTTGGCTATGTAGTTTTTAATGTATTATTTCACACATGGTACAAATATTTGTGGAAAATTTTTTGACCGTGAATTAAGTGAAAATTATTCAACCCCGAAAAAATTACACTAAGTCTTGCAGTTTCTTAACTAAAAAATATTTTATTTTTGTCCTTGTAGATGGCCCTGTGAGTCTGCAAGACTCTTTTAATGGATCTACCATGAATACTGATACTGGCCAAACAGGAAAGAGCATTAAGGATGGAAAATCAACCAATCAGATGCAAAAATCAATGTCATTGTCCAGTCAAAATGAAGCACAGAACCAGAATCAAAATTATGCTGAAATGAATGGTGATGTGGAATGGGAGGAGCTTTTGAATGTCAAAAATTTAAAAGAGGATGTTTTACTCCCGAAATGTAAAAAAATTGTCGAGGCTCTACTAAAGGTGGAGGAATTTGATCGCGGTGATGCGATGAGGCTTATAAAGAGTATCGGTGATACATACTGGAGTTATAGATCACTCCGGAAAAAGATCGGAGATATCTTAGCTGATTCTGGATTTGCAGGTTAGTTTTGGGCATGAGATTAATTTTTTCAAATTACTTGGCAATGTGCCAAAAGATTTTCTGTTGTGTACCTGGCACTAAGTAGTTGTTATTTAGCACTGCAAATTAATGTAATTTAATTCATGTTTTTTATTGATATTATTTTATTTAAGTTTCAGGAATCAGATTAAATTTTTCAAACTGCTTGCCAATGTGCCAAGTAATCCAGTAATGTGTACTCAGAACCCAAGTGACCACTGCGGTAGTTTAATTGATAGAGTGCTTACTCTGTAAGTGGGAGGTTGTGGGTTCGATCCCCAGCCGGGTCTAACCCAAGACTTAAAAGTGGGTAGTGACTGTTCTTTCGCCAAGCACTCAGCATTATGATATGAAAGTCATGGTTCTTTCGGATGTATATGCCATCAGTGCAACACATAGGCAAAATTTTTGCACCTTCGCCTATAGCTGTGGACATCTTGATATAAGTAAAATGTTCTTGATTGGGAAGTTAAACACCATAATTACGCAATTTCTACTCAGAACCAAAGTATTTGTAAATTAGCACTAGAAAAGATGTACAGTCAAACCTGTTTACATGTGGACTTTATGAGCAATGAGCCATTTTATAGAGGTTCAAATAACATAAGTGAAGATCAATTCAGACAATATTTTTACTGAACTATAAAATCTGGTGGCCCTTGTATAGATGTGGCCTTTAAGACAGTAATGGCTGAGTCTTTGTGACTTTTTCTGCATATGGTCTTGGCAAGATGGCAGAAGAGCAAAATCATCAGAAAAGGATGGCAAATAAACCATGTGATATTTATCAATCTGTTTTGTTTAACATTAATTTTAGATATTGGAATGAAGATGTTGAAGGATTTAAATTCAAAAGGAATATTTAAAAATGATTCTATATGGTTCCCTTCCTACTATGCACTTAATGGAATTTGGAATTTTACAGATGCCAGTCTTCTTCTGGCTAAGGTCTGTATTTTTTCATCCACTTGTTCATTCATCCATCCTTCCATTTATTCATTCATTCATTCATTCAGTCATTCATTCATTCATTCTAAATTCTTTCATTTGTCTGTCTGTTCTTCCTTCTGTATTCATTCATTCATTCATTTGTTAGTTCATTCATTCATTCATTCATTCATCTGTTTGTCTGCCTGTTCTTTTATCTGTATACATTCGTTCATTTGTCAGTTCATTTGTTTGTAATTTCATTCATTCATTCATTCATTCATTCATTCCTTTGTTCGTGTCCCTATTCAGGAAGATAGAACAACAAACATTTGCAGTGACTAAGGGACTTATAAGAACTGATATATATATACTTATGTACCCATGATTGATTATAATCAATAATTGAACAATTTTGCTAAATACATAGTATATTGCCATCTTCATAATTTTGCCCATTCTTGTATATAAAACATAACTTGCTGTAATTTTCACAATGGTGATTTCTAGATTTTTTCACGTAATAAATATACAGTAAAACCTCGATTCATCGCCACCATTTGTTCAGTCAAATTTTGGCATTATAAGAGTTTGGAGATAAATTGGGGGAGGTGGATAAAGAAAAACATAAACAAAATGGATTTGGGACTTCAAAATGGTGTGGCGATAAGCCAGGTGGCAAAGTTATTGAGGGGCATTATAATAAGGCTTTGCTGTAGCAGAAAGTTCCACTGCATGAAAATAATCATGATTATATGTTTGTTATAGTATATTTTGTAATAGTTTAATTATTATTTTTTTCAGAGAATTGCTGAAGCTGATGGAGTTAGGTTCTTCACAGCAAACTGCAGTCATAAACCTTATCTAGATGCTCTTCAAAATAAGGTAATATACTGTCTATAAGGGTTATCTGAGGGAACCAGTCAAAGTGGCCTTTTATTGGCAGGTGGTTTATATATAATAGAGGTTCAAACAACATGAATAAAGAGCAATGGGGTTTGCAGTTGTACCACATGATACATGATAACTTTTGTGCGGATCTATTTTTTCCATTGGATATAGAATCATTTTGGTAACAATGACATTGTTCGGTAATACGCAGTGTAAATATTTTCCAAAATGTTCCGAATGGTCACCCTTGGGTTGCCTTTGTACGCAGGTTTGATTATAATCACTCTCACTGCATAATTTTGGATTCTTTTTGGGCAAATCTTGAATGTGAGTTTGTTTTCAGTTTGTTTGTTGAATTTCATTTGTTTTCTTTGGGTACTCCAGTTTCCTCCAACATCCTAGAATTGACTGTCTAGATATAAGTGAAACAATATTAACTTGTACATAAAACACCATTACTTTACTTGTTATGTTAGCTCACCCCTGCAAAAGCACATACATGTAATGGCTAACAGGACTCAAAGTTTTGACTTAAATAGGCTCCATGGCTACTAAAATTCTGATTTTGCAACCATTTCTTTTTTTTTTTGCTGTAAGTCACCATTGTGGTTACCAGAATTTCAGTCGTCAAAACCAGACTTAAATGGGCTTTGCCATTGTACCATGTGATACCCTCTAGCGTTTATGCTGAACACTTATTTCTAATGGATATGGAATCACATAAGATGGCGTTTTCAGGCGAAAATGACGTCTTTCCAGGAATCTGTGACGTTGACGTTTTCTAAAACGTTCCGCACAAACGATAAGAGGTATTGATCACGTGGTACAACAGCGAACCCCATTGTTTCTGGTTATAGCATTTAGTTCACTACTCAAACAACAAACACGAATTTTGTTAAGTTTTTTTCTATTTTAGTATTTAAGTCCTCTACCATGTCTACGTGCTGGAAGCACATAAGGCCTTGACCGAGGACTTCCATCTCTGCCTGTCTGCCGACATTTTCTGTATTGTGCCCCAAGTCTATCCTTGTTCTTTCATCTCCTTTTCGACTGATCTTCTCCAAGGCTCCTTCAGTCGTCCTCTGCTTCTATTACCAGGTGGTGTCCATCTAATTGCAGTATTCAGTATCTTATGAAAGAATGGTGTGCAATATGCATGTTATTTTGTATCCAGGTATAAAACATGTATTGAACATGTTGTGAAACAAGTCACAAAAATCATGACCATGTAGGAAAATCAGAAATGGGATAGGCTGATCACTTATTGACTCACCCTTGTATTATAATTTTCTTGCACCCCAGATAGAAAAATCCATAAAAAGACAGCTGCAAGATTCCCTGTGCAAGATAGCCTTCACACTGTTTTTCCCACAAAATGTTATTATCAAAATCAGAGGTGTATCGATCAGTTGAAATTGATTTTAAATTGAAAAATTGTTCTTTCTGATGCAAGAAATAGAATCAATCACTGCTTTTAGTGCCAGATAAGGAAATCTCAACCCTTGTTCTTATATATTTGGTCCAGAACTCTGCAAGCCTCGTTCTGGACTAAATATATTAGAACTCAGGTTGAGATTTCCCTATCTGGCACCACAAGTTGTGATAGATTCTTTTAATCTGATACATTCAAATTGTATTCAAGCAACAGTTTTATGCATTTGTTGCAAGCTCAACCCTCTTTCTTATATATATGAACTTGGTCTGAGATTTCCCTATCTGGCACCACAAGTTGTGATAGATTCTATTATTCTTATACAGTAAAACCTCGTTATAATGCCCCTCAATAACTTTGCCACCTTGCTTATTGCCATACTTTTTTGAAGTCCCAAAATCCATTTTGTTTATGTTTTTCATTATGAGCCTCCCTCAATTTATCGCCAAACCCCTTTATAACGCCAAAATTTGACTGAACAATTGCAAATGATGGCGATGAATCGAGGTTTTACTGTACATTCAAATTGTATTCTAGCAACAGTTTTATGCATTTGTTGTTGTTAAAACTGCAGTTAATTTCAACAGTCTCTTTTTCCGGTCTTGTTTTTTCAGAATGTATATTATGTTGTGAAGTCATCTATGAGTATTATACATAACATAGCCCGGACCACCGGAGTACATCAGTATTTTAAAGAAAATAAAACCACAGAGGTAAGTATTCTGAATATTGGTCCCAATTTTTATTATACACATGGTGGGTGTAGCTAAACAGGAGGTGCTTATCCTTCCGGAGCACCCGGTCTCACGTCCATGGTAGAAGTTAACGTGTCTAACCTGACTTGTTAGTTCCAAAGTTTCTTCTTTTGCTTCTGGATTGTGATTCTGACATGGACTAATATGTTTGTTTTTGATTACTACCTCTGGAAAATAAGTAAAATTTCCAAAACAATTAAGATCAACAAAGGAATACACTGTTGACATTGGTGTACAAGTCCAACAAAACTAGTTTGAGGGGAGTATATAAGAATTGCCATGTCTGTCTGTCCATCCATCTGTCTGTCTGTCTGTCCATCCACATGTCTGTCTGTCTGTCCATCCATCTGTCTGTCTGTCTGTCTGTCCATCCATCTGTCTGTCTGTCTGTCCATCCATCCATCTGTCTGTCTGTCTGTCTGTCCATCCATCTGTCTGTCTGTCTGTCTGTTTGTCTGTATAAAATAGCATCCGGGCCATATTTCATAATTGCTCTGGACAACTGTTATAAAACTTTCACATGAATAATCTTCATGGTCTAAAAGTGTGTCATGACCTTGAACCAACTTCAGCCAAGGTCATACTGGAAAGGTCAAGGTCATGGGAAAGCATTAAAACCTTGTTGGTGTTGGGGGTGGGGGATATTTGGATCTCAAGAGACAGTTCTAGTTTAATATTGTTACAATACAGCTCCTCACTCGGAACGCCAAGTCGACAATTTCCTCAAATTGTGTTTCGGCTTTACAAATTTTGTATCCTTCCGCCGTATGGAAATTTGGGATTACTTTTTGACAAGTGTCTGAGGGGCGAAAAGACACCCATCTTTAAACCTATATTGGGACATAATGAAGTAAAGTTTATCTATGAAACTTTTGAATTATATGCCGAATAAACAACAGTTTGAGATTTAATTTTCAATTTAGCGATAAGATACTGTTATTTACACATTTTTTATGATTTCTTGATGACAATCAATTTCTTCTCACAATTGCCCCAAAATTTTCGACAATCTTTAAAACTTGGACGAAATTTGTGTACACAGAATTACCACTTTATATTGTGTAGAATGTGACATCACACAATTAGAATTGAATTTAATTAAGAATGGTTTCTGAGCACGACCTGTTAATATCAAAAAAATCCGAAAGACTGGGTCATACATTTTGTTGTCAATGAAAACAAATATGGCTGCCCCCGCGATGATCGATGCTTCAATGTCAAGTTTCAAATGATGTGCAACTAATTCTAATAACACCCACGTCATAATGATTTCAAATTCTTTCATAAAAATACACATAATCAAATTTTACTGTATGCTGATAAATCATTCGACGAACTAAACGGTTAATTTACGTATTCCATTGGTCAGTGTCAAAGAGCCATTTACGAAAATGAGAGTTATCTCTGTTGTCTTGCATAGAACTTTCTGTCTTTAGAAGTTTTGCTTTGCCTAACTGAAGCCCCACCGATTTGTTTAAAAATCTGTATTCCAGTTCAATGTCTGGTCCTGACTTGAGCACCATATACTCTATCTCTCTCTCTCTCTCTCTCTCTCTCTCTCTCTCTCTGAGATGACAAAAAATTCCCATTATCACACATGGGATTGATTTTATGCATTTCTATATGACACAATTTGACAAACTGAAGAAATGAAAAAACCAATTCCATGTGCATTAATATTGGCACATTTTAGATTTGATGGTTATTTATTTATTTAATTCTATATTTATTTATTTATAAAAAATAAATTTATTTATTTATAAAAAATAAATTTATTTATTTATATTTTTATTTGATTATTTATTTATTTAATTAATTATTTATTTATTTGCCTATCTCACTACAGAATCAGAAGGATTTACAAAAGAAAAAGAGACATTTATTGCTATAATTAAAGTATTTTTTTGTGGATATTAGGAATGCTAAGTGTATTTTTTTATTTTTAGCTTGCTTACATGCATTCCGTTGGATATTATATTTTCAAATATATTTATAACATATACTGTGGCATTTGAACACATGGATTTGGACAACTGAATGCATTGTATATTGGATTTTCATAAACATTTGAAGACTGACACACTGACTGTGTTATACATTTTCATAATTAAATAGCTACATGAGTAGTGTTTCAGTTACAGATGCAGCAAGAATTCTCATGACTTCATTAAAAGTATATACATACAGGGCCGTCAGGATATATACTGTATACATACAGGCCCGTCAAGATGTATACTGTATACATACTGGTCTGTCAAAGCTATACTGTATACATACAGGGCCGTCAAGATGTATACTGTATACATACTGGCCTGTCAAGGATATACTGTATACATACAGGGCCGTCAGGATATATACTGTATACATACAGGCCCGTCAAGATGTATACTGTATACATACTGGCCTGTCAAAGCTATACTGTATACATACAGGACCGTCAAGATATATACTGTATACATACTGGCCTGTCAAGGATATACTGTATACATACAGGGCCGTCAGGATATATACTGTATACATACAGGCCGTCAAGATGTATACTGTATACATACTGGTCTGTCAAAGCTATACTGTACATACATACAGGGCCGTCAAGATGTATACTGTATACATACTGGCCTGTCAAGGATATACTGTATACATACAGGGCCGTCAGGATATATACTGTATACATACAGGCCCGTCAAGATGTATACTGTATACATACTGGCCTGTCAAAGCTATACTGTATACATACAGGGCCGTCAAGATATATACTGTATACATACTGGCCTGTCAAGGATATACTGTATACATACAGGAGGGCCGTCAGGATATATACTGTATACATACAGGCCGTCAAGATTATACTGTATACATACTGGTCTGTCAAAGCTATACTGTATACATACAGGCCCGTCAAGATATATACTGTATACATACTGGCCTGTCAAAGCTATATTGTATACATACTGGCCCGTCAAGATATATACTGTATACATACTGGCCTGTCAAAGCTATATTGTCATACATACTGGCCCGTCAAGATATATACTATATACATACATGCCCATCAAGATATATACTGTATACATACTAGCCTGTCAAAGCTGTACTGTATACATACATATGTGTGCATATATGTAGGCTTATATTGGCATGTCAATATCTTTATCCCAGTACACAATTTTGCATGATTTTGTTAAAATTATTTGCATCCTTCTACATAATTTTACAATCACACAATGTGTAGGCCTATACTTTATGGGATTTATAATATACAATGTTTATTGTATGAAATACATATATGCTGGTATTTTGTTTCAAATTACAAGCCGTTCAGTTAGAGTATTTGTTCTGTAAATGGGATATGGGTTTGAACACAAAGACCTTAGATATGGGAGTGGTTATTATGGTCTGGTACTATACATTTTGATATGAATATTCTGTGAAAATTATGGTCTTAAGACTGCAGACTCCAGTTTAACATTCATTCCTTATTTTAGATTTTCCTCAACTTGAATTTAGCAAATTTGAGAGCTGAATACCTTTTTTCTGTATTCAAGATGTTCATAAATTTTGAAGACCATTCTTGATTTTTTTTACATTTATATTCAAATTTTGTTGAAACTTTATTTGCAGTCGCATAAAACTGTTTCAAAAGTTGTCAGATTTCAATTAAGGAAAATCTTAGTTTAGAAATGACTGTAAAACTGGAACCAAATATGTTTATCAAACACTATACATCTAAAGGATGCTCACTTTAAATAAAAATAATTGACAAACATGTTCATTTAAATTCAAATGGAATTTACTAATTTTCAGTACCAGTAATCTGACTGATTATTAATTTGTTGATTTTGAAAGCAACAAGTTTCATTTTAGATCTTGTGTTTAGCATGTTTATAAAGACAAACTTTTAGTGAGTATGGATTAGGATTTATATACAACCCTTTTAGTTGCACTGTTTTGTTATGTAACACTACTGGTGTGAAACCCAATCTTATTGAGTTTCAGTTTGGTTCTTGGCTTCTTGCTATTTTGCACAATTTGTTCTACTTTCACTTTGGACAGTGAAGCTGCACTGTAAAACATAAAACCAAATTGTCATTTAATTTTCTGCTAAATATAATGCCTCATTTAGCAAGAATCAAGAATCAAGCATTTCCTAACAACACCAAGTACTAAGGCTTATAGAACATCTGAAAACTAGATCTGTTGCACATTTCTAAATATTTCATAAGGCAAATCAGCCTATGGTGTGTGTGTGTGTGTGTGTGTTGACCTGCAATGACACTGATTTTTTTAACAGATATGGGGAGTTGTGCCTATCTTCAGAAAGGCACATGTTGAATGATTATATTGAGACCATATAATGACAAGACAAAGCAAAAGTTACAGAAAAATGACAAGCCATTTTGGCATCCTAGGACTATGCCCAAATCGCACACGCTTAATAAACGGTTGCGCATGTTTTCAAGTGTACCACCAAATCACTGATACTTAATATACACCGTTTGGGGTCAACCAACACAATATTTGTGCACGAAATTGGCCTGTGAAATTCAGATTTGTGAAATAAACGATCGAAGCGGCATATGGCCAAATTTAATATGGAGACTGAAAGTAGGTCCTAAAATTCGGCATAAATCTTGAGAAATCTGACAAAATAGATGCTAATAATCGCCAAAACTTACTTTATTTCAGTCGTAAATACCATTCTGCATCTTCTGTGTGTCTAAACTTTATATAGAACATAGTTAGGAAGCAGTACTAACAAAATTTCTAGGTCAAATTAGACGGAAAATGGACCGACCCCATCCAAGATTCCGGATTGACGGCGGCGTTTTTTTCGCATTTAAAACTTGGACGTTTTTTGTGTACAGAAAATTATTTGATGTATTATATATGGAATTGTACCTTGTAAAAAGGTCTTTCATTTGGTATAAATATTGTTTCTGAGCACGACCTGTGTGAGAAATGGGAAGGAATCTTGTGACGGATAACATTTTGAGTTTTAGCCTGTGGCTCAAGTTTCACTTTAAAGTACAAAATTAAACTGTAACCGGAATTATAAAAAATAGTTTTTGTCGGTTTTCAATTATTCTAATTTTGTTATTTTGCGTCCCAATTTATGGTGATCTGTGATACATTCAACACAGTTCCTCATTTTGTGTCGTTCAAAGGTTTGCCATTTTTTGACAAATTTTACATCACTTTTGCAAGTTCACAAATTTTAATGAATCCCTACGCCGACGGGGTTGGCGTTCCGACTGCCTCTGAAATTAGGATCTTGTTTTATTAAAACATAACCCATTAAATCAATCAATACATTGTTATTATAGGAATGAAGTTAATTTTTCTTTTTGCTATGAAAGTATGAAAGAATTGGAGATTTTGCACACTGAATAATTCACGTAGCGAATTATGTTACGCGTGCAATGTCCAGTTCTTTCATATTTTCATAACAAAAAGAAAATTAATTTTATTTCTTACAGAACAATTTATAGAAATGTTTTCGACAACAAATCAACAATTTAAACAACAATATTGCCATGATAGCAAGTAAAAAATAGCATTGCTATGGCATAGGAATTCAAATATTTTTATAAGATGACGCCACTGAGAGCCAATCCATTCATTCAAACGTAACAGAAAAATGTGACCAATCAAAATGCTTGAAACAAAGGAGAATTGAATAATATGACATTAATATTGGCTTTCTGTTTTACAGGTAATGCTGAGTTATTTAAATAATGAAGCAGAAAAACGAGATGAAATGCTCAAAATTTTAGCGATGTTAACCCTGTCTCACATTGTAGAAGAAGATGATAATGACAAATTGATAGATGAAACAGGTCTGTATATTACACAGCCCTGATGTTTGTAGCTTGATAATCATAACCAAATGCTTAACTGTTTGGAGTTTGGATGTCCTGTTCACTTCAGTAAAAAAGATGTGATTTAGTTAAGTTTATGTTGCTCAGTCTGTTTCAATCACTTCTAATTGTAAGTGTCCTCTGTAGCGGCCACGGGTGGCTTACTCTATTTTTAAATCTACAGAGGTATCCTTAGCGTGCACCAAGACACAGGAGCTCGGTTTTGAGTCTCCTTAAAAAGACTACCTGGTAACCAGCTTTTTACCATGTTTACAGGTTTAGTATTATGGCAAGAGATGAAAATCATTTCAAAAAATTCCCAAGTCCTGAGTGAGGTTAGAACCCACAACCATTGGCTTTGAAAACCAATGACAGTATATTATTCGGCCATGTCAGCCGATCAATTGTAATGAGTATCTAAAGAGTGTAAAATTTAGAGATCAAGACTTATTTTTAGGGCTACTGGACAGATCCTATTAAGAGAATGTTTGTCAATTTGTTTACTGAAGTTCACTGATTTTCCAGAAACTCTACCTATATTGATAAGTTTTGTTGATTATTTATTTATTTTTTTCCATTTTTTTTTTCAGGAGCCATTGAAGGAACAATAAAATTCATAGATCTTGCACTTAAAAATGAACGTAAGCGTTACCGTGGATTTACACCACATGAATTAATGGATGGCCTCTCTAAAGTAGCAGTGAATGACAAAAATAAGAAAAAAGTAAGTAAATTTAAACACTGAAATTCCATAAATAACTATACATGTTTATATTTGCTGTGTCAAATTTCATTCATATTTAGGTTTTTAAATATGAAAAACCACCAGTGTACATTAGTATTCTTAAGAGAATAAAACCACAAATAACCAAAAATAAATGTAAGTTACCGTATAACCTGTGTATAAAGACCACCCCTGGGACTGAGCAAAAGTGGACTTAATAGACAGGTGGACTTTATATAGAGTGTCACTTTATGAACGAGTAAACATGTATTGTTGATACTGGTATACAAATAAATGAAAATAATATCTATAATACCTATTAAAATACCCTTTTGTTTAATTTTGTTAAAATTATTTTTATGATATTTAAAAAAAAAAGATTTATTATCAATTATAGAAGATATTTGAAAAGTGCATTATAATTTTAATGGGCTGTACATCTGATCACATGGTAACAGTTTATCAGTATACACCTGACTACTGTCTTTGTTTTCTTAAGAAACAGGGTGTCACTAATTAAAACAATAGGTATAAAAAACATACTGCCCTAAATAACAAAGACTGTTTCTAACTGCTGATCTAATGGCTTCAGTCATTGACATGAGTATAAGGACTTCACATTTTTCCCCTCAAATTTTTACTTATAATAACTCATCTATACTCTTTGCAACAAAAATTTGTAAAATTTATACAATGATAATTGATTTATAATAATTATATATTTCTAATCTTCAAGCATTAAGAATATAATAATAACTTGGTAAAAAAATTACACGAAATTAGACTAAAATTATAAAATGAAAAATAACTTTTAAAAAAGTTGATTGAAATAGTGGACTTTATAGACAGGTTGAGAAGTCATTTGGGACTAATAAGGGTGGACTCTATTCACATTAGACAGGTGGACTTTATATACAGGGTCATTGTATAGTAAAATCCATTGGGGATACTTCAGACCGGTTGCTATAGACAGGTGGACTTTATACAGAGGTGGACTCTATAGCAGGTTATACTGTAATTCGAAACATCAGTAGTGATTCTGTATGCCTCAAATAACTACCGAATAAAGGCAGTTACCCCTGGTGAAAAATTATTAAAATTTCCCAATTTGATCGGTAGTGAATACATAATCAAAATGTTGACCAATATGTATAAACCCACTTACAATTTTTATACCCCTACAAACAAAGTTTAGGGGTATATAGGAATCACCCTATCTGTCCTTCTGTGTGTCTGTCTGGTTGTCTGTCCCAATATCATGTCCACTCCATATTTTCCATGTCTATGGATGGATTTTGATCAAAGTTTGCACAAATGTAAACCAACATGAGATGATGTGTTGCATACCATATTTATGTGCATAAGTCAAAGGTCAAGGTCAAGAGGTCAATGTCGGGGTGGGTGCTATTTGGCTCTCAAGAGATAGTTCTAGTTTATATTGTTACAATACAACAGTTTTGAAATTAGGACATCATTGCAAGCATGTCATAATAAAATTTGCTATATCCTGTTTTCCAAATTTTCATCTTTTTCAAAGGTCATAAAAAAAAGTTTTGATAATCCAAAAAGCAGAAGGTAGTTCTGAAGTATTTGAAAGTGATATCTTAATGGTGTTTTACTATTTACTTATTACAAGTCAATATTAATGCATTTACATTGAGATGGTCAGTTCTGGTATGGTGGGGGAAGCCTGAGTACCAGATGAAAACCACAGGCCTTCATCTAGCAAACCTAGTTAGTGAGAGTACCTGTGATTTTTAAGCCAGTGCTTTAGACAACCTATCCATCAAAGCCCTATGAAGAATGTAAAAAAAACATGTTGCTTTTCTGTGTTTAGTCTTATATTTTTAAAACTTTTAACATGTTAAATGTAAAAAAAATTCTATTATCAAGATCATGATGGTGAGGTGTTTATTTTTATTCATCCATCTATCCATCAAGTCATATATCCATTTCTTCATCCATTCTTTTGAATGTTTTATTCATTTCATTGTTTTATTCATTCATTTTTTTATTAATTCATTCATTCATTCATTCATTCATTCATTCATTCATTCATTCATTCATTCATTCATTCATTCATTCATTCATTTATTCATTAATGTCATCCAAATATGTCATATGTATGTGCATTTGTACATGTTCATTCATTCATTCATTCATTTATTCATTAATGTCATCCAAATATGTCATATGTATGTGCATTTGTACATGTTCATTCATTCATTCATTCATTTATTCATTAATGTCATCCAAATATGTCATATGTATGTGCATTTGTACATGTTCATTCATTCATTCATTCATTTATTCATTAATGTCATCCAAATATGTCATATGTATGTGCATTTGTACATGTTCATTCATTCATTCATTCATTCAGTCATTTTTTATTTGTTTAATTATGTATATATTCAGATTATAGATGCAGGTGCTCTTCCAGTTTTTCTTAACATGTTAAAAAGCGAGAACGAAGAAGACCAGGCAATGACAGCCCGGGCGATCTGGACGTTGGCTTTTGACAAGGACGTTTTACAGTCAATTACACAGTATGAAGAGATGATGCCGACCTTGGAGAAACTAAAAGATAGTCCCAATAAAGATGTACAGAAAAACATTAATGGAGCTCTTTTTGTACTGAAGGGAGAAAATGATGTTTCTAATCGTGAGTATAAAAACTAATGTTGCTTATGGTGTATTTGTTTCACAATTAATACACTATGGGAAAGCTTGTTCCCACTACAGGAACTTTATACAATGAAGCAAAGTTCTTAGAAATAAATTTTTGACCTAGAGGTAATGCATGCCTAAGCTTCTCTGGGCCCTCAAAAAGTTTTATGGTCATCATCACAGTATTGTTGATAAGTATGACGTCCCATAGTTCCATGTTCCTTTCACTCAATTTTGATTACACACGTGGCGGGTGTAGTTAGCTAAACAGAAGGTGCTTACCCATCCGGAGCACCAGACCTCACTTCTCTGGTGGAAGTTATCAGTTCCAAAGTTTTTACTTTGCTTCTGGATTGTGATTTGGACATAGATTAGTATGTTTGTTTTTGATTTGGTCATATTATAAATTTTTGAATATTTCTTTCAGAAAATCCAAAAATTGATACTGGTAATATGACAGTTAACCTGTTAAAAAGGACATGTGAAATTGAAATCATTTTCAAATATAAATGCACCTATCACTATAAATATTATTGTTTGACAATTAGGGCTAGAACGATACACCCCCTTTTCGATATGATACATATCATGATACATGGCTTGCAATACAATTACTGTTGATACCATAGACTTCTTTAAGCTCGATAGTTTGTGAAAGTTGAGTTCCGCTAAGAATATCTTATCTAGGCTCATATACATTGATAAAATTTGCAAAAAAACATTAATTTGTAACAGTAGAAAATTGCATATATGGCAAGAGTCGTATTTCTGTAAAGCATATTTTTTACACTAGTTTATTTTTATTGTCAAGGTACATGTACCTCCACACTGAAGGACAACAGGTTGCTGGAGGATTTTATAGCTTAAAAGGCATGTCAATGTTGAGATCAGCGATCTTTTTTAAGGTCAAGGCTGAAAGACAAATTGGACCAAAACCGAACCAAATTCGGGAAACATCTACGATAAACCAAATCTAAACAAAATAATTATGGTGAATTATATTCTCAGTGAATCTTTCTAGCCTATTGATAAACAAATTAAATTTGACTGTTAATGGTTTTTAAATCACAATTCTGTATTTTATTCTGCAGGTCCCAAGTCAGCAAAGAATAAAGGTCATGTGTTTTTGAGTTATTCCTGGAACGAGAAAGAAATGATATATAAACTAAGGGATAAATTAAAGGTATTGTTCTCATAATTACTAGTGATGAATCAAGTATCAAAAAAACAATTAGCGATGCATTGAAGCTTACCCATTGTGATTGTTGACAGTGTTTTCTCATAACCGATCATTGGAGGATATAACCAATCCATGCTTTCCTGTTTCCATTGCATGTTTAACAAAGCACAAACATATCCATGTTTTTACAAGCCACATGGCTGACGCTCGTAGAAGTCAGTGGTGAGCAAGCCAAAGGCAAAACCAATATGCGAGCATCCCAGAACAAAAAAGGAGTATCTATATATGTAGAGTGTATATCTACATCATAATAATAAAGAGAACACAACAAAAGCTCCACTAGTGTAATGATTTAATTTAAATAACAAACAATAACATTTTTAAAAATCTCAACTGATCATAATCAGTATAATTGCATCAGAAGTTTGGAAAGCGTCCTTTTGTGCCAATTGCATATTTTTAGAGGTATCATTTCCACCACTAATTTAAATTTCTGGTGTTTTGATTCCAACAGAATTTAGAGGTATTTTGTGTCAGTCTACCTGTGCAAGTAATTCATGTGTTCATTGTTAATAGGTATATGTTTCAAATATTGAGTTGAGGATCTGTTCCCAGTTCAAAATAAATAATTACAAAACAAAAAGAAAATAAGTAAGTATAATCGCATGATAGAGTATAAATTTAGATTTATAAAACAAGTATTCACTCAAATGAAATATAAATCGGTAAAATGGACAGCTGACTCTTATAAACAGGTTAGAATAACATGAATTAAAAGTTATGGGAATAAAATTTTAACATCCTTTAAAAGCAGGTGACCCTTATAAAGAGATGGCCTTAAGGCAGGTTTGACTGTAGTGTTTTTCTTCCAGTCTGAGGGATTTACTGTGTGGATAGATGTGGAAAGAATGGGTGGATCCACGTTAACAGCGATGGCAGAGGCGGTGGAAAATTCAGCAGTAGTATTGGTAGGAATGTCAGAAAAATATAAACAGAGTCCAAACTGTAGATTAGGTAAATGTATTAATTTTTTAATACTTTAGATCATACATTTCAAGATACTGTAAAGTTGATTATTTTGGAAGGGTGAAAATTTTGCAATTTCTGAAACCTGACATTTCGCATGAGTGTAATTTTCACATAACCAATATAAATGGATGTATATTCTGTATATTATGATATATTAACCTGTATGGTAGACATTTTCACATGGGTAAAATTGTTATGGTAATTTCATTAGCACGAAATAGGCGATAATTTTCAGGGATTTATCAAGGGTCTATTTAGGGCCGAAATTCGGCCCTATTCCCAATGGAAAAACATTGATTTTTTCCCAAAATGGCTGAGAAAATTCCCAGTTAGAAAGTCGTACCAGATACATAGCTGAAGTCTGGCCATAAATGTGGCTGCTTTTCTCAATCTTCAATCAACTCAATACACTAAAAGCATTAGATTTAATCATTAATGGCATAAAAAAATGATGTCAAAGTTTTCCCAAAATGAGCAAAAAGTTGATAGTTTTTCCCAATTTTTTAGTTTAGGGCCTTTTCCTAAAAGACCCTGATAAATCCCTGATTTTACCCCACAAGCAAAAATCCTTTCGCCCTTTGAAGTATTATTTTTATATATCTCATTTAAAGTTTTTAATTCTTTGCTTTGGGATTGTGGTTTGGACATGGATTAGTATGATTATTTTTGAGTAAAGAGACAAGTGGGTACAAAAAACTATTAATAAATTTGACATGGCCTTACCTGTAAATAATTTTTAATTACTTCAATTTTCAGAAGCGGAATATGCATTTCAACTTCGGAAGGATTACATCCCTATTATGCTACAGAAAAAATATCGACCAGATGGATGGCTTGGAATTATTCTTGGTGCTAAACTTTATTTTGACTTTAGTGGGAAATACCCATTTGAAAAATCATGGCAGGGACTTTTAAAGGAGTTAAAATCACTTGGGCGTGTCCATCAACGCCCGGCTAGTAAAACAGCTAATTCTACAGAACAAGGTAAGATTAAGAAACAGGTGAATTAAGAAGGAGTAAAAATGCAGGGTCGGACCCGAGATGGAACCCAGGACCTCCTGCACTATACCTACTGTGCTACCCAGAAGTTACATTCGTTTTCTGTTATTTATGAGTTTCCCACGGTTCCATATGGGAAATCTCACCCAATTTTCTTCAGATGGACTTTATGAGGGACACAATTGCCACCACACCACTTCTGAGGTCTGCAATATTGAGAATGGTGGTGGCATTTTTCTCTCAAGACTGGTCTTGATTCTACTGTATTTTTAGTTTTGAGTTATGTTTAATGTCCCAGTCAAGAATATTTCATTAATAACGAGACATTACCAGGTATAGGCGAGGCTGCAGAAATTTTGCATGTGCTTTGCATTAATGGCATTATACAGCAGGGGTGTTTATTGTGCCAAGCCTACCTGTGACAGGGGACCTCTTATATTTAAAGTTCCAATCTGAAAGAACTGTTACTTTCATTTCGTAATTTTGAGTGCTTGGCGAAAAAATAGTCACTACCCACTTTCAAATCTTGGTCAGACCTGGTTTGGGTTCCAACCCACAACCTCTCACTTACAGAGCAACCACTTTACCACCTTTTAATTTTAAGACATTTGATTAAGGGTTTGACAGTTACATGAGTTACATGTACTAAAAATTAAAAGTAGAGTGGAGTTATGGTCAAGATCCTTCCAATTATATTGAGACAGTAATGGGATGATGAAGATAATAGAAAAACCACAAACCTTGACAAGAAAACTGTATAAATGTATTAAATGGGTTAAGATCCTAGTTCGAGAAAACTTGTCAGTTCTTTTGGTGAAGATTGGTATTTTTTCTACAGACACTCCAGTTTTCCCTACCATCTCAAAACTGGTTGCTGCGATATAAGTGAAAGATTCTGGAACATTGCTTGTTTTTTCCAGTAATCTCCCTGGGGCTCAATAGATTAAAACTCATATTGTTCTAACCTCTAATCTCTAACAGAGCAGGTACTGGCCCCTGGTTTCAAAATCATTCCTAAACTAAGATTTTGTTTACTAAAATTTAAATAATTTTGGCAATTTTTATAGAATTTAAATGCAAATTTTTGACAAAATTAGAATGCAAATGTTATAGGCTTGTTATGATATGATATTCCAAATGACAACTTAAATTCTCAAATATCTTAAAAATTGGCAAAATTATTAAGATTCCAAATTTACCAGATTTGAGTTAAGGAAAAATTTAGTTATTGTGAAACTCAGACCTACTTATTGAACTGCACTCTTTCAGTTGAATTTGCATGAAACCCTTTTCATATAGTGGGCTTGTTTTGAATTTGAGGCTTTTGTTTGTTCTCTTATTAAATAAAACCTTTAACTAATTTTAGACACTACAGATTCACCCATTTTACTACATTCACATCCCACTACCTCAGCTGTGCCATCCAATCATGTGATACAAGATGTTGTCATCTCAGCAGAATCACTAAAGATGTCACAAGAGCAGGTTTCTGATTGGCTGTGTGATCTCAAGCTTGATGGGTATGTAACAAATTATTTCATTGGATTAAACATAACAAGATCACTTTTCTGATTTGCTGTTTGATACTTGATATGATTGATATATGATGATTGTTTTAATTGGGTTAAAAAATAACTAGTAATTTTTATGTGCTTTAGGGAGCCTTAATTTAGGTGAAAGTCCTCAAGCTCCTCACCATGAAATAAATGTGCATTTGGAAAAAGTACACCCTTTAAACGAATGTGAATGGAACATACCTTTGCTTTTGTTAGATATAAGCCATCAGATATGTTACCAGCCTTTTGACATATGGACATTATGAGAGAAATACTGCACCATCCATTAAAATGTTCTGGGTCATCATCAACTTATACAATCTGGTCCTTTTATTAACAAGGTATAATACAATTATGTTTTAAGTCATTTTCAGAGTAAAAATTAAAATAGTTACATACAGTAAAACTTTGTTGTAATGCCCTCGGTAACTTTGCCACCTCGCTTATAGCCACACTTTTTCGAAGTCCCAAAAACCCTTTGTTTATGTGTTTCTTTATGAGTCTCCCCCAATTTATGGCCAAACCCCTTTTATAATGCCAAATTTGACTGAACAATGGTGGCTATGAATCAGGGTTATACTGTATTTTATATTTTTTAGGTGTGTACCATCAATGGCTATGTTTGATGGAAAACTACTGTGTCAACTTAAACGAATGAAAAATGAGGTAAACATATACTTGACAGATATATGGTTGTTGTTGAATGTTGCTTTATGTCACATCAGCAATTTTTCAGCTATTCTTGACATGGACTACTTTATTAATCTCTATGGACTAATCTTTGAACAAGTTCGTGTATGCATGTGAATTGCGAGTGTGTTTTATAGTCTGCCTTGTACTAGCGCCCAGTCAAAGAGCGACTTTAAGGTGCTAGCTCTCTGAGTCAGTACACCACAGACAAGCCTACCACTCTCTCAATCACATTATACTGGCACTGGATGAACCAGTAAAGGAAAATTCGCTTTCCCACATGTGGTCCAAGTTGGACTCGAACTCACAGCAGTGAGAGACTTTAGATTTGTTATCTGATGTCTTATTCATTAGTCCACCACAGCCTTTGAATGATGTATTGTAGATCAATTTTATTTTTTTAGATTAAAAAATTTTGTGTCGTTGCCATTCAAAGTTTATTTGTAATTAGAAAAACTGGACTTTCATTGCTTTATTGGCCAATATTTTGCCAGTATTTGTGACTCTCGTCCATGGGATGTTTTTAATCCCAGTCAATATTCCCTAAAGTTCACTTTAGGTCTTTCAATTTTTTCATCATTGTCATTGAAAGTTTAATTGTGAATAGATGAACTAGACTTTTATTGCTTAAATGGCAAATATATTGCCAGTATTCATGACGATGTGAGATATTTTTAAAATCAGTCAAGATTCCTTAAGGTTACTTTATGTCTTTCAAACCTTTTATCATTGCCATTGAAAGTTTATTTGTGAATTGATACACTGGGCATTAGTGACTCTAGTCAATGGGATGTTTATTGTTCCATTCAAGACATATTGTGTACATCTTATTCAGGCTTACCTTAACGTTATGCTCATCAAAAGGTGCATAAGGTCCCAACACTTTCCTTTCATTTCTGTTCTTCTTTCTGTGCTGTTGTAGCTATGTTCCTGCCGGGCCATCCAGCAGTGTTCTTTCCTTTTTTGTTGTCCTCCTCCACATATGGTCTTGGGTCTTCCCTTTTTCTTTTTCCTTCTGGTTGTTTTTTTTTTTTTTTTTTGCTATAAGGTGCATAAGGCCACAATGCTATCATTCCATTTCTGTTCATCTTTGGCTGGTGCTTTAGCTGTGTTCCAGCTGGGCCATTCAACATAATTTCTTTATTTTTTTTTTTTGTTCTCCATGTAGTTTTAGGTCTTCCTCCTCTTCCTTTTCCTTCTGGTTGCCACCCTAGTGCTGTCTTGCTGTAATTTTTCCTCTCTTCTTAGTATATGTCCCAGCCAGTTCCACTTTCTCTTCCTGGGCTTACAGCTTATGTCTAGCTGTTTCCAATATTTTTCCATTTGGAACTCTCTGTTGCAATCTTATATTAGTATTATTCCTAGTATTCTTCTGAGAAATTCTGCTTGGAAGTGTTCATCTTTATTTGTTAGTTTCCTGGTCTCACTTCCCTAAAACAAAAACATACTAATCCATGTCTGAATCACAATTCAGAAGCAAAGTAAAAACTTTGAAACTGCCAAGTTAGGTTGAACACATGCATTTCTACCAGTGAAGTGAGGCTGGGTGCTTCGGAAGGGTAAGCAATACTGACCTTACTAGTCTTACTTAATGATTTATATTTTTCAGGCACCAGAATTTTATTATCAGTCATTGGAGAAAAGACTAGGTATGTCTCTTGTAGAAATCTTGACATTTACAGCTGCCTTGGACAAGTTGTAAGTCATGTGACAAAGATCATGTGATACATAGGACTCAAACCTAGCCAATGAAAAGTCATGTTACAGATTAATCTTCAACATATCCCACCATGGAATATGTAAAGCCAGTGCTGATTAGTTAACATATCTTGCAATGAAATATGTAAAATCTGTTTTGATTGGTAAAAATGTCTTGCAATGGAATATGTAAAATCTGTGTTGATTGGTTAACATGCCTGCAATGCAATATGTAATGCCAGTGTTGATTAGTTGAATTTTTTCAGCTCCTGTCATGTAACAGATGACATCATGAGATGTCCCAAAAACAAACAACATGTAAGGTCAAACAAAAAAGTGTGATTCAAGTTTCACAACCGAACTTAATTTAGTAGAGCTGGCCCTAACGTTTTTATTACCCTTTTGAACAATTTCATGTGTAATCTGTAATTTACAAAAAGAATGTTTCTGAATAAAGCATGCAGCAACACAACACCAATAAAGTTAACAAGTAATTATAAGTGTTTACATGCATAAGGGTGCAAGTAGATTTTATATTAGTTTCCTTTTTTAAATATTTCCTCTCAGTTTGCAAAATTCTTGTGTTGCTAATGAACAAAAAAATTGCAGAAAAAAAGTAAAATTATATAACCTACTGACCCTAATTTTTTTTAGTGAAAACCTGACACACATTTTTTTTTTGTTTGGCCTAATGATAGTGCTGATTGGTTGTATTCATCATTTAATTTGTGATACAATAACACCAGAAAATTGTTTGTGGACTGATGTGATTTGTGTATTTTTATTGAGTATTTTATTGTAAATAATCAATTTAGAAAATCAATGATCTAGGTTCCTATAATTTTCTAATGTTGTCATATAAATCAATATTTGTGTTAAGTTTTGAATTTTTTAGCTCACTTGATTGCACAGACTAGCTTATGTTATTAACCAAGCATCAGACAGGACATCAAAACTATGTTTTGTAATGAAAGGGCAAAGGCCTTTTATTTAAAGTCCATAGTTCCATGTCCCTTTTATTCTCTTCAGTTTTCATTACATGTGTCACGGAAGTATTTAGCTAAACTTTTTTTTGCCAGGTGCTACAAAAAGTTTTGAAAACCCAATATCATCATTGCAAGGTCCATGTGCAATTATGTCATTCTTTAGAAAAAAATATTTGCGATTTCCATGGAAACTCTTTTATCACGAACATATCTTCTCAGCAGATTAGTTCTTGTTTTTTTGGTACACTTTTTCTACAGTCGGAACCATGAAAATTTCTTACCATTTAGTTAAGAAGATCATAACAGAAGAGTTTCCTACCTCTAATGCTTCTTATACAGAATAAGAATATTCCTAATGAAAGGTCAAGTGGACAAGTCATTGTTGTTTGCCAATATTGTCAGATTGTGAATGACCCAGTTATTAAAAATCAAGATGGCTGCATGTGGTTATTATCTCCCCTTTGTCCAGCTACTTTATTTTTACATTTTTGTCAGCTTCAGAAGAATGACATACTTGATACTTGGTTAAGAGGGTGAGCCCAACAAGGCTGGATTTCCATAAAGAAAGAAAGAAAGATGGCGGATCTATTTTGATATTTTGCTTGTTATTAGGTAGCCAAAATCAAAGAATCCATATAAATTAATTTTGTACTAAGAACAAAACCTTTCTATAAACTTTTATTTCGGGAATAGTAGTTTCGCTTCGTACATGACGTAGAAAGGTGTCAGTTCATAGAATTTTGATGTAAGGCTTCCCGCTTCCATCATTTGTAGAAAAGTCTCATTTTATAGAATTTTAATGTACCACTGGCAATATTTGTAGGAAAGTGTCATTTTTATCATGTTTATAGAATTTTGTTATATCGCCAACAATATTTCTGTGATCAAATTTTGATAAAAGGTTTTCCAATAAAGAAAGGGTAATTTTAGTTAATAAGATCAGAATAAATAGGTTACGTTCAAAATAAGTTAGGTAGACAATTTGTGATTCAAAATTAAAGTGTACAGTGAAACCGACTTATAAGTTAAATCAATTGGCCACAGAGGCAGTGGTTCAAAATTATGTTTTGTAATGGAAGGTCCAGGACCTTTTGCCTTTATTTTTGGCTGGTCCCACATAAAGTTTTGAAAGTCCAATATCAACATTGAAAGATCCATGTGCAATTATGTAATTATATTGAAAAAGTAGAGTTATTCTGGTAAAAATGGCAGGTCCATCGGACTTTTACAATTTAAATATCAATGGTCCCAAGGTAAAATTAATAGGTCCCGGACCTCGGACCCAGGGAATTTTGAACCCCTGAGAGGATACCAAGAGCACCTTGTGATTCCCTATAACTGTGTAGAACTATTATTTCCAGTGCGGGTCTTACAGATCACAGTGCCTCTCACTGACTAGGTTTCAGATTTGGACCTGCCTTGAACAGAAGCCACATGGTATCCTGATCTCTCGGCCCTCAGGGCTGATACTGATCTCCGCCCTCTTTTCTACTAGAGTTCCAAAGGTATTTATGCCTCATATTTACATAGTTATAAAATTATTATATTGTTTTATAAAATGAAATGAAAAAAAGTAATCATAAACTCCAAATTTTAGTGAATAAATTATGTTTAATGATTTTAAAAAAATGATAGCAACAAAAAGTCCACCGGAGCCAAATAGAAGGTGCACTTGTACCCAAGCAGATACATCCTGAGAAAAGAGCCGAGATAAAAACGACCATGTAATATTGTATATGTAAATCAAGATCCTTATAAAACTTATGATTAAATGTATCAGAGTGTATCAATTATGTAGTTGTTATTATTATTATTATTATTATTATAATTATTATTTATGTGCTTTAGATTATTGTTTTTAGAGGGTATCTTTTACAATTTTATAATTTTGTTATAAATGCATTTATAGTTTCTACTTTTTACATATATACTCTGTGTTCTATACAAACATAGTGTGTCACGTTTGACCTGGTGGTTCGACCTTTAAATTGAATATTGTTTTGGGCTAATAGACTATATGATTTATGTAATAGGACTGCATGTTTCATTACCATAAACACCTGGTACCCAGTATTACTACCATCTATCCTTATATATCAACTTTATATAGCTCTTTAACTACATAATAGATATGTCTGTTTGAATATTGAAACTGAAAGTCAAATGACCAGGTCAAATATATAGTGTAATTTCAATGTAATTGTTTGTTTGAATATTCAAATTTAAAGTCAAATGGCCGGGTTTGTTGCCCCTAAATTGCACAATGGATTATTTTGTTAGGATCTTCAAATTGGAGGTCAAATGGCCGGGTCAAATCTATTGCCCTAAATTGCACAATGGATTAGTTTGTTTGGATATTCAAATGGCCGGGTCAAGTATATAGCCCCTAAATTACACTGTTTGAATATTCAAATTCAAGGTCAAACAGCCAGGTCAAATGTATACCCCTAAATTGCACAATGGACACGTCTATTTGAATATTCAAATTGGAGGTCAATTAGTCATTACTTATTTGACTTAAGCCTTTTTCACTCCCCAGTGGCGTACAGGCCACTGACAATTCCTCTTCATCTTCCTCTGTCTTTTGCTAGTTGGTTGATGTTGTTCCATGTATATTCTTGTTCTAGCATCTCTTTCTCCAGTGTTCTTCTCCATGTAAGTTAGTCAGGTCAAATATATTATAGCCTTTAAATTCTGTTAACTATGTTTGAATATTGAAATTGGAGGTCAAATGGCAGGTCAAATATATAGCCCCTAAATTACACAATGAACATGTTTGTTTAAATATTCAAATTGAAGGTCAAACAGCCTGATCAAATATGGTAAAATATATTTTGGTCCTTTGGTAATCTGTTAAACGTCTTGTAAACAATTTTGGTTTCATAATTTTGGTCCAAGTGCTGCTGGTTGTGGGTTGTATTCCGAAACGGCCCTCTAGTGCTGTGAAGTTAAAACTGGTATAATATGTAATTTGAATAATCAAATTGGAGGTCAAACGGCCAGGTCAAACTTGACACACTTTACTTTTACTACCTATAGATATTTGAATTTGTTTTTATATTTGTTGTTATGTAATTCACTTGGTTTTTACAACTTTTTTCCATTTTTATTTGTTAAATTTTTTATCTATTTTTGCACAGTTTTATAACTTTACTTTTTGACAGTTATCAGATTTAGAAAATAAACAAATAAACAATATTATATATTAACGGTTTAATCATTGTGTTTTTGTCATTCTACATCTTTATAATATTTGGATTTCCATAATTGGTCCAAGCACTACTGATGAGTTAAGTAATGGTGGTTAACGTCCAAGTCAAGAATATTACACTTATATTGAGATATCACCAGCTATGGATGAAGTGGCAGAAATTTATACCTTTGCTGTGGATTCAGGTCAATGCACATGCAGGGAGAGTTCGAGGCATGCAGGTTTTTAAGGTTTTCCAATGGACCCTGTGACTTTCATTACTAAATACTGAGTGCTTGGCAAAAAAGGACAGTCACTATTTATTTTAAAGTCTTGATCAGAGCTTGCCAGGGTTTGAACCTACAACCTCCTACATGTGGAGCGTGAAATATATCAACTACACTACCTCAGTGGTCTTTAATATAGTGGGATAGTATGACTGTTGCAGAACAAAATTGGACACGGTTCAACAATCATTCCTTAGCTAAGATTTTCCTTAACTTAAATCTTGCAAAATTTCAAATCTTTATAATTTTGTTCATTTTCAAGATATCCAGGAATTTAAGGTGTCAATTTTAAGATGAGTTCTAGATTAAAACATTTGCATTTAGTTTGGACAAAAATATTTATCAGTAGTTCCAAAAAGAGATTATCAAAATTTGCTAAGGTAAGAAAAATCTTAGCTAAGAAATGTTTGTGAAACTGGGGCCTGGTAAGTTAGCAGAAGATCAATGTGATGTAAAATGTGCTTGTGTTTATATTAAATGCTGGCAGGGGCGTAGCTGAGCATGTTGGTAAATTACACACTGTAAACATGAAAAATGCGCAGTTTTTCTAGGGGTATTGGGGGCATGCTCCCCCAGGAAATTTTGAAAATAAAAATGGGGCGTTTTCCATGAATTTCGACCCTTATCTGCAAAATTTTTCGACTAAACTTCAAAACGAAATTCAAACGACCATTGATTCATATGCATACATCGTCTTGTTCATTATATGACAGTTTCAGTAGGGTTGAATTTTGTATTGCTTTCAAGTTTAAAATATAGCTGTGCGTATGCTCAGCTACGCCCTTGGCCTGGAGATTAATAAAGAGTGTGTTGGCATAGCTGAGTGCTACTGTAAGGAACTTTCGAAGTCAAGTGTTGTGGGTTCGAACCTCAGAATTACTTATGTGACGTAAAACAATCAACTGAATATTTTCAGGGAATGCTAGTCCAACCCCACTTGTACAGTGCAAACTTGTCAAAAGTTAAAAATAAGCTGAAGAATTAGTACCGAATCGGCAACTGTCTTTCTAATTTTTGTTAGCTAGGCATTTTTCGGAAGGTCTCAACCAGACGCTTGATACGGCCAAAAGAAAAATAATCATAGGGACATAGGATATTTTTTCTTTCTTTTGATCGTATCCAGCGCCCGTGGTCTCGATACCTTTCTACGCGGTAGTAGAGCGCGGTAGGTTCCTGACCCCGGTTCACAATCATTTCTTAACTTAAGATCTTAATGAACTTAAATCTGGCAACTTGAAAATCTTTATAATTTTGTTAATTGTTAAGATATTAGGGAATTTAAGGTGTCATTTTATAGATTATATCAAGCTTATGACATCTGCATTTAGTTTTGACAAAAATATTTATTCGTATTTCCAAAAACAGCTTGTCACAATTTGCTAAATTATGAAAATCTTATTTAAAATATGGTTGTGAAACGGGGTCCCGGTTCGATACCTGGTTCACCCCATGCATATACACATGTACGCCCCCGCTAACAAGGGAGAGAAATAAGCTATACTGATAAAGCACCAATTCGTTAGCCTGGCGTTAAACGTCCGAAAGATCTTAATTGTGTGTTTTGCTACAATTTCCATTCTGTCATTGAATCATGTCGACTGTCGATTTTTTCATCCCAGTATTGTTGTACGTCGGTTCAAGATCAGACTGGTCTGATAAGGGTTCCATACCATAACCTGTATCTTATAATGTCAATCATTCAGGGGGTTTGAACACGACCAGCCATTTGAAATTGCACCGTGCGCCTGACTTAATAGCTTTTGAATCAGATTCTATCAATAGCTGTCTAGAGTTCAAATCAAATTCTTCTTTAATTTAGAGTGATCGATCTTAATAAGTACGAGAAATCTTTTCAGTGAACTTGCCGAGAATGTGCTCTTTTTTCAGGGGAGAGGGGGGAGGTTTCTACAATCTCAGCCTGTCCGCCTTTAACGGATATAGGTACATTTTATCCTGTATAATAAACCGTGGTTACTGGTATTTTTTTTAAATTCAATAACTGATCGGATTCGAGTACTGTAAGTGGAAAAAAGTCAAAATCAAACATACTAATTTATGTCAGAATCACAATCCAGAAGGAAATTTTATCAATTTATTTACATGTGTATTTACTTAATTTATAGATTTATTTACATGTGTATTTATTGATTTGTTAAAATATTTCACACCTGTGATATAAACCAGGTGAGCTGCAAATGCCCTTCTGTTTATCTGAATTACCTCCCTTTTGTAAACAATGTTGAGGTAACTAAGGCAGTGTGTAATGATGCAGGAACGGCATGGCGTGTATTCATTGATGTAGTTTTCTACAAAACATGTTAAAGGTTGGTATAACACTTATAATAACACTTGTAAAATTTGCGACAAAATGAAAGTAATTTTAAAAACACAAAAAGAAATTTAGATAGATTTACCTGGGTCATTATTAATACACAAATGGTGCCCGTAGAATCACCGGATCGGCGTGTACCAAATCAGCACCGGATCAGCCCTTGTTTTAAGTTATAGTGATGGTATTTGTGCTTTATAATGATGTAGATAGTGTATACAATTCATAAAAATATATTTGAAAATAAATCGGTTATTTTTCCCCCGATTGTTTAAGCCGATTCGGTAAACATAACACAAACAAGTACCTGCTATCTATATACAAACATGAATTAACCAGATATTCTTTCTCTCTCAGCGATGCTGGATACCAGTACATGGGCAATCAAAGATTTTAGTTGAATTCATAACAGATCAGACAACGCTAATCCCATTAAAAAAAACAAACGGAGTGTAATTGTTTTTGTTTCGTACTAGGAAATCTATAGGAGTTGCCTCCCTTAGACTAATAACAAATTTAAAATACATCATGAGCAGGGAACTTATTGTTCACCGGATGCGTCTTATATAATTAGAGACAGTCCTTAACTACAATTGCTATAATCATTAGGGTTCTAATAAAGTAACCACATTTCCCCCCAAAAATACCATTAAATACTACAATACATGACATTTTTTAACCATTACATTAGAGACATAATTTTTATACCTTTCACTCAAGTTTGATCACACATTTCGGATGTAGCTAGGTTTATAGGGGGGCATTCCGTAGCAACCGGTCTCAATTTCATGATTTGTGTTCATGTATAATTTGTCAGTTTCTGTATTTTTATTCATATTGAGAAAAAAACCAAAATTTACAAAGATCGGGAGTTTTCGACCCTGTGTTCTAAAACAGTGAGTTTTCATGCTTGAATCATGCCTGAATCACGCCTATATCATAGACTTAATCAGTTTGTAGACTTTCAAATAGGTGATCCTAATACTTTTTCCAAATCAAAAATCTTCAAAACTTCAAAACAACACTATCTGAAATGGATATTATTTCTCTATGATTTTGTCACAACAGACGTCAACCACAAGTGTGATATTTTAATTGTTGACCCAAGTTGAACCATTTAATACGTGTGTCGAACTCGCTGCATGTGTGGCCAGGTACCTCAGTAAGTAGAGCGTGCCGATAACCCGGTTTCGAGTCCTGGTTTTGCCTCTGAATTTTTTCCCTTTCCTTATAATCATATGGGATCCTATGATGAAGGGAACACACTACAACTTTTAATAAAAATGTAATTCCAGAAGAAGAATAACGGTTAAAGGAAAAATAAAATCAAAAGATTTCTTGATGTATTTTATATTTAAACCAAAATATGTTTGATTTCAATTTTTAAAGATATAAAATGTATTTTTGAAACTGAACGACTGTCTCTAATTATTAAAAGTTTGAGTAATGGTGTTTAACTTCCCAATCAAAATATAGGCGAAAATGCAGGAATTTTGCGTCTTCTAGATCCATCAAACTTGTGTTAAATCTTAAAACATTATATATATAAAACCAAGCGCCTTTTGCCAGGAGTGCTGGTATGTCTGTCTGTTGTGTCGTATTGTATGTTTTGTACATGGTGTTATGTGTAGCGGTCGAGGTAGCTTAGTGGCAGAGCACTTGGCTATAGTGTGGGAGGTCCTTGGTTTAATCCCTGGCCCGACCCTGCATTATTTCTCCTTCCTGTTACAATTGATGACCAGTTTGACCCTCGGAGGTGATGGACTGGTAATGTGTGAGCCATATAGTTCATCCTAGGGGATTTGGGCGAGATTTCCACATGGGATGCTGGGAAACTAAAAAATAACATGAGGAAGGAGCGGTCTGGATAGCTCAAAAGGAGAGCACTCGCCTATAGTGCGGGAGGTCCCGGGTTCGATCCTCTGTCCGCCCTGTATTTATTCTCTCTTACCTGTTACACAGGTAAATGTGATCGTTTCTCATGATGCATGTAGTTTCAGTGGCTCAACATTTCACGTGACTGGTCAGACTGGTTTAATGCTAAAATTAGCAATTAAAAATTCTCTAAAATTTGGTTTTGGCGCTTACTATTTCTAAAAATCATTCTGGTTCAGCTTTTCCAACCAGCAACATCAGTTTTTTCTAATGGAATTTTATTTAATTCAAATCATATATTCACATTATATTTCTAAATTATATATATTGTATCGGTTCAATGTTCCTTTCACTCAATTTTGATAACACACGTGGGGGTGTAGCTAGCTAAACAGGAGGTAATTACCCTTCCGAAGCACCCGGCCTCACTTCCCTTGTTTCTAGATTGTGATTTGGACATGGATTAGTATGTTTGTTGTTGATTGGAAATATTTGAAATTATTATGATAAAAATTGCACTACTTGAATTTATTTTTTAAATAATATCACATTGTTTTTTTTTTGTAGGCAAATAAAATCAACTATCACTGTGAGAACGAGTCTACAACCTGAATAAATGTTTACGTAAAAAAGAGGCGCTGTCATAGTCTTTATGAGCTGACCAGTTTCATGTACAGAAGGTACAAGATGGAAAACAATACTGCTGAACTAAACAGGAAATCAGACAGTTCAAATAAAATACAAAATGAAAACGGTAACGGAAATATAACGGATACCGATGCATCATTGGCAGTAAATCTTTTTGAAGCAGCAAAAAGCAAAGCTGGAGAAATTATTGGAGTTCAAAAATCAGGTGCTTTGAATGATAAAAATGATCAAGTTGGGGAAATCAATGGAATCCACCAATCAAAAACCATGGATGATAAAAGTGACCAATCCGGTGAAGGAAAAAAATTAACCAATCAGCTACCACATCATTCAACAAATAACCAATCGAAGGAATCAACTGATCAACAAGGACAGAATTCAACAAATAACCAATCAAAGGATTTAACCAATCAGCAAGCAGAGAATTCAACAAATAATCAATCAGGAGAACAATGCAAGAAAAAAGAGGAGGAGAAATTTGACCCAGAATGGACAGAATTTATAGATATTGATCAACTGAAGGAAGAGGCACTTCTTTCAAAGATGAAGAAATTCATTGAGGCTTTAGAGAAGATGGAAAATCATGACAATAAAAAAGCTCTAAGTCTATTTAAAGCCATCAGTCGTTGTTATTCAAAATATAACATCAAGCTGAAAATGATCACTGGTATTTTTTGTGAGACCAATTTTGCAGGTAGGTTAAATTTAGGTACAACCAAATCTGCCTTAAAGGCTATCTCTTCAAATGGGCTAAAAGGGCAGTAAAATGTAATCCAAACCGCTTTTTATTTATGTTGTTGAACCTGTATATAAGGGACACATGCTCATAAAGACAATCCTATTCGTGGCCTTTATAGACAGGTTGACTGTAGTGTAAAAAACAATTTTTCTTGTGCATTTGTTTAGCTCATCTTGAACTCACTTAGAACCATCAAAGTCAAAATAGTGCTAGACTTTGCCCTTCAAAAGTTACTTAAACATGTTTTTAGATAATTTTATTACATTTCTAATGTAATTGATTTCTTCAGGTGAGCGTTAGGTACAATATCAATGGATGGCTTGGTTTTTTTAATTTATTTATTTATTTATTTTATTTTTATTATCTACAATACACTAATGAATTGTTGGAGGTAAAATGTGTTTAAGGATTTTTTTCTGTAGTATTGAAAAACACTTGATTATGCCAGCTTCACAGTTAGTGTGGTTAAAAAACTGATTGTAAGTATCAAAGAAAGTGTGGCAGAAAAACGTATGCCCAGAGTCAGTGTCACAGGAAGTATGTTAGAAAAACTATGATATCTAGTGTCACAGTTGGTCAGGTAGAACAACTATGATGCCCAGTGTCTATGTTGGTATGGTTGAAAGAACTGATTCCCAGTGTCACTGGAAGTGTGGCAGAAAAAAAACCTTATGCTTAATGTCACAGTTGGTAGCAATTAACTGATGGCCAGTGTCACAGTAGATGTTGTAGAAACAACTTATGTCCAGTGTCAAGTTTGAGAAAACATATGATGTTAGAATTGGTGTTGTAGAATAAACTGATGTCCAATGTCGCAGGCGGTGTTTTAAAAAGTCTGATACCCATGGTCATAGTAGGTGTGGTAGAAGCTGAAGCCCTGTGTTACAGGTGTGATACAAAGTCTGATGCCTAGTGTTACAGGTGTGATACAAAGTCTGATGCCTAGTGTTACAGGTGTGATACAAAGTCTGATGCCTAGTGTCAGAGTAGGTGTAGTATTAAACTGGTGCCCAATGCTAAAGTAGGTGTGACAAAAAACCAAATTGACGTATCACCGGTCATGCCTTTTATGTTAAAAAATTGGCCACAATCACAGTACCAAAGCAGCGTCATGGCAACTAATTACGTACTAGTGTCAGTGACATCATTAAATGGCACAATATTCAGACCGAGTTTTCATTTTTTTGTGTGTAATTCAAGCATGCCGGGCCTTTGTCGGAACATTGTGGGCGTGGCTGGCGATTCGCCATTTACTAACAAAGAACTACAAGTAAAATATTACTTTATTGTTTTTTTTGTAGAACTGTGTATAAAGATAATTTTAGAACATAATACAAAAGGAATATTTAAGAATGATTTAATCTGGTTTCCAACCTACTATTTACACCTAATATTGTGGAATTACACCGATTGTAGTCTAGTTTTCGCACAGGTTTGTTTTATCAACTGAACTCTGTATAAACCAATATTTCAAATTAGTGGAAGTTCTCGTGTCTAATCTGACTTGTCAGTTCCAAAGTTCTTACTTTGCTTCTGGATTGTGATTCGGACATGGATAAGTATGTTTGTTTTTGATTATAAAATTACATGTTCCTTTCACACAATATTAATCATACTCGTGACAGGTGTAGCTAGCTAAGCAGGAGGTGCTTACCCTTCCGTAACACCCGGCCTCACTTTCTTGGTGGAAGTTCTTGTGTACAACCTAACTTGTCAGTTCCAAAGTTTTGACTTTGCCTCTGGATTGTGATTCGGACATGGATAAAGATGTTTGTTTATGACCTGAACAATTTTTAAGAAAGAAACAATGACTATCTCTAAGATACCTGATAAAACCCTTATCTCATCTGTACTGTGATTTGGACATGGATAAGTATGTATGTTTTTGATGATTGCGTCTTATACGGGACTCTTTTACATGCATTGAGTTTCCAATTGCAAGCTGGTATATGGAAAAGGAAACTTGAGTACACAGACAAAAATACTGACATTCAGTAAGATACCAGAAAACCTTCTCACGCTAGGATCTGTAGGAGAAGATTCGAACTAAGTTTGATTATTTTATTTTCAGAAAGTGGGAGAGGCCGGTGGTGTTCCAATTTTTACAACCAATTGTAATCATCAGCCTTTTCTAGCCGCAATTAAGTCAAAGGTAAAGTATATAATATAGTAAGATATAACATCAAATCCATACAAGGAGTAGAACAATATTTCCTAAAAACCAAATCTAACCCACTGCCAGAACTTATGCGGGCCTGTATTTCTATTTTTGGTGAAAGAGTGAAACGACTACATTTAGATTTAAAAAAATCGAATGTTTCACTTTTATTTTTAAAATTTCTTTTAAAACTTTATAAAACTGCGAAAACGGAAATAAGTTCAAAGTACTCGATGTAAAAAAATTATCAATTAAAAATTATACCAGTCGTAATTTTACAGCACCAGATGACTGTTTCGGAATACAAATCCTCATCATGCCTGAACCAAATTGTGAAACCATTTTTACAAATCAAATCATGCATTCTGTGATAGAAAGTAATTTCCTTTCACTTAATGAAGCTAGCTAAACAGGAAGTGCTTACTCTTCTGGAGCAACCGGTCTCACTTCCCTGGTGACAGTTCACATGTTTAACCTAATTTGTCAAATTAAAAGGTTTTACTTTGCTTTGAAAATGTGATCTAGACATGGCTTAATATATTTGTTTTACAATTTTATTTTATGATTGTTATTTGGACATGGATAGATATGTTTGTTATAATTCTTTGTCTGCATTGGTTATTTTTAAATTTCAGAATGTTCTAAAAGTTATAAAATCTTCTATGAGTATACTACATAATGTAGCAAGGGCAGCAGGAGTTCATCAGTACTTTAAGGACAGTAAAACTTCAGAAGTAAGTACACAAGATGAAGTTTGTTAGCGTACCGTGTGACCAATACCCTGAACGTTTGTGTGGAACGTTTTCGAAAATGTTTCAAAATTTCCGGGTTAACGTCGTTTGTACGGAAAACATGAACTGAAGCGATTTCAATGGAAATTATAGTTCCACAGAAACATTATGGGGTATCACGTGGTGCACTGACAAACCCTAAGGATACAAAACAGTTAAAAAGTAAGCTTACATGATCGGTACAAAAACTTTCTTCTTAGTATACACAATGGGACTATAAACTCTAAAGTAACAAAGTATACATGTATAGGGCAGAACAATTTCAGTAATTTAAATGATTAAAGAATAGAAAAACATAATACAAAATAAAAGCAGAAGTACAATGGATTAGTACAAAAACTAATACATAATGTAAAACTTCATAAATGGTGTAAACAGGTAGGTATAATCAGACAAGCCTCTAAGTTTACATGATTTTAGGACAGCAGAACCCCAAAAGTAAATACAAATTAGAATAGAAAAACCCACGGGATTAGTAGAGAAATATTCAGTAATAAGACACGATAGTATTGTAAAACTGCAAAGTAAGGAAGTATATAGGTATTAAAGTAAACAGAAGTTTACATGATTTTAGGACGGCAGAACCCCAAAAGTAAATACAAATTAGTATAGAGAAAACCTACACGATTGGTAGAGAAATATTCAGAAATTAGATACAACCGTATTGTAAAACTGCAAGATAATGGAAAATAGAGGTATAAGACAGACCCCAGAAGTTTACATGATTTTAGGACAGCAGAACCCCAAAAGTAAATACAAATTAGAATAGAAAAACCCCACAGGATTAGTAGAGAAATATTCAGTAATAAGACACGATAGTATTGTAAAACTGCAAAGTAAGAAAGTATATAGGAAAGAATGATGTACACAGAAGTTTACACGATTTAAGGACGGCAGTTAAGTACTTATTGGTATAGACAAAAAACACAGGATTAAAAGAGAAACACTTAGAAATAAGACGCAATATTACAATCCAACCTGCCTTAAAAGCCAACCTACTTATAAAGGCAAGTAGAAACGTATCACGATTGCTCTTTATTCGTATAATTTGATCCTGTGTATAAAGGCCACCTGTGCATAAAGGCCACTTTTACTGGATTGTATTGTAAAAGTGCAAAGTAAGGAAGGGTATAGAACAAAAGTACACGGACGTTTACACGATTTTAGGACCTCTGAACCTCCGAGTAAGTGAGCATGATTAATGCAGACAAACACGAACACAGGGTAAGTACAAAAACCGAATACGAATACACAATAGGTCTGTACAACTGCAAGGTAATGAAGTCAACAGGTATAGGGCAGAAAGATCCCTGACGTGGACACGATTTTAGGACCTCTGAACCTCAGATTAGGTGGGTTTGATTAGTACAGGCAAAGCGAAAACAAAATTAGTACAAATACCGAATAAGAATACACAATAGGTCTGTTAAACTGCAAGGTAATGAAGTACACAGAAATAGGGCAGATAGATCTTTGACGTGGACACGATTTTAGGACTACACGACCTCTGAAGTAAACGTGATTAGTATATAAAAAACAGAAGTACAGAGGATTAGTTAACAAACTAATAGGTAATTATACACAATCGGACTGTAAAATTGAAAAGTGATAAAGTATACGGGTATTGAACAGAAATATCCTTGAAGTTTACATGATTTCAGGACTGTAGAAGCTCAGACGTAAGTACAATATGATTAGTACAAGAAACAGAAGTATAGAGGATAAGTACAACAAATCAGAAATAAGTATACACAATTGGATTCTAAAACTGCAAGGTAATAAAGTAAAGAACAGAAAATCAATAGAAGTTAATACGAGGATTAAAAGAGTGTAGAAGTAAGTAAAATATTATTAGTACAAAAAACAAAAAACAAAATAGATATCATTAGTACAAAAAAATTAAAATAAATATTATTAGTGCAGAAAAAACCAAAATAAATATTATTAGTGCAGAAAAAACCAAAATAAATATTATAAGTATAAAAAAACCAAAATAAATATTATTAGTACAAAAAAAACCAAAAAATGTTATTCGTACAAAAAAAACCAAAATAAATACTATTAGTACAAAAAAAACCAAAATAAATATTATTAGTGCAGAAAAAACCAAAATAAATATTATTAGTGCAAAAAACCCAAAATAAATATTATTAGTGCAGAAAATACCAAAATAAATATTATTAGTACAGAAAAAAACAAAATAAACACTATTATTGCAGAAAAAACCAAAATAAATATTATTATTGCAGAAAAAACCAAAATAAATATTTTTAGTACAAAAAAAAAAAAAAACCAAAATAAATATTATTAGTGCAGAAAAAACCAAAACAAATATTATTAGTACAGAAAAAAACAAAATAAATATTATTAGTGCAAAAACACCAAAATAAATATGATTTTCTTAAATAAATAAGACGCCATCTATAACATTTAGCCATTTATGCATTAAAACCGTGTCTATCAAGGCATACTATGTGTGTTTTCAGTGTTTTATCTTAAAATATCTACAGCTAAATTATGTCCAATGTTACAATAGTTACATGTTGTTTACAGGTGATGCTCAATTATCTGCATAATTATGCCGCGGATAATGATGCAATGTTAAAAGTGTTGGCCATGATGGTATTATCACATATAGTGGATGAAGAGGACAATGACAAGTTAATGGATAACACAGGTAAATTGGAGTTTGTACTATTGTGATGACGGCCATAAAACTTTTTATGGCTCTTGATAAGTCTAGTCTTACAATATCCATGCGTTATTTGTTTGCTAGCAGCTTGCTTGGTTGTTGTGGCAACATTCTCTACCATAACAAATCGTGAAACAAATAATCTGAAGGAGCAGAATCAGGTATATCATCTAATTCAGAAGTGAGTAGGACTGCGATTTGGAGTTTATGTATCCATTGAGACAACTCTAGTTTCAAGTCATACCCCAGGTTTAATTATATATGTTTTATTTATCCATATATTATTTTATTTATAAAATTTATTTATCTACTTAATATTTGTTTATTTATTTTAGCTATCAACAAAATGACCCATATTGCTGAATTATTTATCTTTTGATTTGTTTATCTTAATTTATCTATATTTTTTTATATCCTCCGGAGCACCCGGCCTCACTTTTCTGCGAAAATTACACAGTTCCAAAGTTTTATACTTTGCTTCTGGATTGTGATTCGGACATGGATTATTTTGTTTGTTTTTGATTTATCTGAACAAACTTGGATTCATTTACATGTACTAGTATCAAAATTTATTGATTGTCTGATTAAATTGATTTGTTAATTTATTTGTTTATTTATTTTAGCTATCAACAAAATAATCCACATTTGCTGATATATCTATATATTTGTTTACACTATTGTCTTAATGTGCTGCTAGTTAAAATTTGAAATCTTCAAACACTAAGGTATACTCCCTCATGCAAAGTATTTCCTTAGCAAAATATTTCGGTCTTTAGGGTATACTTTCAACATCTGATTATATTTCATAATTTTGGTCCAAGCACTACTGTTGAGGAATTGTATTCCAAAACTGCTGTCTAGTGCTGTAAAATTTAAACTGGTATAATATAAAATTTATCTTCATCTATTTATATTTATTTTAGGCGCTATCAACCAAATGATCTCTTATATTAGTTCTGCCCTTATGGATGCTCCTACATATCGTTTTAAAGGATTTACGATCCATGAAATTATAGACGGCTTAGCAAAACTTGCTGTAAATGACAAAAACAAGAAAAAGGTAATCATTCAATTACATTACTATTATAAACATACAACTACATTCCATTCTGCATTAAAGGTCATCTCTACACAATGACCACCTGCTTATAAAGACATGTAGAATTGTATGCCAATTGTACTTTATTTATATTATTTAAATCAGTATATAAAGGTCATTTGCCCATAAACCCCACTTTTACTGCTTCCCTTGGGTGGCCTTTATAGAAAGGTTTGACTGTAGGTTTGACTGGATAAAGTATATGTGATTGTATCAAGTAGAAATTGGTTGAAATCTCAAATTGTCACAAATTAAAAGTATTTTTTGTCTTTAAAAAATATAAAAATGCATTCTCTATCTTTTTACAAAATTTTACTTAAAAATTCTAACAAATACCAAAGTTATGAAGTCATTTATGATGTACATGTAGTTATTTACGTATCACCCAATTGTAAATGCGCGCAAAACTACTTGAATTTGCAAAAATTATCGGAAATTCTAACAATAAGTCAGGTACATTTTTTCAGTCACATGCAGTATAAATGTAGTATTCATTTGCTTGTTGTATAGAATATCTGTCTCCATGTTGAGCACTGTGTTGTTGATAAAGGTGCACAGGTACCTGTTTTCACGGCAATGATCGCGGTATAATGATGACGTGGAGATTTTGACCGATTTCTACTTGATACAATCATATATATACTTTTTCATCCTCCCCTGATGGAAGTTCACTTGTTTAACTTTATTAGGCAGCTTCTGTTTTCATAGTTTTATGTTTTGCTTTGAGATTGTAATCTGGACATGAACGTCAAAAATTAAGGTATACTCCCTCATGCAATGTCTTTCCTTAGCTACATTTAGTGAAATGTTTTTGGTCTTTTGGTTATATTATTTGTTCAATCACTTGCAAAATTTAAATTTAAGGTTGTACAATTTTGGTCCTAACACTTCTGATGAGGTTTTGCTTTCCCAAATGTCTAGTGCTGTAAAATCATCACTGATGTAGTATGTAGTTGGTCGCTTTGTTTTTGATTGTTACTTTGGCGTTAGTTAATTATACATGGTAAATATCTGCTAAAGGCTGATAAGTTTTGGACAAAATCAGCAATTTCATTCCTTATACAATTATCTATTAAAATGAAGTGAAGTATCATGATGATGTTTTCACATGCTAGTCAAAATTCTTCCACATACTAGTATATGAAGACAGTCTGATGGAAGCCATCGGAGAGATTACACATGGGTAGCCAGTTAAATCGCAGGACTGAGCAAACAAATGAAGGGTACAGAATTTAATTTCAAATTACATGTTTTTTAGCTGTTACAAATGACAAAAAGACTATGTTCTCTCAGAGTAATGTATTCCGTTACAATTTTACCATATATTTTAGATTATTGATGCAGGGGCATTGCCAGTTTTTCTACAAATTTTAAAAGGGAAAAACGATGATGACAAGTCCATGACAGCCAGAGTTATTTGGACACTCTCCTTTGACAAAGACGTTTGTAAGGCTATTGTTGAGTTCGAGGATATGATGCCAACACTAGAACAATTAAAAGACAGTACCAATAAAGATGTTGGGAAGAATGTAAAGGGAGCTTTATTTGTGTTGACAGGACAAAATGAGGTGTCAAATCGTAAGTATTGTGTGTCACGTTTGATCTGGCCGTTTGACATTTAATTTAAATATCAGATTTGGTTAAAATATTGTGTGATTTAGGTAAGACAGCATGTTCCATTACCGTAAATATTCAGTACCCAGTATTACTTCATCTAACCCTTATATTACAACTTCATATACCGATAGCCTCTAAATTACACAATTAAAATGCCCGATTTAATATTCAAATGAAAGATCAAACGGCCAGGTCACTTGACGCGCTATACAGTGGAATGCATCTACATAAACATTCAGAATGGGGAATTGCAGTTTCAAACCCCATTTCAATGCAGTCAACACAGTGAAAACTGGAGTTCCTGGAGAAAAATATCCGCTTTCTGCAAGCATTATGATAAATTTTCTTACATTAGGATCTGTTTTGAGATGTAATTGAAATCCAGTTTGCAACATAATAAAGTTAATATGATATTATAATACTTTGGATGCTTAACACAAATGTGATTAAAGTCAACTCTGTCTATAAAGGCCGCCCAAGGGAACCAGTAAAAGTGGCATTTATGGTCAGGTGGCCTTGATATGCAGGTTCAAATAATATGAAAAAGAATCATTGTGATACAATTCTACTGGCCTTTATAAGCAGGTTGTCATTATATAGAGGTGGCCTTTATGGCAGGTTTGACTGTATGTCATATTCATAACTTTTTGCTCGAAACACTGTAAGACCTCTGTCTCCTATTACACAAACACATTTAGATATTGCTTCCAATTGAAATTGTCTAACAACCAAATGTGTGTGATGGAGTGGTCTAACACGCATTCTTATGGATCACTTACTATCTCGGCATCGGGGGTAGAATCCTGCTGTGGTACAGAACCTAGTGCGAGTTAGTTTGTAAAATCGCTTATGGTATGGGTACACTGTTTCCTCATCATCATTGAACTGACCAACTTGATATACTGAAAGAACATTGACCGAGGTATAACAAATTTTTGCAGTATTGTTATAATATTGTTTTAATTATGATGTCTCTGTGTCAAAGATTACCCTGGATATATTTAATACATAGTTCCATGTTGGCTGATGTAGCCAGCTAAACAGAAGGTGCTTACCCTTTCATAGCACCCGATGTCACTTCCCTGGAATTTCAAGTGTTAAACCTAATTTGTAAGTTTTCAAGTATTGATTTTGTTTTGGATTGTGATTTGGACATATCAAATTGGTATGTTTGTTTTTTTATTGATATCAGTAATTCAGTTTCCAATGACGGAGGTTTCTTTAGTTTCTTTCACCATCCAGAACTGACCCGTCTAAGTCTTGACTTAGAAAAACTCATAAAACCTAATTACTCAATGCAGTACTAAGTAATTTTCAAATTTGAGTCTCATAAAACATGACTTATTATGTTAATGGTTTGAAAACGACATAATGACTTATTATGTTAATGGTTTGAAAACGACATAATGACTTATAATGTTAATGGTTTGAAAACGACATAATGACTTATTATGTTAATGGTTTGAAAACGACATAATGACTTATAATGTTAATGGTTTGAAAACGACATAATGACTTATTATGTTAATGATTTGAAAACGACATAAGAATTCTAGCTAGTTATTATTTTATGTTGTTATATTTAAACATCATTTTTATTTTAGGACCAAGATCAGCCATAAACAAAAGACATATATTCTTGAGTTATTCTTGGAATGAGAAGGAAATTATTTATGAATTAAAGGATAGATTAAAGGTAAGTTTAAAATGAAGTGGAAGTCAAGTAATGATGCTTTATACCCCATGTCAAAATTACTTTACTTATATTAAAGAAAACTGAAGCACTCTAAGAGCACAGTACCTTCGGCAAATGAGCTGACAATGTTTCTTAGTTTCTTATACTAGTCTAGTGCTGTAAAATTAAAACTGGTATAATATGTATGTTAACCCCCTGAGCCGATATCTCTGCTGGAGGCTGGTGCCCCGAGGATATCACCAACTCAGTAGGCAATTTCGTATCATTGTCAGAAATATACTATAATTGTCTTAATTTCCTGCAAGGTAAAATTTGAAATTTCTCAAAACTAAGGTATACTGCCTCATGTAAAGTATTTCCTTAGCTTGATTTGGTAAAATATATTTTGGTCCTTTGGATAGCTGAAACGGCCGTCTAGTGTTGTAAATATAAAACTGGTATAATATGTAATTATAATCCAATGTCAAAATTACTTTACTTATATTAAAGAAAACTGAAACACTCTGAAAGCACAGTACCTTCGGCAAATGAGCTGACAATGTTTCTTATACTAAATTCTACCCAAGTTGTAATGTAGTCCACTGAGCCATCGAGGCTTCCCATTAAATGAAAGATAAATTAATGTGGACAAAACTTTGGCTATTCGACAAGCAGATTTGAAATTTAATCTTTACCTTATTAAGTAATGGCATTTAATTTTGTATTTTTACGCGAAGAACACATGTATAAAGCAGTCCTCAGCTTATGTCATAGGCTGGATTGTTATTTGATTATAGAATATTTTCAATGTGCAATGTAACTTAGTTGTTATTTCCAATTTTTAACTCTCAAACATGTCCCGTTTTTGCTATTTGATTTATATTACAAATTAATGTGCATTGTTTCAATACCACAATTACGTGTATGTTGCCACAGTACTACATTGACTTGATAATGATTATTTATATACGTAAATGGTAAGTCAGGCTCTATGCTTTTTAGAAAGCTAATACTTGTATTTTTTTCAGGCTGAGGGATTTACTGTTTGGATCGATGTAGAAAAAATGGGCGGCTCCACATTAGAAGCGATGGCAGAAGCTGTGGAAAATTCTTCTGTAGTACTGATTGGAATGTCAGAAAAATATAAACAAAGTCCAAATTGTAGATTAGGTAAAAAAGAACATCATTTATACATAAGGCTAGCTAAACAAGAGGTGCTTACCCTTCTGGAATCCCCCGGCTCACTCCCCTGGTGGAATTATACGTGTTTAATCTAACTTGTCAGTTTTAAAATTTTTAATTTGCTTCATGATTGTTATTCGGATATGAATTAGTATGATTTGTTTTTATTATCATAAACTAAGTAGACAATACTTATGAATTGTGAGAAATATACTAAATTTACTGCTAGCTACATTCAGCAAGTCCTCAAAAACTAAGGTATACTCTCTCATGCAAAGTATTTCCTTGGCTTATTTGGTTAAATGTATTTTTTTTCTTGAAAAAAAAATGGTTTTACAATTTCGGTCCAAGGCATCACTGATGAGGTGCTGTATTACGAATCGACCGTCTAATGCTGTTAAATAAACACTGGTATATATGTAATTTCATGATATATTTTACGGTATAAGAATGATATGCCGATGTTTAGGATTGCCCTTTATATACTTGACATCCCATAGTTCTACATTCCCCCACACTCAATTTTGATTACACGCTGAACAGGAGGTGCTTATTTTTCTGGACTACCCGGTCTCACTTCTTTGGTTAAATTTCACGTCTTTCACCTAATTTGTCAGTTTCAAAGTTTTTACTTTGCTTTTTGGATTGTAATTTGGACATGGATATTGTAATTTGGACATGAATTAGCATTTTTGTTTTTGATGATTACATTATTCCCTTATTTTCAATTTTCAGAAGCTGAGTATGCCATCAAACTTCAAAAAAATTACATCCCCCTGATGATGCAGAAGAAATATCGACCGGATGGTTGGCTAGGAATTATTCTTGGTGCTAAACTTTATTTTGATTTTAGCGGGAAATATCAGATTCAGAAGCCATGGCAGGGTCTGTTAAAGGAGTTAAAATCACTGGAGCATGTCGATCAAATGAAATCGAGCAATACTAGTATGCTTACAGCTCAGCCGACAAGGAACTATGGTAATACCGGTTTCTCTATTTAGACTTTCATTATTTGACACATATTAACTGATTGATTCATTCATTCATTGATTGAATGATAGATTTAATGAATGGCGTTTTATGTTAGAGTCAAGAATACGTATATCATGATATCACCAGCTAAAGGGAAGAAACAGAAATGTTGACCTTTACAGTGCAGTGGACAGTATGCAGGACATCTGTTTTAACATGCCACACCTACCGTGACATGGGTCATTGATTTCTAAGGTCTCTTCAGAAGAACTTTCCTTTTAAATGCAAAGTGTTTGACAAGAGAACAGTCTATTTATTTTCTAGTTAATGCCAGACGCGGCCAGAGTTTAAACCTGGTTTCCCTTAAAAGGAATACTCTTTTGTTTGAGCTACTTTATAAAATTTTATCATTGCAATTTGTAACTACAGTCAAATCTGTCTATAAAAGTCACCAAAGTGAACCAGTAAAATGGCCTTTATGTGCAGGTGTCCTTTATATACAGGTTCAAACAATATGAATACAGAACAACCAGGATACAATTCTACTGGCCTTTGTAAGCAGGTGGTCTTTATATAGAGGTGACCTTTAAAGCAGGCTAGACTGTATGTCCATTGTTCTGTTTAGAAATTAATATTGTGGTACTTTAACTACCACGGCCATACAAATCGGTTATATTCAACAATTGTGTAAATAAGATGTTTTGATTGCATTTTCAGTAGACATAATTTTAAGTTTTCTTCTTTTAAGATGACACAACAGATTCGCCAGATGTAATTCCCTCTCATCACTCTACATTTAGAGCACCACCTGTTGGACATGAAGTTACTATATCACAAGAATCTCTAAAGATGACGCCGAAGCAGGTGTCAGATTGGATGTGTAAAAACAAACTTGACAGGTTAGTTCATCTTATTTAAATCCGCCTGAAAATATGTCAAGGTCAATGTCACGTAAAGTTGGAAACTATTTACTGTGTCTTTATCACCAGTTTAAGGTGTAATTTATTTTAAATTATTTATGGGTTTATATTGCAAAAACAGAGATGTGTCGAAAACATTCAAAAGTATTTGTAATAACCCTCGTTTGTAACTCAGAGGCACAAACAGAGCCAGATAGGGATTGAACACTAGGGACATTTCACTCCATAAACACATGCACCACCAACTTAGCTACCAAGACTCTACGTTTCTGCATTATTAATAAACCTGTTATTCTTGAGCTTTCCACATTTCTACATGACAGAATTCCAAATTACATTGGATGGAGTATTACTAGTATATGGTTTCTATTGCCTTTCCATCATTCTTGATGCCAATACTGGAAAACAAACTATAACAGGAAAGAACAATAATGCAGAACAAAACTTGAAATTGAAATAAATTTCTAAGGCAAACAGTTTTCTCAATAGGCTACATATACTAGTACATCTACAACTTTATGTAAAACTACTTTTTCAAATAATCGTAAATGTCTATATGTATCTGTTGTTTTCAGAATTAATTGTAGTTTTTTTTAGAAGTGTTTATTTTATGGTCATTTACACAATGGCATTATTAAGAATGATGCCTTAAAAATATTACAACCCTAGGTTTACCAATGATATCAAAAAGTTTTGTGACCATTATCAAGTTATTGTTGATTAGTATGACGTCATACTATCAAAAATGACTATGATATATTTGACATCCCATAATTGCATGTTCCTCTCATTCTCAATTATTACACACCTAGAGGTTGTAGCTAGCTAAACTCGAGGCACTTAACCTTCTGAACCACCCGGCCGCAATTTCCTGGTGAAATTTAATGTGTTCAACTAAATTTGCAATTTTTCAGATTACTTTGTGATTTGGACATGGATTGGTGTGTTTGGTTTTGATTATGTTGTTTGCCTAGGAAACAAAAACTTAATAGATTAATAGAATCTGTCATATGTATCAGTGGTAGAGAGAGGTATCCTACTTAAGTGGTCAGATTGTTTGTCTAGAACAAATCTTTGCATGATCTTCCACCAGGGAAGTGAGGTTGGTGCGTCGGAAAGGGAAGCCCCTCCTATGTAGCTAGCTACATCCGCCACGCGTGTAACAAAAATTGAGTGAAAGGAACATGGAACTCAAATATAGCCTGGGCAATTCTAAATACTAATATATCAAACTTAAAACAAATGCATATACTTGTATATATATATGTATTTATACATATTTATTTATTACAGATGCCTAGAGCATGTGGATTCTTTTGACGGAGAGTTATTATACGAACTGAAATGTATAAAAGCAGAGGTAAAGTGATACAATATTATAATTGGAATTCTAAAGTGAAAGTAACAAAAACGATTAATCTCGAAGTAAATTTGTATGATTTTTCTTGCCCATGTGGCACATTTGCGATTTGCGAAAGCAATAATATTCTTAAATGAAATTTTTCTTTTTGTTTTGCCAAAAGTTTTCCCAATAGTAGAAAACATGTATCAAATATATTGTATCATAACGAATCTGTCAAGATACATATCGTATCGTGACAAAAGTATTTTTGAAGCATTAAGGTTTGTTAATTTTTTTTATCAAGAAGACGAAATTTCAGATTAAGCCAGATTTGTATGCAAAAAAGAAAAAGAAATCCTGTTATTTTTCATATAAAACTAGATTGGAATTTAATACATGTAGATATACTTGTTAATGAAAGAAAAAAACATTCTAGCCCATGAGTCTTTTATAGGTTTTAGGAAAATAGGACAGCTCATCAACGATATACATTGTATTTGCTTTTTAAAATGTGTTAACTAGGCACGATAATCCATTGGTGTTTTAATTTCATATTATACCAGTTTAAATTTTACAACACTAGACGGCCGTTTCAGAATACAATTCCTCATCAGTATTTCTTGGACCAAAATTATGAAACCAAAACTTTTTTTCAAAATTTTGAAAAATAACCCAAAGGACCAAAATATATTTTACCAGTGTTCTCTGTTTTATTTATGTTTTCAAGTTTGTATTAACCTCTAATGTTTTATTTTCTATTTTCAAGGCTCCAGAGTTTTATTACCAATCACTAAAGACAGATTTTGGAATGACTATGGTGGAGATTCTCAGGTTTACAGCTGCACTTAAGAAGCTATAATATCCAATAAAAACCTTATTAACATTCAGTGAGCCACAACAATACTCATATCATCCAATGGAGCTCTACAAGACAAGGTTTATAGAACCACTAAAAGATTTACCGTCCAATCAAAGCCTGCCTTGCATCTAGAGACACAACAGTAATTATTTCATCCAATGGGGTTCTACAAGACAAGGTTTATGGGAGCAACAACATTAATTATGCAATCAAAACATGCCTTGCATTCAGTGGCACAAAAATAACCATTTGATCCCATCCAAGTCTACAAGACAGTTTATAGAAGCAATAAAAAACTAAACCTTCCCATCAAAACCTGTCTTTCATTTAGTGATATATAAAAATAAAATATAGCTTCCTTTAATAAATGTTTTCCAACACACTGTTCACTTATACATAAAGTGCTGAAATTGAATCTTTTGGATCTAGGGAGACTACTTGCATTTAATAATATATAAAAATAAAATACAGCTTCCTTCAAGAAATGTTGTTTTCCAATACACTATTCACAAATAAATAACGTGCTGAAATCATATCTTTGTAAATCAGGGAGACCTCTTTTCCAAGCTGCTTCCCATTTTGGATAATTATAGTAAATTTACTATATTTTTATTACCTCATGGTTTTCTAGCTAAAACCTAACACAAATTCTGCCATGTTACCATATTGTTGATTATTATTTATTTTTTACAAACTTTTTTAAATATATACATAATATATATAATATTTTATCTAGCTTGTTTTCAATCATTTTTGTGATATTTTTATCCTAAAGGTCCCCTATCCAATCATGTTGTTTTTTAAATATTGCCATACCTTGTTGATATTAAAATATTTTTATATTTATCCTTTCATTTAAACATGTTAAAGTTTGTTGTTGTTTTTTAATTGTATGTACATATATATTATATAACTTTTGATGTGCTAGTTAGCAATTCTTATGAACAGCGGCATCGTTTAATCAAGATTTCGGCTGTGATTTATGGCATTTTTATACCTTTTGTTACCCCTGGTACTCGAAAAGACACAATGCAACCTTTAATGGAAGACAAGCACTTTTATTTTACTTCAATCGCCATTTGCTCACATTTCCATCAGACCTGGTTTTTTATCATTAACCTAAGAGACAATACATAATATTGTCAGAAAAGCATTGTTCATCGAGTTTGATATCTCTGTGTCCAGGATTGCCCTGGATATAATTCTATGTTCCTTTCACACAATTTTATTTACACACGTGGCGGTGTAGCTAGCTAAACAGGAGGTGCTTACCCTTCCGGAGCACCCGTCCCAACTTCCCTGGTGGAAGCTCACGTGTCTAACCTAACTTGTCAGTTCCAAAGTTTTTACTTTGCTTTTGGATTGTGCTTCGGACATTCGGACAGATTAGTATGTTTATTTTTGATCATCAATATTACTTTACATATATTACCAGTCTTATAATTTTACAGCACTAGACGGTCGTTTCGGAATTCAACTGCTCATCAGCAGTGCTTGAACTAAAACTGTGAAACCAAAATTTCTTCAAGTTGTTCAAAAATATCCAAAGGGCAAAAATGGTCTAACCAAATTAAGCCAACGAATTACTTTGCATTAGGGTGTATACCTTAGTCTTTGAGTATTTTAGTATTTAACTAGCAGGAAATTTAGAAAATAGTACTTCGTTGATTTTTAAATTCATCAAAATACTTAGCTAATTACATATTATACCAGTTTTAATTTTACAGTACTAGACGGTCGTTTCGGAATATAATTCCTCATCAGTATTGCTTGGCCCAAAATTATGAAACCAAAATTATTTTGAAGATGTTGAAAAGCTACCCAAAGGACCAAAATATATTTACCAAATTAAGCTAAGGAAATTCTTTGCATGAGGGAGTATACCTTAGTTTTTAAGAGATTTAAAATTTTAACTTGCAGGAAATTTAGACAATTGTAGTATATTTCTGACAATAACTACGAAATTATTGCCTACTGAGTTGGTGACGTCCTCGGGGCACCAACTAAGCTATACTTGTGAATTTTGTAAATTTAATTTTTGCCCTTTTATTTTCCTCATTTCAACATTAAAAAAAATATTTGAATTTCCACATCATTAGTCCGATCACTACTAATGCCGTCTACTGCTACAAAATTCAACTATGTTTAGTAATAACATTTTCCTGCATTCCTTTCCAAATTTCTAATATTGTCATATTTATACCCCCCGCTTAAAAAGTGGGGGTATATAGTGATAGGGGTGTCCGTCCGTGTGTCCGTCCGTCCTTTCGTTACGCCTTAGGGTACCATCTCTTATCCGCAACTCCTCCTAAACCTTTCAATGGATTTTCATAAAACTTTCAAACAAACTTTGTGATATAATGTAGATGTGCACCTCCTATTTAAAAATTTGATCCGATGGATTTTTTATGGGGGAGCGGGGGTATTTTTGTGAGCTTGTGGCTCACAGTTTTTCTAGTTTAGACTTGGTTTCTCTATGGTCTATCTGCCCTTTTTTGCCTTTTGAATAGATAGGGAGATAGAGAGATTTCATTGTTTAAATATCGAAATACCAAATGAAAATTTAGGATTTGTAGTATACGCTGTTTTAGAATTTTAGAATGTGGCCAACATAGACATATGCACTTACATGTATTATCTACTTCACATATTTATTTATTTATTTATTTATTTATTTATTTATTTATTTAATATATTGTAAAATGCTCAATGAAAATTATTTTTTATTATGGACAAAAAGATTTTGTTATGTTAGAGTATATGAAATTAAAATTTAAAATTCTTAATATATTCTTGTTATACTTGTTATTATAACAATTATCTTACTCTTTTATACTTTAGACCACTGCAGTACCACAGTGCTTGCTCCGCGCAAGTGGGAGGTCGTGGGTTTGAGCCCCGACTGGGTCTGACCCAAGACTTGAAAGTGGGTAACGACGGATTTCCCGCCAACCACTTGGCAATACGTAATGAAAGACACGGTTTTTTCGGATGGAAACTTAAAATAAAGGAGGTTCCGTGTCACGGTGGGCTTGGCACAATGCCATCAGCGAAATACACAGGCAAAATTTCAGCACCTTGGCCTATAGCTGAAGACGTCTCTTTATAAATGAAATATTCTAAACTGGGACGTTTAAACACTAGTCAACATAACTCTTTTATATTTTAATTGGGACGCAATGTTAACAGCTAACACTGTCTAATTGACATAATGTTTGATTTCTGCTCCAGTGAATTTAACTCCTTTAACAGGCTCTTCCATGGCCTATCAAGTCAAAAACCAACATAGTTATTAATGTCTAAATCAAAATCCAGAAGCAATATAAAATCTTTGAAACTTACAAGGTTAAACACGTGAACTTTCGCCATGGAAGTGAGACCGGATGCTACGGAAGGGAAAGCACCTCCGGTAAAAATGGATGCACCCGTCATGTTTAAATTGATATTTGCCGCTAAAGTCAAAGTAAAATATATAGGTAAGAATGAGTCCTGGTCATTTACCTGGTCGATAGTTCTGTAACAGAGCCGTATGGGTGTATAGATTTGCTAAACGTGGTGTTGGGTATTGATTCTGAAAATAGAAAATGAGACATGTTATGTAAAAACAGACATACCAATCTATACCCAAACCACAATCCAAAACCAAAGTAAAAAACTAGCAAATTAGCTTAAACACGTAAAATTACACCAGGCCCCGGTTTCACAATCATCCCCTAGCTAAGATTATCCTTAACTTAAATTTAGCAAATTTTGGTATTCTCTTTTTGGAACAATTGATGGATATTTTTATCAAAACTAAATGCATATGTTTTAATCTTGAGGTCATCTTAAAAATAACACCTTAAATTCCTGAATATCTTGAAAATTAACAAAAATATGAAGATTTGAAATTTTGCAAGATTTAAGTTAAGGAAAATCTTAGCTAAGATATAATTGTGAAACCGGGGCCAGGGAAGTGAGGCCGCGTAATAAGATCTTCCTAAACTTAAGACAATTTTGGTATCTGTTTTTGGAACTACTGATTAATATTTTTGTCAAAACTAAATGCAAATGTTTTGATCTAGACATTGATTTACAATCCTGAATATGATTGAAAATTAACAAAATTAATATAAAAATTTGAAATTTTGCAAGATTTAACTAGGAAGATCTTAGCTCAGGAAGGATTGTGAAACCGGGGTCTAGACATTTATCTCAATAATATTCAATATATCGATTGATAGACCATGTTGTTTTCTTCAAGTGACTTGTAGTTACCCCACCCCCTCATAAAGAGAGCATGCTCAATATTCTTCTAAAAAGAGGATATTCCCGTGTAACTGGTAATAATTCTCCTACAATTAACCGGATATTTGCAGCTAAATGCCCTATCATATACCATTTATGAAATGGTTTTGAAAGTACTTTATGAATAAATTCAAAAAGTGATATATGTCACCGCCCAGACAACCCTGCGATAGTACGTTCGCCTCGAGGTTTTGAAACTAAAGTAAAAAACAAACATACTAATCCATGTCCGAATCACAATCCAGAAGCCAAGTAAAAACTTTGGAACTGACAATGCAAATTAGGTTAGACACGTGAACTTCCACCAGGGAAGTGAGGCCGGGTGCTCCGGAAGGGTAAGCACCTCCTGTTTAGCTAGCTACATCCGTCAATTTGCAATGAGAAAAACTCAAAAATTTATTAAGTGGAGTGGAGTAGTGGTGTTTTACACTTAAGTCAAGGCTCTCCTAGACCGTCACCACAGTATTGTTGATTAGTTTGATGTCTCTATATCCAGGGTTACTCTGGATATATTTGAAGTTCCATAGTTCCATGCTTCTTTCACACAATTTTGATCACACACGTGACAGGTGTAGCTAGCTAAACAGGAGGTGCTTACGCTTCCGGAGCACCCGGCCTCATTTTCCTGGTGGAAGTTTGAGTGTTTAACCTATCAGTTTCAAAGTTTTTACTTTGCTTCTGGATTGTGATTTAGGCATTGTGAAGTCAGTTTGCTTTTGGTTATTTCTTATGTAGAGGGGATCAGATCGGGGATGGTGAGGAAACCGTAGTACCTGGATAAAACATCGATCTTTGGCAGGCGAACTGAAAAACGTTTTCACGCTGGTATATATCACTTGTTCTTATAGGATTATTTAAGAATCACTTGATCCCCATATACTGATTATTTACTCTCTCTCTCTCTCTCTCTCTCTCTCTCTCTCTCTCTCTCTCAGTGCAATGGAATACACGCTACAATAAAGTAAGAACACATGCTCTTTCTCCCATATGGTGTCATCATATATTATATGATTCTTTAAGTAGCGTTTGACGCGCACATTGAGAGTTTATTCTCTCTCTCTCTCTCTCTCTCTCTCTCATATAGAATAAGAGCACATTCTCTGCTTTTTATCATGTGGCATCACAATTTGACCAATTAAGGAGCTCTTGATCCTCGTATTGCGATTATTTTACTCTCTCTCTCTCTCTCTTTCTCTCTCTTTTAACAGTGTAAAGTAGGAAAAAATTGGATAAATTTTTTGAACAATAATATGGCGAGATTCATAAAAATATGTTACTTTTTTTACCTACAATGTGAGGACATTTTTAGTATGTAAATATGGGGATTTTTTTGTAGGTACCGTCAAATGTTCCCATCTAAGCTAATTTAATCCTACTCTGTTGTAAATAGCGTTCTTAGATCATTTTAGATCTGGGGACACAAGATCTGTTCCCACATTTTTAGTGGTGTCGGTCCCACTATGCTCGTGATTCGTGATGGAGCTAATATTAAATTGTTCCCAAATCAACGGCTGGAGCATATCTCTCTCTCTCTCTCTCTCTCTCTCTCTCTCTCTCTCTCTCTCTCTCTCTTCTCTCTCTCTCTCTCTCTCTCTCTCTCTCTCTCTCTCTCTCTCAATGAAAACCATCGCCATCACAAAGGAAAAAAGGAAAGCACGCGCTCTTTTTCAATCAAATTAAGATTAACGGAGCTCTTGATCATCATATTACGATATTTTAAACCCCCCCTCTCTCTCTCTCTCTCTCTCTCTCTCTCTCTCTGTCAGATACAAAGCAAGATCACAATCATATATTATAGTATCGTCATATATGATTTTGGTCGTATATAACCATCATCTCTCTCTCTCTCTCTCTCTCTCTCTCTCTCTCTCTCAATCTCTCAGCATGGTGCAGTATCACCATACGATCTTGAGTTTCTTGTTGTATAATGCGATTTTAATACCTCTCTTCCTCTCTCTGTCTATCTCTCTGAAATACATTGCCCCAACAAGTTATCTTGTAGTACTTATCACCATATGATTATATAAGGAGGTAAGGAGCTATTGACCCTTGTATTGTTATTTAACACACAAAAAGCACACACACACACACACACACACACACACACACACACACACACACACTCTCTCTCTCTCTCAGCTGAAATACACCCAAACAAGTTATCATGTAGTATCGCCATATCATAATTTAAGGAGCTATTGACCCTCGTTTTATTTTACAATAAACACATGCTCTCTCTCTCTCTCTCTCTCTCTCTCTCTCTCTCTCTCTCAGCTGAAAGGAGTTAAGGAGCTATTGACCCTTGAATTATTATTTTGCACACAAATAAGCACGCTCTCTCTCTCTCTCTCTCTCTCTCTCTCTCTCTCTCTCTCTCTCTCTCTGTCTTTGAGTACAGTGTCATATTATATCATGAGGAGCTGATGACCCTCGTATTATAGGTATTTTACTTAATTACACGTAATTGGTTCACTTTCAGACACATCGTGTAACAGTTACGTTTATGTACTGATAGGCTTATAGTACAGACCTGTCGAGAGTTTTACACTTAGCTATCGAATTCGTGCCAAATCAGTAGTTCAACTCAGTCCTTATATCGAGACAGTTTTTCGACAGCTGTTATGTTTCGTTCTTTAGCTTTCCGGTCATAAACTATCTATAGCTATAAAGTCAAAATTTGACTCAGTCTTTTCATTACCTCGGTGTTAAACTTTAGACAGGTCTGTACTGTATATATGTTACCCGTTACTGACCAGCCAATGGTGTAATATCTCGTCATTATTTACACGGTGATTAGGTTATGACGTAATATTATTGCCCAGTACTTCGTGCCGTTATATCTCGCCTGAGGACTAGTTAGTACTTAAGATATGTTTGAAAGAGAGATACCGTTATGTTGTGTTGTATTATAAATTTTCAAATGTTAGATTTCCTATGTACAGAAAATTGAAAATGTAGACTCCTACTCCCTGTTTCGTAATCATTCCTTAAACAGTAAGATTTTCCTTCACTTAAATTTAGTAAATTTTGGTAATCATATTTAAAACAATGAACAAACAACTAAAATCAAATGTTATAAGATTGAAAGTATTTCCTTAGCTTAATTTGGTAAAATATATTTTGGTCCTATGGGAAGTTTTCAACATCTTCAAAATAATTTTGGTTTCATAATTTTGGTCAAAGCACTACTGATGAGGAATTGTATTTCAAAACGGCCGTCTAGTGCTGTAAAAATTAAAACTGGTATAATATGTAATTGAAGTGATCTTCAAAAGGATACCTTTTAAAGTTCTTGAAGATCTTTACAATTAACAATATAATAAAGATTTCAAATTTGTAAAATTTAACTTAAGGAACATCTTAGTAAAGTAATGATGGTGAAACTGGACCCAGGTTATAATATGGCAGTCAGTGTTGTTTCTTAATATCTGTAAATAGGGCCAGGGTCCTTGTAATTTTGAAAATTAGTGATGTAATGGCAATGTTGTCAAAAATGAAAATTCCACTTCTGATGTAATACAAGGAAAAAGTATATAACATACACTTTCCTTGATGGAAACAATAAACCTCGAATTAACATTACTCACAAAATTGTATTGTTGCTTAAAACAACGAAAACAGAATACCGCGAACATGAATGATTTTACAGTAACAATAATGTGATCTATTTCTGTGACTCGCCGGGAAATTTTCGTGGTTATTCCCAATTTTTGCGTAAATTCACGAGATGAACAAGACGCGAAATGAATGCTTTCCGTGAATATTTTATTTTGATATAATTTATTTACATTGCACTGACCATCACCAGATGACGTAATAATAAATATTTGCAAATTTTTTGCAATGACGTTTTTCCTAATTTTGCGAGGGTAAATAGACGAAAAATTAATACTTTCGCGATTTTTTTTTTGGGGGGGGGGGGGGGGGTATAATGGATTTACATTTCCACAGTCCATTATCTGACGTTATGAGATATATGTTCGCAAATATCTTGCAATGATGATTTTAGCGTTCGTTTATTTTCGCGTAACTTCGCGAGAGTAAATAGACGAAAAATCAATACTTTCGCGATTTTTTTTTTGGGTTGTTGATATAATTGATTAACATTTGGACTGACCATTATCTGACGATGTGAGGCCGCCATATTCATTTTAATTTATTTTAATACACATGGTGGTATACTTAAAAATAATTTGTATCTACCCGTGGTACTTTGTATTAAATTTACGCTATATTTTATAGTTTTCACTTTCTATGTAAAATAGATTTTTCACAAAATACAAAGAATAAATAAATAAATCTAATAGAATACAACACAATAAAACTATAATAACACAGTAAAAAAATAATTTTTTAAAACTTTTTTCAACTTTCAAGTTCTCTATAACTCAGAAAGAACCTAAAAATTATGAGGAAAATTTACAAATAATTCTGCTCAGCTGTTCTGCTTGAAACATCTTCCATTATGGCTACACCACAGGGACCATTTTCATAATAAAATTTAACAAATACTCTTTTTATATACTAATGAATATTTATTAAATTTTATTATGAACATCAGTGTTGCTTTATCTAGAGCAGGCCTACAGCGAAAACGTCAAATCGCTAATATTTTCCGGGTGGAGATGTAAAAAGAAATTTCGATATATTTCTGCTTGTTTATATTTCAGTATAAATCCACATTTTTAGTGAAAACATCTAAAAATTTACAGTTTGATCACCGATGCAGTGATTTAGCTTCAATAACGGTTCTCTTAGTATGTAGGAAACTACGGAAAGGGTAAAGTAATAGAGAATGGGTCAGTTTCCTAAACTGGGTCATTTGAGGTCAAGGTAAAAGGTCAACGTCTGTCAAAATCATCTGTGTTTTATTTTGTAAATAAATTAATTATGACCGATAAATAAGAGATATCATTTTTATTATTGTTAAAAAGATTAGTGCATACTTTAAGACTTACTTTCCCAAAGTACTTGCATTTGCTCACGTGACTTACCGAGCTAAACCATAACACAGTGATCAATGGACGAAAGCAGACAGATGGGTTGAGAGAAAGACGGACGAATCCACGTAGAAAATTTTCAGTTTGTTGAACTGGAAGCATTAAGATGTAGTCAAGTATTTGTCAGAGAGATGGTGTTTGAGAGAAGACCTTAGTTGTTTGGATATTTGGGGAGGATGAAGCCAGAAAAAGGTTGGTTTTGGCCGATCAAAAAATGAGTCGTGAAAAGTCAATGACTGAATATTCATGCATAAACAGAACTCGGAACAGCTGTTTTGTAAAACTGACGGGTCACTTCGGATCCGAAAACAAATCTATCGGATTAAAATTTTTAAATCGTATGAAATTTAAAAAATATTTAATATATATTTAACAAAGAAAAAATGTTTAGTTTAGAATGAGTCATTTTGTGGTTTTGTTGAAATTATGACACACATTGGGTGTTGTTTTTTGTGCTTGGCGACCATACAAGTTGACCTCTGAAATGTTCTATATTTAGAACTGTTTTTTGTAACTTGTGTCATGATAGTAATGAAAATAAAATAGATTATTTTTGTGATGAAAATATAATATTTTATATCTAATTTATGATTATTATTTTAAATAGAAATTATTTAATTCCCCCACTTTTCCCCCTTGAATGAATTTATTGTATAAGGAATACACACAATTTATAGACAATAAATTAACAGTGATACATATTCTAGAAATTCACTCTTTGACTTTCTTTAAAATCACAACAGTGTATAGATCTATATTGCATCACCAACATACTTCCTTCTTATAAAAGTCCCAATTTAACCATCCCCACCCAGGATTGTGATACATGTAGCTAGGGTAATGTGTATATAAAGAATTTGTACCTGGCTCCCACTCTACTAAAATTTTAATGTCAGATATATGAAAAACCTAAAAATGACATTTTGAGGTCATTTTGGATATTTTTGTGGAAAACTTATTTTTCCAAAATTTTACATAAAATTTATTGGATAGGAGTTACAAAAGGAAGTCTTCCCAGATGCACAATAAGAGGAAGAATAATGTCAGAAGATTGATTTACCCAAGATTTTGTTTAAACTGATATACAAGCTAATTTCTGGCATCTAAAATGACAAATGTATTCCTTATCTTCCCAAATTAACCGATTATTAACAATAACATGGCATTGTGTAATCTTGTACAGTACCCTTTCCCATAACCCCCTCCCCTGAGAAAATATTAATACAAATAAATAAAATAAAATATAGCAATTAATTTGAGTCATGTTTGAGTGAGCAAGTTCACTAAATCCTAACACTGCATAATCAATTAAAGCCCTCCACATGCTCCAATGGGTCTAACTACTATGGTATATCAGTTCAGGGGTTGAAAATTATGTTTTGTAATGGAAGGTCCAGGACCTTTTGCCTTTATTTTTGGCAGGTCCCACATAAAGTTTTGAAAGGCCAATATCAACATTGAAAGATCCATGTGCAATTATGTAATTATATTGAAAAAGTAGAATTATTCTGGTAAAAATGGCAGGTTCAGCGGACTTTTACAATTTAAATATTAATGGTCCCAAGGTAAAATCAATAGGTCCCAGACCTCGGACCCAGGGAATTTTGAACCCCTGCAGTTGATACAGTGCTCACTCGTGTGGGAGGTCATGGGTTCGTTGTGGGTTCGAACCCTGGCAAGGTCTGACCATGACTCAATAAAAGGTAGCAACTGTTCTTTACCTTAGCACTGGGAATTTAGAAATGGAAGTCACCTGATTCTTTGGTAATGACCTTAAAAACTGATGTCCCATGTCACATCAGACATAGTATGTTAAAGAACCCTCCCAGCATATTGCCAGGTGTGCACTATAAAGGTTAAAAATTCTGCAACTTCACCTATAGCTGATGACTTCTCAATATAAGTGAAACATTTTTGACTGGGACATAATGTTAAAACCCCATTCAATCAATCAATCAATCAATCAAATAGATGGGTCACCAAACATGTACCGGTATGTGGTAGTGATTTGATACATTAAATTCATGATTCAAAGGTCACCATTGGTTTGGTCGATGTCCTTTCAGGAGGCTTGACAAATTATTTTATATTGTGGGATTACTTGTTTTAGTTGACATCTAGCTGCTGAATGAATAGTTACATCCAAAAAAAATATTCAGGTACATTTTCAAATCACAATCCCAAAAAGCAAAGTAAAAACTTTCAAATTAAGTTTAACATGTGATATTCATTCATTCATTAATTTGTTTGTTCGTTCGTTCCTTTGTTTATTTGTTCTCTAAATCATTCCTTTTTTCTTTCATTCAGGATCAGAAGATATGGATGATGAAGTTTGGGATCCGTTGGATTTGTTTGTAGATGTTGGTTTGTTGGTTACTGAAGCGAGAACCCCAGATTTATCTGTTAAAGGGCGAGTAGAAGGACCACATTGTCCCCCTATTCAAGGGACATCACTCCATCAGTGTGATAAGCATAGGGAACAGGTAATTATAAATTCTTTTGATGTCTGCAAGTTTTTAATTTTTTTTTTTGAGAGAATATGGGTAACCTCCTGTACACCAAACCATTTACTATATATTTAATATAAAAGATTTAGGCTGTAGAAGGCAAGAGCCTGCCTGGTGACATTTGATGCAGGATTGCGGAGCATGTGACCAATCCATCTCCATTTTCATTTCCTCATCTCAGACTTGAACCAGAAGAAATGCTTTGGACTAGTGTCCAGAGTTAAGGGACCCAGAGGTACATGTACCAGAAGAAATGCTGGGGGTTAATTTGCTTTGGACTGGTGTCCAGAGATCAGGGACCCAGAGGTACATGTACCAGAAGAAATACTAGGGTTAATTTGCTTTTAACTGGTGTCCAGAGATCAGGGATCTTTTTAAAAGAGTTAATGAAACAGTCCATTGATGCTATAAACGAACACTTCTTTTGTTGATAGCAATGGCGGAATTTTGATTACTATTTTTTTATTTTCAGTGTCGGAAAGCTGATCAGTTAAGAAAACAAATGATTTTATTGTATAGAAACAATATCCCAATGAGAATAGATGTTTTATTATTGCCCGATTGTAATCATGGTCACCTAGAAGCTTCAACAATGGAAGGAGCCAATCTGAGTCACCCGGAGAACTGTATACTAATTGAAAGATGGGACGTTCAAATAAATGTCAAACGGTAATGAAGACTTTTATGTTCTGAACAAAAACATTAAACATGACAATTTTTGGTGCTGGTAAACCTATGTCACATGGAATGTTACCATGAGCAAAATCTCAAGCGATATTACAGAGAGAGAGAGAGAAAGAGAGAAATGGATGGATGGAAAATCTTAAGTAACATTTTACATTTAATGTCACCTTGGGAAAAATCTTGAGAGAGAGAGAGAGAGAGAGATTATTCTGAGTGGGTAAAATTTTCAACTGAGAATCTCCACAAAAAATTATGTTACATAAATTTTTACTTGTGGTCATAACCCATATTGACAATATTGATATTCATGCAGTGTCAAAAAACACCAGACTAAAAATACTTTGCAATGCAAAAAGTCCTGAGCAAAATTCTGAATATAAATCTCTTTATAGCAATTTATATATGAATTTTTTTGTCTTTCATACAGAGCTGAGAAAAATGGTGGATATGTGTCTGGCAGAATTTTACTACAGGCTATAAGATCCTACCTTCATTTCTCCCAGATGAGCTCATGGTTGACCTCCAGTATGGGAACTTTACCCTTAAGTATCGTATATAGGTAAGTAGAGTCAGTAATATTCTAGAGGGGGCTGGGGGGGGGGGGGGGGGGGGGGGCATTGACCCATTATTTGCCAAATGATCCCACTATTAGAACCTTATATAAGTTGTCCACGGTCTGATGGCTGAGTGTTTATAAATATGAACAGGTTTAAAAAACACATATAGGTGTAAGTAGGGTATTGCCATGTTGGTATAATGATATTGGCTCATTCTTTATTCCTTTCAACTACCCTAATAATAAAGTAGACTGGCTGTATACAGTTAAACTTGTTTATAAAGGCCACCCAAGGGGACTTGTAAAAGTGGCCTTTTTGGGCAGGTGGCCATTATATACAAATTCAAATAATATGAACATGATGAATAAAGTACAATTGGGATAAAATTTAACTGACCTGTAAAAGCAGGGGAACTTTAAATAGAGATGACCTTTAAGGCAGGTTTGACTGTACTTTGCCATTAGACCATGGACAAACTATAGTAGGCCATATTTAACATCATTGCAAAAATTTTGATGTTATAATGTTTTTGAAAATTGCCCCTCCTCTGAAAAGTCCTAGATTAAACACTAGATTGGTTGTGATGAAGTTAAAAGGGGCTGTTCATCGGCCGAGTGGTTTAAAATGCAGACTTACTGATCCACAGCTCCTCTCAACACCAAGGTTCAAATCCTAGTTGGGGCAGGTGCTAGTGTGAGGAAGTTTTTCAGTTCCCTTGTTGAAGGTCTACGGTTTTGTCTGTACACTCTGGTTTGCCTCCAACATGTCTGAACTGATGGCCTCTAAATAGCTGAAATAATGTTGACTGTGGTGTAAAACTCCATTACTCCATCCCACTTCACACAACTGAAAAATGTTTGACTTGTGACAATGCATCAGAGCATCAGCAGTTTTATTACCCTGCCACACAAAGTGGCAAAGTGTTATGTGATACCCTCTTTTTCACTGACTGACAGGTGTGATTTGTTTGTGTCTGTCCATCTGTCCCTTAGTCTGTCTGTTTTTGGGAATGGGGCCAGGTCCCTTGCATTGGTAAAATAGTCATTTTGACTGATTTTGGAAAAATTCAACAAAAGCCAAAAAAAAAAAGACTTTATATAAGTACATGCAAATTAGAATTCTAGTTGTCTATCCTTCATGCCTCTGAATTTATTTACAGCATTTTCTAGCTGTATCTGTGGTAGACGAAGGTTTAGAAATCGATTTGGAAAACATACCATTTTTATTTAAACACAACATACAAATAAATTGGGAATGTAACCATCATCAATTGGGAAAAATTATACTTAATTGCATTGGGAATGGGACCCAGTTTTGGCCTCAAATTTGCTTTGGTGAGACCCCTGGTCTGTATCCAAAAATAATGATAATAAAGAGAAATATAAAGGAATATAAAGGCGAAAGCTTTAATATTTCTTCTTGTTTTTTGATTTTTTTAGAATTTATGCTCCCGGTGAGACAGCTTCCCATACATTCTCCGATAAAGAAGAAACGCATACATTCCCAGTTGCTGATTTATCCCATGTAGCAGTTCGTGTTGCTGTAACCTCATTGCCAAGACAAGAGACAGTCCCTCATGTCAATTGTCGAGAGGAAGAAAATGCCAGAGGGGCCTCTCAAATTTCAAAAATGCCGGTGCACAGAAAAACAAATACAGAGAAAGAGTCATTGAATTATCAAAAATTCACACAAGAGTTACCTAAATCAAAGAGTAGGGATCGTGACAAATCCGGTTCTGCACTTTTCAGAAAGAAGGAAGAAAATAGTGATGTATCTGGAACTATTCCGAAATCCGATAGTCAAAAATTTGCCAAAGATGTACCGCAACAGTCCATTCCAATGGCTATGATGCACAAACCTCCAACAGGGAGAAATCAGAAATATGATTTTCCCAAAATGACAGATTTTGAAAAGGACCCACCGAAAAATATTTTGGAAAATATGTCCCTTTTGAAAAAGGGGGATCCAAAGTTCATCAAACAGTGAAAGTAAAACAGAATGCTAAGGATATGTTCAGGGAAAAACCGCTAGTATTTCCACAACAGGAAGCATTTGGAAGTGGAATTATGGGAGGTATGAAACGTCTTCCAAGTCCGAAGGTTTTGTTTACTTGTAGTAATAATAGAGGACCTCAAACATTTTATAAAAAACGACATCTCGATCTTGGTCAACCTGGCGATGATTCGGAAAATCTGGAGGAAAAAGTGATGACGGGAAAACTAAAAGATTTAGTGCAGCCTCTGAACGCTGATGAAATAGAGGCCTATTTATCTAGTCTTTCACACAGAAATGCCAGTTCTGGTAAATCTGGTATTGAAACCAGTCTGGATAACATTCCACTCACTAAATGCAAATTCTACATCGGCGAAAACGACTCCAAAAATGACCCCAAGACAAATTTTAAGACGTCAGATGAATGTAAACTTGATTTTGATTCGTCATTCTTAGGAACAAGTGCAACCAATGATACTTATGAAGACTCAAAATTTATTTCATTTAAGCCAGAGCAGGATGCTATTCATCCAGATTCAAAAAATGATCCTTTAGCCAGAAATTTATTCTTGAAAAGTTTTTCTGAACCGGGACCTAGCTTAGAACATTTGGAATTGTCCCCAGATAATGATAATCAAGGTTCAAGGGTCAGCCCGGAGAAAGAATTATCAAGCCAAATTGATGAACATTTATCCAAGCAATCTTCGAAGGTTGCAACAAAAATCTCAAATGGAAGTTCCCCAGATGAAGGGGAACTTTCAGATGGTGAAGGATCGTCATACGATTCAACACCAACCAATAGTCTTTCAGAATCCAATGGAGTCATGACATCATCTTGTGGCCTTAAAGAAAAAAATCATTTTGGAGTTGAATCCGGTTTATCATCAAGGGAGTTAACTCCAACAATCGAACTAGAGTCAAAATACGAGAACAATAAATGCGATAACAATTTAGAAAAGAAATTTTCCAATATGACTATTAACAGTTGTGCCAAACCTAGTCTTTCATCGATGAATAATGTTCAACAAAATATAGATAATCGGAAAACGGAATCAAAGACCTCACATGAGTCTAGTCACACACAAGATTACTCAGGAAACCCACAAGGTCCAAAGGATCTCTCACTATGCAAAAAACTGTTGACAAAAGAACTCCGAAAAAATCTGCAAAATGTGAGTATGAACACATGATACATGTATATTTTTTCATTTCTGTCACCTGAAAAAAAGTAATCATGCCTTGCTGTCGTACATCACCATGTTGATGCAAGTTTCTACTTCTAGTTAAATGTTTATCAATTTTTTTCACAAAAAGGACTATTAATTATCAAATGAATCTTGGTATAATCATGAGAAATGTTTGTTTGATATACAGTCAAACTGGCTGTAGTTGAACCTGCTTAAAGACCACCTCTGAACAAGGGCCATATGCTTTTAAAGGTCATTAAAAATTTATTCCTTTTGCTTTTTATTTATGTTATTTGATCCTCTATATAAGGGCCACCTGCCCAGTTTTACTGGTTCCCTTTGGCAGCCTTTATACACAGGTATGACTGTATCTAAGAAATCATGGAAGGAAGAAAAATACTCCAAATTATTGGAAGTTTGACTACAAAAATCTGGTGTTAGGTGTATTTAAATTACTCATGTAAGATTTTCTATTTAACAAGAAGCAGTCGAAACTTGTTATCTCAAAATAAATGAGAAGAAGGAAATACTTCAACTTTTCCAAAGTTTGACTATGTTGCAAAATCTATTTTTTGGGCATATTCAAATTACTCATTTAAGATTGTCTAGTTCAACAGAAAAGCAGTCATAACTTGTTATCTAAAAATTAATGAGAAGAAGAAAAATACTTCAATTTATCTGAAGTTTGACTACAGACATCCGTTTTTTGTATATTTCCGAAGTTTGACTATGTTGCAAAATCTATTTTTGGGGCATATTCAAATTATTCATGTAAGATTGTCTAGTTCTACAGAGAAGCAGTCATAACTTGTTATCTAAAAATTAATGAGAGGAAGAAAAATACTTCAATTTATCTGAAGTTTGACTACAGACATCCGTTTTTTGTATATTTCCCAAGTTTGACTATGTTGCAAAATCTATTTTTGGGGCATATTCAAATTATTCATATAAGATTGTCTAGTTCTACAGAGAAGCAGTCATAACTTGTTATCTAAAAATTAATGAGAGGAAGAAAATTACTTCAACTTATCTGAAGTTTAACTACAGATGTCCGTTTTTTGTATATTTCCCAAGTTTGACTATGTTGCAAAATCTATTTTTGGGGCATATACAAATTATTCATATAAGATTGTCTAGTTCTACAGAGAAGCAGTCATAACTTGTTATCTAAAAATTAATGAGAGGAAGAAAAATACTTCAATTTATCTGAAGTTTGACTACAGACATCCGTTTTTTGTATATTTCCCAAGTTTGACTATGTTGCAAAATCTATTTTGGGGCATATTCAAATTATTCATATAAGATTGTCTAGTTCTACAGAGAAGCAGTCATAACTTGTTATCTAAAAATTAATGAGAGGAAGAAAAATACTTCAATTTATCTGAAGTTTGACTACAGACATCCGTTTTTTGTATATTTCCCAAGTTTGACTATGTTGGCAAAATCTATTTTTGGGGCATATTCAAATTATTCATATAAGATTGTCTAGTTCTACAGAGAAGCAGTCATAACTTGTTATCTAAAAATTAATGAGAGGAAGAAAATTACTTCAACTTATCTGAAGTTTAACTACAGACGTCCGTTTTTTGTATATTTCCGAAGTTTGACTATGTTGCAAAATTTATTTTTGGGGCATATTCAAATTATTCATGTAAGATTGTCTAGTTCTACAGAGAAGCAGTCAAAACTTGTTATCTAAAAATTAATGAGAGGAAGAAAAATACTTCAATTTATCTGAAGTTTGACTACAGATGTCCGTTTTTTGTATATTTCCGAAGTTTGACTATGTTGCAAAATTTATTTTTGGGGCATATTCAAATTATTCATGTAAGATTGTCTAGTTCAACAAAGAAGCAGTCAAAACTTGTTCATTGTTGTTATCTCAAAGTTAATGAGAGGAAGAAAAATAATTCAACTTATCTGAAGTTTGACTACAGAAGTGTTGTTTTTGGAGCATTCAAATTATTGTTGTAGTGTCGTTTATTTACCAAACAATGTATTTTTACTTTTTAATCTACAGGAAGCTTTTACCATGCCAAATACAGAGAAAATGCCAGATCCAGAAGATATTTTACAGTTCCGTAAAAACTTGGGTAGAAGTGCATCCATGATGTTCAGTACAGCCACCGGTCTTCCAACACAGTCTAGTCCTGTAAGTTTTTATATTGTATAGCAACTTTTATTCTTGGATATTTACAAAGATGTTATATTGTGACAATATATCTAACATTTTGCAGAGATTTATCAAGGGCCTGTTTAGGGCCGAAATTCTGCCCCATTCCCAATGGGAAAAAATGTTGATTTTTTCCCAGAATCGGCTGAGAAAATTCTAAATTAGAGACCGGAGATTGAAATAAACCAGCAAAATGCATTGATGACAAACTTGAACATCAAGTTAAAGTAAACACTGATAAACACTTAGCGGCAGAAAAAGATTATTCTGATACAACAAGTGATCACGAGAATTATAAATTCCCAGTGGCTGAAAGTAATGATTTCAGTTCTTATATTCAGTAGTAATTTTAGGCAAACAAAATCACTGCATTGTACTTAATTTAAACAAATTAGAAAAAAATAATAAAAATATTTGGGATAGGTTTAGGTTTTAATTTAAGGAACAGGATCCATTTTCGAGCTGAAATTGAGCATACCGCCATCCAGTCTAGCAACTTGAAATAAAATTGATTATTGGCAGATCTGATTTATTATTTTTTTGTTTGATATTTCAGGCTCCTGTCAAGAGAAAATCTACAGGACGGTTTGACTATGATAGCTCACTCATCAGTGCGAGGGCAATCAAAAAGTAAGTGTGACTGAAATCCCATCTACAGAACAAATTGAATATTTGTTAATTTTAATTGATAACAAAGGCACTAGATCTGAAGTTTAATGTTAACTTTGATTCTTCTCTGCTTGAATCTGGCATTCAGATGTCTTCAGTGAACAGGTGCTGTGCACAACTTGATGTGACATCATCATGACGTAATTTTGCTGTCTTGATTACTTGGATTGTCAGTTTGTTCCGTAGATGAGATTTCTATTTGGGAGTGTCACAAGTTCATTGATGCGACAATGTGCAAATTAGTCTGACTCTTAACTATGACTAGAAGTGAAAACTTCTGATAATGCCCTTTGATTAGTCATGTTAGTTTGCCATTTCGCTTTTCCCCCAATTTTGTAAGACATTTCATTTTTTTCCTTAGCAATATTGTGGATGTTATGAGGTTTTCACGCCACAATGTATTAGTCTGCCATCGTGAGTTTCATAATGATCAAGTTTGATTTTTGTATCGGTTCACATATATGCGTCAGTATAGACAGCATGAAATTTATATTTATCATAACAGACTCAAAATTAAATTGTTGTAAACACCATTATGTGAAAGATGAGTGTTTTTTCAGCTAAAATAGTGAGTTTTGTCTTGAAAAATATAGTTTTCCCAATTTTTTATATTTTTCCCAAAATTTAAAAAAATTCCAAGAACATTGATTTTCAAGAAAAACCTCTTTATCATGTTTATAACATACATGTAAATTAAGATAATAGAGTTAAGATATCACTTTCAAATACAAGAAAAACTTCCAATATTTAAATTATTTAAGTAGAATTTGATACAGTGGTTATAATGTAAACCTAAGACAAATATAAATTTTTAAAGTTATCTATGGATGGCAGTGTATTATTGACCCAGGAGTGGCAGGCAGAACACAAAATTATGTACAATTATAAAACTTGGTATAATGACCCCTTGATAACTTTGCCAACTCACTTGTCCAAACAATATTTTGAAGGCTAAAAATCCATTTCTTTTATATCTTTCTATACTGTCTCCCTCGATTTATTGCCAAACCCCCTTTATAACATCAAAATTTGACTGAACAAATATTTTTTGATGAATCAAGATTTTACTATTTAATTCTTGTTTTTTTTCAGTGCTCTATCGTGTTCCAAACTGGTGCTACAATCAGAGAGTAGAACAGATAAAGAAGACAATCCTAAAATACTAAGTACCAGTGCTCCAGCTTCTACTAACTGTCTTCTAGGAAACTTTGAGGTATTCTCCCTGACACATTTACTTTCTCATTGACTTTTCTTTTTCTTTCTCTCTCACTCTCTCTTGCTCACTCTCTCCCTCATTTACTATCTCATTGACCCATCTCTCTCTCTCTCTCTCTTTCACACACACACACACACACACACACATGCACACATTTAGTTTTTCATTGACCCCCTTCTCTCTCTCTCTCTCTTTCACACACACACACACACACACACACACACACACGCATTTAGTTTTTCATTGACCCCCCTCTTTCAAGTTCTCCCCTTTCTCTCTCACACACATACATACACTTTCTCATTGACCCCTTCTCTCTTTCACTTTCTCTCTGACATATTTACTTTCTCATTGAAATATCTCTCTCTCTCTCTCTCTCTCTCTCTCTTCTCTCTCTCTCTCATACATTTCTATACTTTCTCATTGAAGTTTTCATTTATCTGTGAGGAGTGGTAGATCTTGGAATACTCGACAGAAACGAAAATTAATCTTATTTTATACTAAAGTTTTCACTTATAATCTCAGTCCCTCTCACCACCTAGATTGGAATTCCTACAAATCAGGGCAGATCCTTGTGTGAAGAAAATGTCAGTTGATTACTTTATAAGAAGAAATATTCGCAAGGCAAAAATATTCACGATTTTCATGATAAGACTAATACCGCAAATATATCTTCTCAGTGGAAATTCCTGATTTCCCTTTGTTTACTTTACCTACAGTCAGAACTGTGAACATTTCTTACCATGAAACATTTTAGAAGTTCAACACGGCTGATGTTTCTTCTTAGACAGTACTTAAAGTCGGTGGTTTAATCAGAACATTCTGATTTCCTTGTCCATCTCTTACATGACCATCCCATTATAAGTGAAAGACATAAAACATTAAAGTTAATTTAATCCAATCCAATCTTCTTCTCTTGTAATCCCCCACATTTTGAAGAAAGAGGGGGATATTAAATTTGAGTTTCTGTCTGACGGTTTGTCCAGCTGTTAAAATTTTTTGTCTACACTAATTTTCCAAAATATAAAGCAATTTCATGAAACTTTGTACATCAACATTGATAGGAAATGTGCATATCATTAATCCTGGTTGATTTGCTTATTTTCCTTCAAGTTATTGCTCTTTGAACGTAAGTGCAAATCACAAAAAAGAACCTGTGGGCAGGGGATACTAATTCAAGGAATTTACTTGTTTCATTTTTAATAATCGCCTCTTTATTTATCTTGAACCTTGTACTTATGCCTTCAAAGGGTAGCAGGGGTGGGGGAGGGGAAGATGGGGGGGCGGACACCTTTGTATCACCATTTTACCCGCAACATTGTGTCAGACACTTTTCTCAAAAAATACTGAACAGATGTTTATGAAACTTGACAGAACTGATAATTAGATGGAGTTGATGTGCCCATTGGCTATTCCTAAACATGATTGGGAAGACATGGATTTTCCTGTTGGGGTTTGTTTAAGGAAAATATTGAAATGGCATCCCATTTTAGTTATAACTTGCTATTTTAGGAATCGGTTTTAAATGGTAGAATTGAGCCAGTTGGTGTTGTGGAAGGATTCAAAGCAGAGATAGGAGCAGGAGGATCATTTTGTCCAAAGCATCTTAAACTTCCGGTCACTGCCTACTTCTTCCAGCTTTCTGATGATAATGCTCCTTCACCATACCTCGTGAGTACACTTCCCTAGGCATGCTAGGGCTGGGTAACTGGAAATTTTCCTAGAATTACAATTGATGAATCGCTGGTCTCACCTACAATGTTCTGACGAAGGCCCAGCATGCTTGAATTTCACACAAAAAGAAACAACTCTGCCTGAATTGTGCCATTTAATCACGTCACTGACACTAGTATGTCATTAGTGGCAGTTACACTGTTTGGTACCGTTATGGTGGCCAGTGTCTTAACATAAAAGGCATGGCCGGAGATACATCAATTGATTGATTGCATTGGATTTTATATCTCAATCAAAAATATTTCACGTACATCAAGACACCACCAATATAGATTTTACATGTTTGAGAAATAGGCTAACGGTGGATCCTTTTGCACAAGCAGTGTAATAGTTAACATCACTGCATCAAGGACATCACTTTTCAGGGGTTTTGCTGGGGTCATTTTTGGAGTTAATATTCTGCCCCATTCCCAATTCAAAATCTTCTGGTGTTCACATACACAAATGGGTAAAAGGGAACCCTGGTTTTGGTGTAAGCATTGCCATTTTCAATCTGAAAAACCTCCATAGCTGCACCATTTCCTTTTTTTTATGAATAATTAATGCCGATGAACATAATAATTTATAGTTACCGGTATATCTAGGCTAAAGTAAATAAAAATTAAAAAATAAAGTGTTTAATGGATTTTCTATAATTTACTGCCACAAACACAGTGACTATGACAGTATGCATATAGGACTGTTAATTTTATAACTGATTTTTGGTTAGAAACTATTTTTAGAACAAAAGTTAAAGGAAATCACTGAACATTCAAGAATTATTTTCATACTATCAAGCCCATTTTATCATTCAGAACCGTATAGCAATTAAAATAAATGAAATCAATGAGTTTGAACAGTTTTGGAGACCTTTTGGACCGCTGTTCTAGGTAATTGAATAATACACCTACTTATATCGGTAATGTGGAAATTACACCCACGCAAGATGTCAGATTTCAGAAATCGCAAAATTTTCACCCCGCGAATAACCCACGTTACATTATTCAATGTTATATGCGAATAATAATTATCCATTTATCATGTTTATATTTGTATTATTTATATTTGCAGTATTGGCTATGTTGGATATATCTATTGTTATCTAGTTTTTGTATTCTATGTTAGTTTAATACCTGGTATACATTATAAAAAAAAATACAACTGACACTTAATATAATTGTGAGTCTATTTTATCATTTCAGGGACATATTAACCTGGAACCAGTTGGAAAGAAAGGTTATCACATACCAAAATGTGGCACCCTACAGATTGTAAGTACATGTATATGTGTTATATTTGTCTGAAAATCTAACCGTTTTAGAGTCGAGTTGAGTTGTGTACTGTACACCAACTTTTATTTGCATGAATTTACTTTTGTGTGTTTACCAGAGACAAAATAGTTAATTGTTGTGATTTTTTTTTTGGAAAATGGATTTATTTATACCAAAAATATTCAGCTAAAATCCATATTACCAAAATTTATAGTCATGAAATTGTTTTGGTAAGAGAATCATGAAAGTTAATATCTACAAATAAAAATTGGTTTACAGTAATGGTATTTATTGTCCCAGTCAAGAATATTTCACTTATATCGAGATGTTGCCAGCTATAGACAAAGGTGACAAAATTTGGCTTGTGTATTGAACTGATGGCATATTGTATAGCAGGGTTCTTTATCATGCTGTCATATACCATTTTTGAATTTAATCATAAAATACATTCAAAAATGGTATATGATTGTCATATACCATTTTTGAATGTATTTTATGATTAAATTCAAAAATGGTATATGACAATGCCATACCTGCTGTGACACTGGACCTCGTTGATTTTAAGTACCCATGTGAATAAATCATGACTTTCATTGTGAAATGCTGTGTGGTTAACGAAACACAGTCACTACCTACTTTCAAGTCTTGGGTTTGAACCCACGGCTTTTCACTTACAGAGCGAGCACTCTACCAACTTAGCTACCACAGTGGTTACCTGTTTTATACATGCATTAACACAATAATATTAAACATGTGAAAATTAGATAGTTTGAACCCACAGCTTTCCACTTATGGAGCGAGCACTCTACCAACTGAGCTACCACAGTGGTTACCTGTTTTATACATGCATAAATTTACACAACAATATTAAAAATGTGAAAATTAGATAGTTTAGCGTTTATATTATCACTTCATCACTCAAATCAATGGATTGATGGTATTAATGTTTTTAGCTGTTATTGTGTGGTTTTTAGCTCACCTGACCGAAGGTCATGTGAGCTTATGGCATAGCGCAGCGTGTGTGTGTGCGTGCGTGTGTGCGTGTGTGCGTCGTTAACACCTATTTTCGACTTCTCCTCTGAAACTACTGGACAGTTTTTAATGAAACTTTGTCAGAAGTATATATGGGCCGGTGCAATTCAGATTTGTTCGTGGCGTTGCTATGGCTACCATAACTAGGTCAAGGTGACCTAGGGGTGCAAAAATCTTAAAAAATCTTCTTCTCCGAAAGTACTAATTGGAGAATAAATCTGATGTGATATTTGGCTTCTTTAGGGTCTTAAGCCTATAGTTTGTTCATTTTGTGAAATTCGGATAAAAAATAGGTTACGCGTTTTTGCGTTTAATTTGAAAAAATCGTAAAATAGCTTCAAATTGTTATAACTTGACTATTTGACCAGATAATGACATGGGGTTTTTAGTTTTGACATCTTCTTGTTAGTATCTTCAAAATGAGGTCAAGGTCGATTGTGAAGGTCGTGACCTAATTTTTTTTTACCTCTGATTATAATTATTATCTCGAAAACTATAAACTTTTTGTATAGGCATGTATATTAGAATGTTGTAGGTATCGATACAACGATCATTTTGATGTATAGAAAAAAGGTCATGGGTTCAAAGGTCAAGGTCACAGATGCGAAACAATACCGAAATGGTTAATTATCTCGAAAACTATAAACATTTTGTATAGGCATGTATATTAGAATGTTGTAGGTATTGATACAACGTTCATTTTGATGTATAGAAAAAGGTCATGGGTTCAAAGGTCAAGGTCACAGATGTGAAACAATACCGAAATGGTTAATTATCTCGAAAACTATAAACTTTTTGTAAAGGCATGTATATTAGAATGTTGTAGGTATTGATACAACGATCATTTTGATGTATAGAAAAAGGTCATGGGTTCAAAGGTCAAGGTCACAGATGTGAAACAATACCAAAATGGTTAATTATCTCAAAAACTATAAACATTTTGTATAGGCATGTATATTAGAATGTTGTAGGTATTGATACAACGATCATTTGATGTATAGAAAAAGGTCATGGGTTCAAAGGTCAAGGTCACAGATGTGAAACAATACCGAAATGGTTAATTATCTCGAAAACTATAAACTTTTTGTAAAGGCATGTATATTAGAATGTTGTAGGTATTGATACAACGATCATTTTGATGTATAGAAAAAGGTCATGGGTTCAAAGGTCAAGGTCACAGATGTGAAACAATACCAAAATGGTTAATTATCTCAAAAACTATAAACATTTTGTATAGGCATGTATATTAGAATGTTGTAGGTATTGATACAACGATCATTTTGATGTATAGAAAAAGGTCATGGGTTCAAAGGTCAAGGTCACAGATGCGAAACAATACCAAAATGGTTAATTATCTCGAAAACTATAAACATTTTGTATAGGCATGTATATTAGAATGTTGTAGGTATTGATACAACGTTCATTTTGATGTATAGAAAAAGGTCATGGTTCAAAGGTCAAGGTCACAGATGTGAAACAATACCGAAAAGGTTAATTATCTCGAAAACTATAAACTTTTTGTATAGGCATGTATATTAGAATGTTGTAGGTATTGATACAACAATCATTTTGATGTATAGAAAAAGATCATGGGTTCATAGGTCAAGGTCACAGATGCGAAACAATACCAAAATGGTTAATTATCTCAAAAACTATAAACATTTTGTATAGGCATGTATATTAGAATGTTGTAGGTATTGATACAACAATCATTTTGATGTATAGAAAAAGATCATGGGTTCATAGGTCAAGGTCACAGATGCGAAACAATACCAAAATGGTTAATTATCTCAAAAACTATAAACATTTTGTATAGGCATGTATATTAGAATGTTGTAGGTATTGATACAACGATCATTTTGATGTATAGAAAAAGGTCATGGGTTCAAAGGTCAAGGTCACAGATGCGAAACAATACCAAAATGGTTAATTATCTCGAAAACTATAAACATTTTGTATAGGCATGTATATTAGAATGTTGTAGGTATTGATACAACGTTCATTTTGATGTATAGAAAAAGGTCATGGGTTCAAAGGTCAAGGTCACAGATGTGAAACAATACCGAAATGGTTAATTATCTCGAAAACTATAAACTTTTTGTATAGGCATGTATATTAGAATGTTGTAGGTATTGATACAACGATCATTTTGATGTATAGAAAAAGGTCGTGGGTTCAAAGGTCAAGGTCACAGATGCGAAACAATAACGAAATGGTTAATTATCTCGAAAACTATAAACTTTTTGTATAGGCATGTATATTAGAATGTTGTAGGTATTGATACAGCGATCATTTTTATGTATAGAAAAAGGTCATGGGTTCAAAGGTCAAGGTCACAGATGCGAAACAATACCAAAATGGTTAATTATCTCAAAAACTATAAACTTTTTGTATAGGCATATATATTAGAATGTTGTAGGTATTGATACAATGGTTATCATGATGTTAAGAAAAAATTCATTGGGGTTTAGTATTTATGTGTTCTTTAAATCTATCAGCTAGCCGTTAGTTATCAGGTGAGCGTATCAGGCCCATGGGCCTCTTGTTTAATATTTCTATGGAAAGGCATGGAAAAGTTCATGAAATGAAAAATTTTATAAGGAGCCACAGTGGCTTCTACATTTAAACAGTCACTTTTAGCGCTGCTCAGGACAATAGTTTAGATTTGTATGTTCTCAAAACTCTTATGAAATAACAGATATATTATTGCACACAAAGATAAGGTTTTTTAATGCATTCTTGTCTTCTTATATATTATATGTTTGAATTAAAAAACTAAAAAAAAATGTTAAGGTCTTACTTCTTTATTTTAGACTTTATTTAATCCAAATAAAACAGTTGTGAAGATGTTTGTTGTCATGTATGATCTCAGTGATATGCCGCCTAACTGTCAAACATTCCTAAGACAAAGAACAGTCTATATGCCAGTAGATCCTAACAGTTGTGAACCCTCATATTTGCGATATTTAGTACATCTCAGGTAAAATATTTATACCCACCCCCCCAAAACTACTTTAAGGGGTCTGTCCATCCTTCCGTCTGTCTGTGTTTAATTGCTTTGAACGTCTGTCATAAAACTTCACATAAATAATCCTCATGGTTCCTGTGTCACGACCTTGAACCAAAGTCATATAAGAAAGGTCAAGGTCACAAGAAACCATAAACGCTTGTAGATGTTGGGGGCAAGGGGTATTTGGCTTTCAAGAGACAGTTCTAGTTATTTACTGCCTATTACCAGAAATTGGACATACAGTCGAACCTGCCTTAAAACTTTTGACTGTATGTATACTTGCCTACCCTTACGATTTTGAAGTTTAAATTATGACTTTACAGTTAAAATTTACAACTGAAACAGGAAATCTGGGAATGTTCAAGAAATTGGAGTTGAAACCGTTCTGTAGTCCTGTATATAGTGAAATGCCAACTTCCTCCAATTCAATTTGAAGAAAGGGCAATGTTTAAATACTGTCAAACTGCACAAGATGGGAATCCAGTGTTGTTCATTTGTTAATTAATGGCTTCTTAACCCCATGGCCATGAATGTGATAATCTTTAGCTGCCAATCAGGATCTTTAGCTGCAAATCAGGAAAGAAACAATGGGATAAAAAATTCAAACCTGAATTTTATGCAGAATATGCATATTTTGTCAAGTCAAATATGGGAATAAATCCTTACAACTTATTTTGTAAAACTTACTATGAAAATTCATCCAAACTTAGTCCTAGTCTCAACAAAGGGTAGGCAAGTACATTTGTATGTGTATAATGTGTATATCTTTGTTTTTTATCTATTTTAGGTTTGCTAGCAGCAAGTCTGGGAAGGTTTATCTCCACACAGATATTAGACTGATATTTGCTAGAGACAAATTTGAATTTGATCCCAAAGTAGCAAATTATGAATTGCGGTCATTTACAGAGGGACCTCAAAATCCAAAGTTTTCACCCAAAAGGTGATAATGGCTTAACTTAGTTTATTAATTGTTTTAGTAATTAGTTATAATTTTAAGATATTAGAGGTCAGTAAACCATGACTTGATTCTTAACCTTGACTGTATTATGTTGGTTGCAAAGGGGTTTTCCTTATAATACTTTTAATTCACTGCCAAAATTGACGATCGCCGGCCAGGCCCGCAATGTTCTGACAAAGGCCCGGAATGCTTGATTTACACACAAAAAGAATGAAAGCTCGACCTGTATTGTGTCATTTTATGGCATCACTGACAATAGGATGTCATTAGTTGCCGTAATGCTGCTTTGGTACGGTGGTGGCCATTGTCAGAACATAAAAGAAATGGCTGGCTATACATCCATTTGGAGGCATTACCAATGCAAAAATGAAACATTTATCCCAAATAGAGAAAAATATTCTAATTTAGTTTGACTTTTCACTGTATTTTGTTTTTTTGAATTGAATTGTTTCCATTTCCTTCTTGGGGGTTTTCTCCCATTTTCGGTTTTCATGAATCAAATTGTGCCTGTATTATTCTCAGAGCTTAGTGTTACCTACTGACGAGAACCAGATTTAGTGATTTAATGTTGATAATATTCCAAATTGAGTCAATTTGAAAATCCCCAATTTGTGTAGAATTGATGTATCGCCGGCCACGCCCACAATGTTCCCACAAAGGCCCAGCGTGCTTGAATTGCACACAAAAAGAATGAAAACTCGGCCTGAATTGTGCCATTCAATGACGTCACTGACACTAGTACGTCATTTGTTGCTGTGACGCTTTTTTGGTACCGTGATGGCGGCCATTGTCGGAACATAATAGCCGTGGCCAGTGATACATCTATTAAAAAGATCCTACTGTTTAGCTTAAGCTACATCCATCATGTGTGTAATCAAAATGGCCAGCGATAAGTCTATTAGCCCTGAAAGTGTCTTATAACATGTATAATGTACACATTTTTTTACAAGGAGCAACGAGAACATTTAGCCAAATAAAATCATTGACTCCTGACTCCACTCCTCTCAAATTTGGAATGTTCTGATACACCATCACTGACAACTTACGTAATGCAGTTAAGGTTAGATGAAGTCAAGGTCAAGACTGAGGCATGACAAGTGAATAGTGATATTAAATAAAGGCTGTGTATGTCATGAAATCCATCATTCTATAGTCCTGGTACAGACTGACCATAAGGATGAATTCTCACAGTTGACATCGTCCACTTTGTTGTGGACCTATACCGAAAAACTTACATTAAACATGGTTATTTTCATGTGTGGACATTGTTTTGCCATTTCTGTGAATAGTAATAATGGCATAAAAAAATCCCCCCCCCCCCCCTCAATTTAAGTTAAGACCTTGTTATGGACAAAAGAATGGGTAAAATCACAAAAATATCGCTAAATGCTGACAATACAATTTTCGAAAAATTATTTCCACTCGCGTAAAAACCATGTTTACAATATTAAATTCAACATATATCTATTTAGGTTATTTAAAATAATCCTTGAAATTTTCACCTTAAGTTAATGAGTTTGTGAAACTGGGCAAAAATTAACCATTCCAAATAAAATTAAACTTTTTAACTTTTTTCTTAATTTTGTTTGCAATCATGATATACTATTTTAGTTATAGATCTCAGTTTTATAAAATGATGTTTAATTTAAGAAGTGGCATCTAACATTTTAAATTTTACAAAAAACCTAACTTAAATTAGTGAATTTTTCTTTCACGCATTTTACTGTTGTAAAATGTGACTAAAACAAAGTTAAGATGGTTCTAATTTATTGCAAGTATTACAATGATTTGGACATATTTTTGCTTTTTTTTCAAAATTAGCCACCGGTATCCTTTTTTGTCATAGATATCAAGAAAAAGGTGCTAATTTACAATCATTTAGAATGCTTGAATGCGTTAAAATTTTTGTTGCTAGAATACCAAGCCAACATCGTTCAAAAAGTAAAAATAATACTTTGTTTGTATTTAGTCCTGCTAAATGTATGTTTCATTGGTTCTGATTGTCTTTCAGTACTTTCAGTACTTTGATACCTTATTATTGCTTCAGAATGTACAATAGGATGCATACATTTCCTACTAAATTTTCCTTAAAAATGTTTCATTGGTTTTGATTGTATTTCAGTACTTTCAGTACTTAGATTCCTTTGTTATACTTCAGGCTGTACAATGGGGTTCACACATGTATCACATGACCTGTCACAGATTCTATGGAAACTTAAGTCTTCTTTGAATATTGTGTGGTTTCCTCAACCATTTTAGGAAGGGTTCTCGATCTCCATTATGGGATGTTGGGGTCTGTGACAATGTTCCTGCTTGTGCATACCTGCTCTTTTGTCTATGTTCCAGTCACTTTGGTAGACCCCTTAGTGTGAAAATCTGTCAGTTTTGTTGCTAAGTTTTCTCCACCATCCCTGACCTAACCATACCTCCAAAAAAGAAAAGAGTTACTTTATCTTTGGCATGGAGCACAATCTTCAACAATTTTAAAACTGGTCCTGTCCATGGGGTTGTTCTGTGGTTCTGTGACCAAGTGTTCCATTGCTCTTTCTTTTGCATCAAATCTCCTTATTCCATGTTTAAATCACTGGAGTAAACTCTAAAATTTGAAAGTTTGTCAGTTTGGTTGCTTATGCTTTAGGACAGTCTTTCCAGTTTTCTCTACAGTGATTTTGTTACAGTTTTGAAAACTTCCGTCTGTCTTAAAATTGGGAAAATTTTAAGCTTTGAAACACAGCCATGTTTGCAATAGCTTAGGATCCTTTTTGCAAACATGTTATAATGTGACAATATTTTGTGGGTAAGGACAACTAGACTTTAATTGATAGTATGTCTCTGTTATTTTGGGAATTTTAGTGATCAAATTTAGAAAATTTGGTCATTTCCCCCAGGGGAAACTACCTTTATTCGGTAGTAATTTTAGGCAAACCAAATCACTGCTCTATGAATCCTAAACTGACTACACCTCAATGGTATTACCTTCCCTGGGACATAAAACACTATTATAGTCTAACAGAACAAATGACTATATAAGTAATATTATCCTGATAAGGATAAAAAACATCACTTCAAGCAACCATGTAAAATTTGTACACTACCTCAAATGTTACTTCCATTGTCACTTTCAGTCTTCCCTATTTCCCTTCCTGTTGTAATGTTTTTCACTTCTTACGGTACTTTGATTTTTGAAATTGTCAATACAGTTCAACCTGCTTTAAGGCTACCTCTATATAAGGGTCACTTAAAATAAACGAGGTTCTGTGTCATGTTGGGCTTGACATGATAACTAACCCTGCTATATAATGTCATCAGTGCAACACACTGGCAAAATTTCTGCACCTTTCGCCTATAGGTGGCAATGCCTGGATATAGCAACATTACATAACTCAGCTCTTCCATCAGTTGGATCATGTGGCACATGTGTAAATACCACTTTAGGATTACCATACATTGGGCAGAATGTTGGAAAAACATTTTTTTTTTTTATTTAAATTTTATGATTATGACAATGCATTTTTATTATTTCCCGTACGAAAAGTATGACACGTACTCCGGCTGGACTCCAACCGTACTTTTATTTAAAAGTCCAGCTGGACTTTTTTCCATTACCATGTATGGAAAGTCCAGCTGGACTTTCGCGAATCTAGCCGGAAAACGGCTTGAAATATTTAAATGAGCAGGACTTTTTTCAAAAAGTCCAGCTGGACTTTTCAACCGTACTTTTTAAAAGTACGGCTGGACTTTTCAACCGTACTTTTTGAAAAAAGTCCAGCTGGACTTTTGCGAATCTAGCCGGAAAACGGCTTGAAATATTTAAATGAGCAGGACTATTTTCAAAAAGTACGGCTGGACTTTTCAACCGTACTTTTTGAAAAAAGTCCAGCTGGACTTTCGCGAAATATAGCTGACTTGAAATATTTAAATGAGCATGACTATTTTTAAAAGTCCAGCTGGACTTTTTAAAAGTACGGCTGGACTTTTCAACCGTACTTTTTGAAAAAAGTCCGGTTGGACATTTGCAAATCTAGACAAACTGAGTTTGTTTGAAATTTCATCCAAACTTGGGTAAACCCTTACTTCATTCCGTGAAGACCATGGTTTAGTTTTTTCAGTAACCCAGCCTTTCAGGAACAGCTTACATGTACATTTGTACATCAAGATGTGATGGCCTAACAGATTAAGAAATACAAACACTGACAATAATTAGGTATAAATGGATAAGTGTATTTATTTAATATTTCAAAATTAACAGACATGTTAAAGTTTAAACATGGCTCTAAAACCAGTAGTCCTGTAGATATAGGATAATAAGGTTTTACTGTAAAGTTCTTTTTTGAATACATATACTTCATTATCTTCGTCTTCTGGTAAGTGAAGTTTTTGAGTTAATAACAATTATAAAATAAGAATGGTATTAGGCATAATTTGACTATGATCCCTATTGTTGCAGCAATAAGTGGCATCCATACATTATCTAAAATCAGCATTAAAACCATAAGACAGTAAGATGTAAGAAAAATCAAACAAAATACATGTGTATAACATAATTATTACCCAGCTAAAATCATGCTACTGAATGTTAGCACATTTGCAAATGTATAACATTTATAATATTACTTTAAATGCCATTAAAAATTTCCGGCTCTGTGACCCAAGGGAATTTCAAATTACATGTGTTAGTTTTCTGTATTATATTCAAATTTTACTTAAAAAATTTGTTATAAGAATAATTGTTAATGTTGTGTATTTAAATTTTACATGAAATATTCATACACCAAACATAAAAATAAAAGAAATTATAATGTCTTTCAAAAGGAAATAAATACATTTATAAAAAAATATTATGCAGTTAAAATCAAGAAAAAAACAACATTGGTTTCTTACCCCTCTGCTTAATGTAAATTTTGACTAAACAGTCTTAATAATTATGACAGGGTAAACTAATTTTTAACATTATTTTGAAAATATTTTAGTTTACATTTAAAATAAAAATTTGTTATTTTGTTATTAGAATAATTGTTATATAGAACAATATTTCATCAGATCATATAATAGAGAAAAAAATATTAGGATGATTTAAACACCCCCCCCCCCTTCTTAAATTTAAATTTTCGTTCAAAATGGCGGCAAATCAACATAAAATTGAAATTATAAATAAAAAAAACTTACCATGTGTCCTCATAAATATTCCATGATATAACTTTCTTTCTTGTAATTCAAATTCTCCATCTTTTATTTAAGATTCTTGTTACTTTTTGAAAATACAACTGAAGTACTGCTCTCAAAATATAACATACCCGGTACACAGCCATACATTTTTTTTTAATTTTGAAAATTTTCCTGAAGCCCAGATATAACAGCATGAAGTAGTGACCTCAAAAAGTGACCATTAAGATGTCTTTACATAATTGTCAACTGATGATAAGATTCACCCAACCTTAAAAGATTTATTGCCTCTGTGGCCTGGTTTAAAGATGTTTAGTGGTAAATTTCAATTTCTGTGTAATTGGATTTATAATGCTTTACTGAAGACTTTAGGTGGACATTGAAGTTTACTTTTAAATTAAAGGAAATATACAATTTGTTACTGTTCCAATTTGTATCAGAGAGAGAGAGAGAGAGAGTCATTCCTTACTTGGACATGGATTGGTATGTTTGCCTTTTATTTTTATATCACCAATATCAAATAAAATGAGCAGCGTGGTCAAACAGTGTGAAATAATTAAATAATATTACATTGATGTAATTACATTTCAAAGACAAGTCAACTCATGATCATGTATGAATTTCTCATTTCACCCAATTTTAGTATTATATAAATAATAACATACATTATACATATACAGCTGAACCTGTTTAAAAAGGACATCAATGGTTACCAAATAACTTAAACTTAATATGTAGATAGCTGTTCTCTAAGCACATTTCAGTTTAAACTATAATGTACTATTCAAACATATAATATATAATCAGTTTTTCTGCTTATTAAATGCTAAAATCTGAAAGTCAAAGTGTCTGGTTGCTTACAAGTCAAAAGTATGTTTTGGTGAAATTTTTCTAAGTCAAAAGTACGGTTCAGTTAAATTTCTTCTAAGTCAAAAGTACGGCTCGGTTATAGAATAAAAAGTTTAAGTATGAAAGTCCTGCTGAAATCTTATTTTAAGTTAAAAAGTACGGCTGGACTTTTATCCAAAAGTTCCCAGTCAAAAAGTCCAGCCGTACTTTAGAAAAAGTCCAGCTGGAAAAACGTTGAAAAAGTACGTGTCCGTCTCTAGTCCGACTGGACTTTTAAAAGTCCAGCCGGACTCCGGCTGGAGTACGTCTCAAGTCCAGCCGGAGTACGGTTCAATTTTTCGTACGGGTTATTAATGTGTGTATTGGAATTTTGAATGGTTTCTTTTTTACAATTTTGTTTGTTTATATTTATCATAGAAATACATAATATTATGTATATTTTTACATATATGCGAACAACATTGACCTGTCCGCTTGACCTTTAATTTAAATATTTATTATAGATGGGTACATTTATGTTTAAGGAATACAGGTGTCTTTATTTCATGTACTACATGGTACACACATTGTTTATACATTGACCACAAATCCTATCCCTACCCAAGTATTAGATGGATCCTCCTATATAAATATTCCAAATGAAAGGTCAAAAGGACAGGTCATTGTTGTTTGCCTATACCAAGATTTGTTTTGAAAGATGAGGGAGTGGATTTATTTGTTAAATTGTAAGCATACTTTAGTGCTTATTAGGAGTTGTTTGAAAGAGTCAGTTTGTTTGTAAGCATATTTTAGTGCTTATTAGATGTTATTTGGAAGAGAAAATGTGTTTGTAAGCATACTTTAGTGCTTAATAGGAGTTGTTTGAAAGAGTCAGTTTGTCTGTAAGCATATTTTAGAGCTTAATAGAAGTGATTTGGAAGGTAAAGTGTGTTCTGTTAATGGATATATTTAATAATATTTGTTTTCTGTCTGTATGGGGAAGCTAGTCTCTTAGAAGTCCCAAAAACAGATTTATTATTCCCACGCCTTTTCGAAGAAAGAGTCGGAATATTAAATTTGAGTTTCTATCCTTCCTTCTGTACATCCAAAATTCTTGTCTGTTCTAATTTTCCAAAACTATTTCACGAAACTTGGTGCAAAGTATCAACATAGATTTGAGATGTGCATTACGTCAGCCTAAAATGGTTTGCTCATTTTCATCAGAGTTATGGCCCTTTGAACATAAGTGCAAATCACAATAAAAAAAGAACCTGCAGATGGGGTATGCTAATTCGCCAAATTTGCTGTAACTAGTGATGTGCCAATTATCAAATATAAATAATAATTTCATCATTTGTGACCAGTTTTTTAGCACACAATAATTGTTATAGTCGGAGATCAGTTTCCTTTTTTGACTGGTAGAAACTACATGCAGGAAACAAGAAATACCAAAAAAAAATTCCTCTCAGTGGCTGCCTATTTTAGTTCCCTTCATCTAAGAATAGATGCAGGGTATAAACTAAATTTTATTTGTTCAAAAGGTACATTTATGTTCATGTAATATACAGGACACAAAATTCAAATAAACAAATTATGTGCTATACACCAAGTTAAAGTATTTAGATCAAGGTTATACAGTTAATGATATGGCTTAATTTAGTAATTCTAATTGTGGCCAAGAGCCAAGAACACTTTATAAGGTGGTCAGTTCTGAAAATTAATGGCCCGAAAACTGGCAATTGTTCTTGCCAAGAGACTCTTAAGAGTCATTTAGACCTACCTGGTAAAAAGCACGTGATCTGTGCGAAGGCACACAAGATTGCTCAGTCACTGAGATCCCTCATGACATAGGAAGCCGCTGTGGCCTTATGGATAAGACATTAGTCTACAAATCCAGAATTTCTCACCACTCAGAGTTACCGTCCTGTTGAGACCACATGTGTGAAAGTGAACTTTCCTTGCTGTTGAACTCTACTGTTTCACCTTGATGTCAGTATAATGTGATGAGGGAGTGGTACGCTTGTCTGCAGCATACTGACTCAATGAGCTAGCACCTTAAAATCACCCTGATGTGTGCTGGTACAAGGCAGACAATAAAACACACTCCCTCTTCACATGCTTCATAGATTAAACCATATGGATTAATGAAGTAGTTTATATCAGGAATAGCTAAAAATTGCTGATGCGATGCTAAGCAACATTCAACAACAATTCAACAGCCCTCATGATACATATAGGGACTTTAAGGCTGCCTTCCTTATATAGACAGATAGGTGTTTACTTCATTTGAAGTATTGAGACATTTATAGATTCAAACGGTTGTGTTTGTTTTACTGCATATCTATAGTAAAACAGCATTGACCTGCCTGCTTGATCTTTAATAAAAACCAAACGGGAATTCATGTACAAATCATAATCCCAAAGCAAAGTAAAAATATGAAACGGACAAATAAGGTTAAACATGTGAACTTCCACCAGGGAAGTGAGGCTAGGTGCTCCGGAAAATTTAATTATTTTTTTGTGGACCAGTACATTTATGAATAGGAACCACAGGTGCTTATTTGGTCTTTATCAGAGGAATCTTGCATTGTTTATGTGTTAACTTCGTATCCTAACACTACCCATGTATAGGGTGGATCCTCCTTTATTAATATTCTTAATGAGATGTCAAGCGGACAGGTCAATTTTGTTTGCCTAGATACATTTTAGATACATTTCATTATTTATCAGTAAAGACTGCAAATGAAGACATGAAAATAAACAAAATTTGTTCAAATGCCATATACAATTATGCATAGTATGTTTGTACACATGAAACTGAAAAATATTGTCAAAATTTTTTATGTTGAATTTAGCTTGTTCAAATAATATTTTTCTAGGTAAAGTATTCAAAAATCCGTGGGAGTAGTTTGATTAGCGTGTTGACATCCAAGTAAAAATTTTCTCAATTAAATTGAAGTGTCCAGTTTTCCATTAGTAGGTGAGAAAGGAATATAGAAAAAAAAGAAAAAAATCACTAACTATTCGCAAGTAAACTGACACTAGTATTGACCAAGACAGGATGGTCATAAAAAATTTTGTAATTTATTATGCATAGAAGAGCTGAGAGTAGAATCAATTTAGAATATTATCAAAAACTTGAACTATACACTACTATCCATAAATATATTTGCTGTTGGTTTTATAACATAATCATCATATAAAATTTTGTTTACAGAATTAAAATATTGAAGTTTTATTGTACCACAATGATCTAGAAGTATGCAATAAAAAAATTTTGTTGGATTTTTTTTGAAATTTTTGGAACAAATTAAGATTTTTGAGAAAAAATATAAAAGTTTAGGGAAAAATATTAAGGTTTTACAAAAAAGAAAAAAAAAACCCTATTTTAGCTGAAAAACACAGCTTCAGCAGAATAATGCTTTCAACAATTAATTTTGTAAAGATTTTCGGTCTGTAATGATAGAACCAGTTTCAAATGTGTATAATAATTTATGGATGACATCGTATGTAGGCTTACAGGTTGCAAGTAGTAAAAAACTTTTTGCTTTGAAAATAAATGTTTCAGTTATCTGCTAATTTTTTTAAAAAATGACGAGTTAATAATTCACAAAATTTTTCAATATGCTCTGAAAATGTTTAAAATTGCAATTGTTTAAATAGCTACCAATTATTTTCATATACATTTGATAATATGATGTCATTGAACCCAATCCCTGAGACCCTATAAATATTGGCCTTACCAATTTTCTTTTTAGCAAACAAAGTTATATGCTCAATTATCTGGCACATGAAGAATGTACAAGTATCAGGTAGATATTACTGTTAAAAAGCTTTTATTCGTAGATATGAACTTTTGAGATTCTTTTGTCTAAACGATTTTAACAATATTGAGGACAGCTTAATTTTGGTATAAATAACACCTTTTTCAATAACATGTTCTCATTGATTACCTTTTGCGATTAATTTGTCCTCGCAAAACATGTGAAAGTCATTCGCATGCAAATGAATTTGGTTTACAGTGTGGCAAAATTACGTTTTGCAGTTCTCTTGTCAAAACCATTTCTTAACTATCAATTTTCAAGAAATTGACTACAGCTTAATTTTTGTATAACTACTACCATTTACAATAACATCTTCTCATTGATTAACTTTAGCGATTACTTTGTTTTTTCAAAACAAGCAAAAGTTATTTTTATGCAAATTAAAGTAGGTGTATAGTGTATCAAAATTATGTGGCACCTTTATCTAGAGGATATTTTGTGTTAAATTATGTCAGGATAATTTCTAAATGTGACATTTCTATCTTGTTCATTGCTAGACATTGTTTAGCTAAGTGCTTTAACATCATTGCATGTTGTTGACATGTTTCAATAAAAAAAAGCAAACATACCAATCCAATTTCAAATATGTCAGTATGACATTACAATACCTGGAAATTTTGACTGTTTATCAATCTCATATAATAAAGTCTCATCACGTGACTAGCAAAAAGTCTCATAACAAGAACAATGAAATGTTTAGAAACCAATCGCATGGTGTCATTTAACAATTCATTGTCATTTGACTTTATGAGATGATTGTTATATAATGCCATCAAACAATTGATTGTCAGATGATGTCATCAAATAATTTATCGCCATTTGACGTCATTGGACAACTGATCATATGACATCATCAGACAATTGATTGTATGACATCATCAAACATTTGGTAATATGACGCCATCAAACAATTGAATGTCATATGACGTCATCAGATATAAGATGTCACCAAGAATTAATTGTCATGTGAAGTCATCAAACAATTGTTCATGTTGATTTCATCAAACAATTGTTCATGATGACGTCATCAAACAATAAGCGGTCATATGACGTCATCAAACATTCTCTTCAGTCTGATTGTAGAGTTAGATTTCAAGCCACTCAGATCCTATGCAGTCAAGCAATTTTGTATTTATGTAAGTACATTGTATTGACATTATTTAAGTATTCATTCCTAACTTATAGTCTATTCTAAAAATGTGTAAATGGTTATTTTGATTATTGAGTGTATGTGTGTATAACTTATTTAATATGGATTATAAGTGAATTATTTGCATGGCAATAAATAGATCCAAAACATACAATTTATATTGTTTTGTAAAAATTTTGCTCACCTGATCTTCAGAATTTTTAAGTAGAATGAAGCGGTTGGTTGAAATTGCAAGAGTTCTCTGCCACTAGCTTGTAACTGACCACCACAATTAACATGGTGCAAATGAAATTATCCTGAATGGAGCGAAGCGATACAATAGGGTTTTTGCCACTGTCAAAATTCTGTTACTTATATTGAACTGACATTCGGTAAAGAAACTTTCAAGTTTTTTCACACTAGGATTATTAAAACCTTCTCAACGATAAGCAGTGTCGTCAATAAATGTCAGCCCCAGCCTCCTAGGCCATATTGGTAAAACATTGACTATGGTGTTTAAACCACCATTACTTCTGTTCTTTTGATCATATTTATTAGTTATAAAAACGTTTTCAAAAAAACAGAAACATTGTCATTATAAAAACACTAGATGCAGATCTCCGGTGACACCATAAGGATATCTACTGTCGAAGCGGGTCTGTTTGTGGCAGTCAATTATGCTTTCTTACCATAGAAAATCAAATCTGAATAAAATAGATATTATAACTTACTTTTGCCTAGTCGTAACTGAAAATCTGTATGCGCATTGGCGATTTGTGTAAAAAGGAAAATTATAAATCATTGATAGGTTTTGGATACAGGGACCTCACACCTTTTAACAATATCGTAATTATGGTCATAACGCTTCTTCCGGGCTTTGATAAGTCTAGGCTTGTAATATTTTTGCGTCCGTCAATAATAAATCATTGATAGTAATAATATCTATCTTGTAAACTATGCTAAATATTTCGACTCTGTAGTCGAACTTAAAAAATCTCACAGGCCACTAGTCTAAATCACTCGTATAGACAGACAATATTGACCTGTCCTTTTATTAGGAATTTTCATATACGGAGATTCAACCATTATCTGAGTAGTGTAAAGATCCACAGGTCATGCATTTACAATGAAGTAGACAAAATAAACACATGTGCTCCCTTTACATAAATGTACTGGTCCACGTCCACAATAATAATGTTGATGATAAAGCGGAAAGGTCAGTAATTTATGCACTTTAAAAACGATTTTATCATTTATAAATTTTACATGACAATTATTTATTGTCAGGTGCGTAAATTTTTGATAATAAGGACATATATACTTTTATCAGGGCCATCAAAAAGTTGTATGGCCGTTATCACAGTGTTGTTTGTCTCTATGTCAAGGACCGTCCTCGATATATTTGACGTCCCATAGTTCCTTTCGCTGAAGTTTGATTTCACACGTGGTGGGTGTAGCTGGCTATTTAAAGAGGAGCTACCTACCCTTCCGGGGCATCCTTCCTCACTTTGCTGATGAAGGTTTTCGTGTTCAACCTAATTTGCAAGCTTCAAAGTTTTCACTGTGCTTCTGGGTTTTGATTTGGCCATGGATAAGTATGTTTCGTTTTGGTTTTAATAAATTCCCTGTGTCGGAATCACTATTTCCATGACATTGAACTATGCTTTAATTCCATAGAAATTCCATTAAAATTGATATGTTTTATAATGTTGACCTACTTGTGCCTAGTCGTAAAATCTGTATGGTCATCCTTCATTGTAATAGAAAGAAAATGTTGGGAATTTACTTGTCGAAAATGGCGATGTTTACACTGCTAAAATGCCAAATGTCATGTGCAAAAATACCCCATGCTATTTCTCGATGCGTATACAAATTTTCTGCTTTGACTTGGCATAAATGAGTGAAAGATATCATTTATTATTCCAGTTTATTTCATTTTCGAAGAAAATATAGCATTTTTTGTCATGATAATGTTGACTCAAAGACAAAAGTTTTCTATATAAATATTTTATTGAATACGAATAGTCAAACAGATTCTGTTCAATAATATGGGCGGGACTTAAATATTACACCAGTTTTAATTGCAGCACTAGACGGCCATTTCGAAAATACAATTCCTCATCCGTAGTGCTTGGACCAAAATTATGAAACCAATTTTTTTTCAAGCTGTTGAAAAGATACCCAAGGGACCAAACTATATTTTAATATATCTTAACAAGCATCCAATTTAGTATATACATGTATTTTTGGCAATAATGCACAATTATTGCTTACTGAGTGTGTGACATCCTCGGTGCAATATCTACCATCAGAGATGCCAGAAATCTAATTAATATCATACGATGGGTTCGAGGTTTGAACATGCACAGTTGTCAATTTTGTTCGTCCTTGTTGCAAACAAAAATTGTTATGGCAAGGGCAATCGCGGAAACGACTTAAATAGTTTTTCATTTTTCTACATTTTGAATTTTCCACATTTATCCGGAGATTGCGCCGTTACTGTTTCTCCGATCAAGAGATAATATGCTTTTAGAAAATATTTTCTGCGCCATGTAAAGCTAATTTATCAGGACCCACTCTTTTATCTTTTACCACTGCGGTAGCTCAGTTGGTAGAGTGCTCCTTTCGTAAGTGAGAGGTCATGGGTTCGAACCCGACCGAGTGTGACCCTAGCCTTGGAAGTGGGTAGTGACTGTTCTTTCGCCAAGCACTCGGCATTACCAATCTTTCAGATGGGAACTTAAAATAAACGAGGTACCGTGTCACAGTGACACGCTAAAGAACCCTGCTGTATAATGTTATCAGCGCAACGCAAAGGCAAACCTTCTGCACTTTCGTCTACAGTTTGCGACTTCTCGATATGAGTTAAATAAACGTTGAACACCATTACTAAACTCAACTATTTTATGTGTTATTAAATATTCTTCTTTAGGCCACATGCAATTAATTTTTAGCTTTCCAAAACTTTTTACGGAAACAAATTATAGGCGAACAAGGTTGATAAAATTGAACCAGGCGTGAGAGAGAAATAATGTTTAAAAAGATAGTAATTGCATGAAAAGGCAAAATTTGTAAATATAACTTACAACAGCTTATAATTTTTTTGGCAAATTCTCATTGAATATAGGAAGTAATAAATTCACCAGGGTCTTAATACTACAGCTTTACGTAAAACGTCGTCCCAAAACGTACTATGGAAACTTCTAAATCAAGAACATAGACACTGACCAAACTTGCCACACATGATATTTATTGAACCGGTGGACAACGCGTTGAAACTGAATTTTTTTGTTTTCTTGATTCTAAATTTTTCAGGACGGCGAGTTCGTACGGTGAACTTAAAATACATTTTGTGTGACCCAACTTGGGTGTTTTAAATATATTGAATAATATCATTATATATTAATTAATGAATTTAATTCAACTGATTTGTTTTTATAAACATGCATCATTTCAAAAAGCAAGCGGGTTGCATTTTAAATTTTAAATTCATTGACTTTTTTATTAACTCCACCGCATTTTAATGTGTTGTCTCTGGTGTAACGAAACGATGGCATGAATGTGATCATCATTTAAGTTGTATATGTATAACATTATACTTTATTTTCCTAAAGCGAAAATGTTTTCATTTCTGTAAAACGGACTGATCAATAGTTTTAAGCTTACCAGTGAAGCATTTCTTGGTGGATTTTTGTACCCCCTGTTCCTTCATTTTATTATCATTTATTAATTTGCTGGGTTTTATTTATTTATTTTGTAATTTAGTGTTTTTTTTGTAAGTGGGCGATGTGATGATGTTTGAATTAAACGTATAAGTTATGGCTGGTAACCGATAACAAATAAATCAATCATGTCAAAATCAATATACTTAATGAATGAATAATATGTCGGATAATTTTTAATTAATTTTTTCAACTCAGCGTTTTTCATTATATTTCACTGTCGATGTAATTCATGTGTTAAAGCATTTTGGCACGCCCTGACGCGAAATAATTTGAAAAAGCAAACAAGCAGTGTGAATTAATCAAAAACGAACCAAAAATCGATACCAAGACCACAATTCCAAAGCAAAGTAAATTCCGACATAAATAAAATACTTGACTGTCGGCCTCGTGTTGATTTTAAAATTACAACATTGCACTGACCTCCCAATTTCCTTAAGCCTTGAATTATTATCCCTTGCGTAAGAAATAAAACCATCAAGGAGATTAGCAGGTGTTATAATTACTGCCAAGCTGAACATGGCTGCCGAAAGCGTGTGATGTGAACATTACTCAATACAACCTGAAACTTGGGGTGATTAAAGTACACAAAGCGAAACTGGTATGGAGACCAAAGCGGACTCGACTATTTGTCGGCTAATAACAATAGCGCAATCAGTTATTGACAGATTTGAGTACTTAAAGAAAATCTTATAAAACAAAATGCATAATCGAATCATTTATCATTGCATCTTAAAATGTCAATGCCGATAACATACAGTTTGACAAGATAAAACCGGAAGCGACTTCCGGTAGGCGTGTACGAGCTACTTCCCTTTTGTTGCCGTTTTTAACATCGGTTATCTCGAACTCCGGATAAGTCGAACTTTTTGCATTTCCCCGTCGAGTTCGAGATAACGAGAGTCAACTGTATTGGTGCCTTCAATTTCCAACTGCATGTTCGGGTACAAATTGAACATTATTTTTTCCATTTACTTTAACTATGCTTCTGGATTGTGATTCAGACATGGGTAAGTATGTTTGTTTTTGATAGACCCAGATTCTACTCAGTTACACGTAAAACAGTGTCTGCGCTTACAGTTGCCCTAAAACAGTGAGGACATCATCAAATGTCTATGTGTCCAGGATTACCCTGGGTATATTGACGTCCATAAAATCTATTTTCTTTTCATTCTCAATTCTGATTAGACACATTGCACGTGTAGCTATAACTAAACAAGATACTTATCTTCCCGTAGCACCCGGTCTCATTCCCTGTGGCAAAGTTCACGTATTAACTAAATTGGTCAGAATAAAAGTTTTACTTCGCTTTGAGATTTTGATTTCGACATTGATTAGTATGTTTGTTTATGATTATATATAGTAAAATAACAACTAACGAAATCATTATAATTAACTAATATCAGAGATGTTCTGTCGATTCGGCGCTTATTCGTTAGCTTAGTGTTAAACATTCGACAGGCCTGTATTGTACGTACTTGTATTATACTAGTATAAAATTTACAGTACTAGATGTCCGTTTCAGAATACAGTTTATCATCAGTAGTGCGTGGACCCTTAAATGTGAAACTGAAATATTTTATAGGTGTTGAAAAATATCCATTGGATCAAAATATATTCAACCAAATTTAGCTTAGGATATATGTATAATAATAACAAGAGGCCCATGGGCCTGATACGCTCATCTGATAACTAATGGCTAGCTGATAGATTTAAAGAAAACATAAATACTAAACCCCAATGACTTTTTTCTTTACATCAAGATAACCATTGTATCAATACCTACAACATTCTAATATACATGACTATACAAAAAGTTAATAGTTTTCAAGATAATTAACCATTTCAGTATTGTTTCACATCTGTGACCTTGACCTTTGAACCCATGACCTTTTTCTATACATCAAAATGATCGTTGTATCGATACCTACAACATTCTAATATACATGCCCATACAAAAAGTTTATAGTTTTCGAGATAATAAAACATTTCGGTATTGTTTCGCATATGTGACCTTGACCTTTGAACCCATGACCTTTCTCTATACATCAAAATGATCGTTGTATCAATACCTACAGCATTCTAATATACATGCCTATACAAAAAGTTTATAGTTTTCGAAATAATTAACCATTTCGGTATTGTTTCGCATCTGTGACCTTGACCTTTGAACCCATGACCTTTTTCTATACATCAAAATGATCGTTGTATCAATACCTACAACATTCTAATATACAAGCCTATACAAAATGTTTATAGTTTTCGAGATAATTAACCATTTTGGTATTGTTTCGCATCTGTGACCTTGACCTTTGAACCCATGACCTTTTTCTATACATCAAAATGATCGTTGTATCGATACCTACAACATTCTGATATACATGCCTATACAAAAAGTTTATAGTTTTTGAGATAATAATTATAATCAGAGGTAAAAAAAATTAGGTCACGACCTTCACAATTGACCTTGACCTCATTTTGAAGATACTAACAAGAAGATGTCAAAACTGAAAACCCCATGTCATTATCTGGTCAAATAGTCAAGTTATAGCAATTTGAAGCTATTTTACGATTTTTTTAAAATTAAACGCAAAAACGCGTAACCTATTTTTTATCCGAATTTCACAAAATGAACAAACTATAGGCTTAAGACCCTAGAGAAGCCAAATATCACATCAGATTTTTTCTCCAATCAGTACTTTCGGAGAAGAAGATTTTTTAAGATTTTTGAACCCCTAAGTCACCTTGACCTAGTTATGGTAGCCATAGCAACGTCACGAACAAATCTGAATTGCACCGGCCCATATATACTTCTGACAAAGTTTCATTAAAAACTGTCCACTAGTTTCAGAGAAGAAGTCGAAAATAGGTGTTAACGACGCACACACGCACGCACGCACACACGCACGCACGCACATACACACGCTGCGCTATGCCATAAACAAACATACTAATCCATGTTCGAATCACAATCCATACTAGAAAGTGTAATTATTTCTTTTTTCAGTGAAAACAATCAATCAAGTTTTACCTTTAATGCATGAGTACGACTGTAAACGACAAGTTGAGGAATGTAATGCTTTCTTGGTGAAAATGGTAGACCCAGGAAAACCAGACATAACGGTAGATAAACTGTTGCTCTGTCTATCACAGACACACATGGCTTTGCTATCAGAATCATATCAGAAATGTTTAGATTCGGTTTCAAGGTATAATTCAAATGCAATCATGTCTAGTAAGGAATTCATAAAACTTTCGCCCGAGATTAAAGAACAGTTGTACATTAAACGAATCCAGATATTAGAAAACACAGGCAAATCGGTTGTGGAACTATTAAGGTGCACACAACAGTTGTCTAAATATGTGGGATACCAAAATTTTGCAGACTTGTTGAAGAAATAACATTCTTTATATATTTGCTTTGGGATCGTAATTTGGAGATGAACATATTATACCAGTTTTAATTTTACAATTACAATTCCCCATCAGTAGAATCACAAACCCTATTCGGGTTTTTTCCGTAGTTAATAATGAATTATATTTGCAAATTTAAATTTATGTTGTTTTGAGCTCTCATTTGTCAATTAACTGTTTGTTCCAAACGTATTGTGTATTGCTTTGTATTTTGATTTTAAAATGGATTGGTGTATTTTTTACGTTGAGATTGTGATTTGGGCATGAATTAGTATGTTTGTTTTTATTTTGCGTTTTGGTTTTGCGTTGAGATTGTGATTTTGGCATGGATTGGTATATTTGTTTTTACTTAGCGTTGGTATTTTGATTTGGTAATGGATTGGTATGTTTTTTTAGTTTGCTTTTGGATTGTTACTTGAACATGGATTGGTATGTTTGTTTTAGCTTTGCTTTGGATTTTGATTTGGACATGGATTGGTCTGTTTGTTATGCTTTTGAATTGTTATTTGGATATAAATTGGTCCGTTTGTTTTGCTTTTGTATTGATATTTAGACAGGGGTTAGTATGTTTGCTTTGGGTTTTGATTTGGACATGGATTGGTCTTTTTGTTTTTGATATTTGTATTTGTTTATACTAATTTAAAATTAAAGTGGTAAAGGTCATTACATATACATTAGTTCATATCTTCAATGTCCTTAAAAGGAAGTTGCTTACCCTTCTGTAGCACACGGTCCCAGTTCCACGCTGGAAGTGTTTTTTTTTTAATTTGCCTAGTTTTTATTTGGTATAGGGAATGTTATTTGGACATGGATTGGTATGTTTGTTCTCGATTTGGACTTAATTTGTTAATTTATTTTATATCATATTTTTGAGTAATTTAATTGTGGGAAAATCAAGTGTTTTCATTAAATAAATATGTTCGATGCAATTCCCAAATGAAGTTAATGTCGTCATAAACATAATTTAAACCTTTCATTGTAATTTCTTTTCGATTGATTGAGAATTGACACGATTTGGGGACTGTGTAATTCGCGTAGTGTATTTTCGTATTTATATATAAAGGCAAACAATATTAACCCGTCAGCTTTACCTTTCATAAGGAATATTCATATATCATAATTTGCCTTTCATATAAGTAGTATTACTGTATTTCCACAATTTCAGTGCACATAGAAAATGCAAGAATAAAGTCGTATTTTCCAACAAACTCACAAAAAGTTGTCAAAACCTAATACAATATATACTGATCTAATACGAAAAAAGTATTTTTCATTCATGAAAAAATGAACTTAATTCTGTACATAGAACAATTTTTTAACATTTTAACAAAACAATAAATATAACTATGTCAAAATTATCCCTTCTGTACCTTCTTATTTGGTACAGCTATAAACGCTATGTCATAATTGGAATATTCATGATGATCACACATGGAAAAAACCCGAAAAACAATGACCTACCTGATCCTAAATGCCCTGATGTAACTTTGAATGAGGCCAAATTGGTGTATAAACTAGATAAAAATTTCAAAATGTTAGAAAAATTTGTCTATGTACAGGAGTACGGAACAATTATGTTTTTAATTAAAAATATAATTTGGTTAGGTCAGTGCATTTTAAATGGAAACATTTTCAATTAAAAGAAATAAATAATAGAAACCATGTGCACTCAATTTATGGAAATACAATAGCATTAAAATAGTATTATTACTTTAATTTTGACCTTTCAGAACCCATTCTCGATTTCTTCAGAAATCGAATAAGCCATGAATTAGAATTTTACTCTACATGTGTATAAGAGCTCTTCTTATATAGAAACCACTACGATAGCACCTCAGTTGGTAGAGGTTAGTAGAGTTGTGAGAGGTCATTGGTTGGAAACCCGGCCAGGTCTGACCAACACTTGAAAAAAGGTAGTGACTGTTCTTTCGTCAACAAATAAAAGTCACGGGTTCCACCGGAACAGACATTAAAAACTAATATCCATGACATGTACACTAGAAATGTAAAACTTTCTGCCATTTAACATATAGCTGGTGACGTTTCGATATAAGCGACGCCTTGACATAAGTGAAATATTTTTGGTGGGGATGTAAAACCACATTCTATTTATTAAATCTACTCGTATTTATAAAGGTATTGTTGAAAGGGGTATTCTAACTTGAGGTGGAAGAGAACAAAAACACCAAAAATGTCTTACTGATCGGATAAAGCTGTTAGATCGACAACGTACAAAAGACGATGATGATATCATTAACAAGGGTGATAGTGATTAAACACATTGAATAAAATGATGATGAAGTTTAATTTTTTATAACATTGACAATTAAAGTTATCTGTGCTGAGAAATTGCGAGCGATTAAACACATTTAATAAAATCATGATGAAGTTTACAACATTGACGATTAAAGATGTGCTCTGTGCTGTGAAATTGTGTGTATCATCAGGTCATTAAATCATGGTGTAAATTTCATAATAACAAGAGGTGAGTAGGTGTCCAAACTAGTCAAGCATATTACATAATATACAGGACAGACATGTCGAAAGTTTAATACTGCACTAATGAAAAGAAGTCGAAGCTCGGTAACTGAGTGGTTGAGTTATGGATAGCTAGTGGCCGATTGGCGGCCGAGAAAAAGATAACAACTAACGAAATAATTATAGTTAACTAGTATCAGAGATGTCGATTCGGTGCTTATTCGTTAGCTTAGTGTTAAACTTTCGACAGGCCTGTACTGTGCGTAGTATAAATTTTACAATTACTAGATGTCCGTTTCGGAATACAGTTTATTATTAGTAATGCGTGGACCCTTAACTGTGAAAATCAAATATTTCAAAGGTGTTGAAAAATATCCATAGGATCAAAATATATTTAACCAAATTTAGCTAAGAAAATGTGTATAATAAAAATCAAAAACAAACATACTAATCCATGTCTGAATCACAATCCAGAAGCAAAGTAAAAACTTTGGAACTGACAAGTTAGGTTAGACACGTGAACTTCCACCAGGGAGGTGAGGCCGGGTGCTCCGGTAGGGTAAGCAACTCCTGTTTAGCTAGCTACACCCGCCACGTGTGTGTAATCAAACTTGTGTGAAAGGCACATGGAACTATGAGACGTCAAATATATCCAGGACAATCCTTGACACAGAGACATCAAACTTATCAACAATAAGAATGTTTCTAATGGTCTGTTGGCATTGGTGGCCCATACCGTGCGCTAACGAATCATGTTTCTCATTTTCAGGGTTCGAATCCTACTTAGGGAGCCACCTAGTGACAGTTTGTTATACACCCGCTTAAAAAGTGGGGGGTATACAGTGATTGGGTTTGTCCGTCCGTCCTTCCGTTACACCTTAGGGTACCTATCTCTTATCCACAACTCCTCTCAAAACCTTCAATGGATTTTCATGAAACTTTCACACAATCTTTGTGATATAATGTAAATGTGCACTACTTATTAAAAATCTGATCCGATGGATTTTTGGTAGCGGGGGTATTTTTGTGAGCTTGTGGTTTACAGTTTTTCTAGTTATTTCTATTTTCCAGGCACTCTGATTTCATTTTCCACTCATTTAATTGACCTCCTTGATAAATAAGGGGAAACAATCTTGCCTTAATTATTCTAATTCATCACACTGTTATGCAATTGCCAAAGGGGTAAATGGTCGGCGTGTGTGTTATTTAACAAAATGACGGAAACATTCACAACTACCCTTTGTGAGCAACATACATTTAATCTCTTTATAAACGACTTTTAACTAATTACATTAGCCAATGATAAACTCTCTCTCTCTCTCTCTCGTGTTTATAGTATAACACTGCAGGTTCAATATCTTACCGTGCTATCCAAATCATAAAATTGTGCTTAAAACATAATTATATTTGATTAAACTGAAGAGAATATGTCATGTTTTATATATCACAAGAGACTGTTCTTCATATATCGTTCAGTTATCTGAAATTGTTTAGAAGTGAATAAACTATCTGTTTAACACACTTTCTGTTCCAACAGTATTTTTAAAACCTGTTTTGATTAATTTTGTTCTTGTTATGTTTCTTCGTTTGTCGGCAGACGATCGAAATTTCACCCAAGGTTGGCACAATATATCCATATTTCCTGTTGCAAAATATTTTGCATTCAAATGAAAGAGAAATCAATCCAAGAATTATAAAGACCCATCTTGTTATCTAGCGGTATTGCAGATGCCTTCAACCTTGATTCCACTAAAAGGTCGAAAGGGAAATCAGATGCGGTTGGAGCAACTAAACAAATTTATTTCTTATGTAAACTATGATTCTTAGAACGTTTCCTGATCTGAGAACGAAACAATTAATGTTCGTGGTGCCAAAATATTGTATTGTTTTTCGTAGATACCCTTACCCACGAATTTACATGTCAATGGAACGGTACATGTATCAAAGTTACGTTTATTGAAAATCACAATCCACGAATTCACAACCCTAAAATGGTATTTTTCCTTGGATCCAAGAGAAGCAATGGTTCTACAGCAGCATCATTTAGATATCATCTTCATTTCAGATAAAACAGACTGTGCTTACTCTTCTGTAGCACCCGGTCTCACTTTCCTGGTTGGAGTTTGCATGTTTAGCCTAATTTGTTAGTTTTAATTGTGATTTAAAATGGATCACTTTCATTGAATTATCGGAACTCCGATTTATTCATTGATGATATAAGTTTTCATTGTTTTTCATTTATCCTTCGAAATTTTCTCTTCATAATCATATAAAACAGTTAAATGCAGTAAATTTGGGCTACTTAGTAGTTTACTTACTTAAGTCGGTTTGTTTATCTCATTATAGGTGTTTTCTTCAATTAATCTAACCCCCTTGTTTAATGCCAACATCTGAATAAACAAATGACATTGAAATAACACTGTTCATTTATTTCTCTAACTTTGTTCGCTAATGCCACCCAAAACCTAAATCATATTTATGTTCATCATATTCTTTCCTAAAATCGAATGACAATGAACATAGATCTTTAAAAGATTTAAAGCCTTTGCAATTATGACACAATTGATATTTGACTTTGTCTACTTGATCATCAATTGACGATGACGTTTCTTTGGTTTTGCTATATAAGTCCTCAAGTGCCATGTCAAACAGATCTGCTTTAGCCGAGTCTGGCATATTTTTAATAATTGTAGAAGAACGCAGAAAAGGCACGCTGTAACACGAAGCTATTTTTAAACACTCTTTATATGCTTTATGAAGACCATATATTTTTGAATGCATCAAACAGAGTAGAATTTTGTCTTTGTCGATGTGCTGGTTTTGGGTACTGATTGTTGTTGTAAGAAATGCTTCACATTCCAACAGCTGCCGCTTACAGTCGTATTCATGGAGCAAAGGAAGAACTTGAATAACAATGTCAACTAAAATAAATGAATAAATAGAAAAAAAAAGATAATTTAATCAAAATATTCGTAAAGATCCATGCCAAAATCACAATTCCAAAGGAAAATAAAAATTTAAAATGGTTAAATTCGGTTAAACACGTTTTTTTTAACAAGGATGGGTAGCTAAACAGGAGGTGCTTACCCTTCCATAGCAGCGACCTCACTTCCCTTCTGAAAGTTCACATGTGTTTCTTAAATTTCCAGATTTTGCTATAATTGGTTTTGGATTGTGGTTTGAACAAGGATTGGCCTATTTGTTCTTGATATAACATATAGTAAATACATGGTCATTGACGGTGAATAAAGGTCGTATTTGGCGAGGGTGAGAAAACGTGTAGAAAGCGAGGCTCTGCCGAGCTTTTCTACACGTTTTCGCCCCCGAGCCAAATACGACCTTTATTCACCGTCAATGACCATGTATTTACTTTATCCTGCAACAGATACGTCCTAAAATTATAATTGTAACTGCGTGTTATCTATCTGTTTGACTTGTTTGTTTACACTCCAAGCGCAAGGATATAAATGTTTACGTAACGTCACGCTACCCTATCACACCCGTACTTGTCATTTTCACTCAGTCCGACGTTCAAGCACATGTAGTTCTCAATTATTTATTTTAAATCATATTTATATAACTACGTGTATTTTTTAAAAAAATCAATCTTTTTTAAAATAAAATATTAAAATTTATGAATTTATTGATCATGTTTATTAAACTGTGTTTTGTTTACATTGAGAATAGGGTAATTCATTTGGGTCAAAGGTTACGTCAAATGTTGAATGGAAAAAATAGTGCCGTAACTGTGAGTTAGCGCGTGGCTTTATTGGGTCAGTGACCGAATAAAGATAAGGTTTATTCGGCAGGCTTTATGATGTCAATGTACACGTTAGTTGCAGGATAAAAAGTTATATATTTACTAAAAATTCGAGGACTTTGCGATAGGTAATGTGTATTGCACCACAGCGCGATAACGTTTTGGACGATTTTGTTGATGATGAAACGCTTGATAATTCAAATATTCAATATATTTCCAAAATTATAAACACGCGTCTTCAGCGTTAAATAGTTTTAAAATAGTTCCATAGAGCCAGTCGTTGAAGACTTTTTGTAAGAATGGGAAACGGGTAGAGAATATTAAAGAAATTAGAGCTTATATAAAAGTAATACAGATTTTTACTGAATTAAAGGACGTTTTGGGGTCTTATGAGTCAGTTCGTAAGCAGAGAAAGAAAAATATTACTTTCTCAGGCTGTAACAGGCGAAGCAAATGTTTTAAAAGTCTGGAAAAAAGTGAAGTGATGGCAGATACACAACTGGTGATATTGCCAAAGCGATTGGCATACTAGTATCGCTTTCTCAGCTGAATTTTATTTTGATAGTACGAAACAAAGGTGTTACTATTTCGAACCAGAAAAAAAACTTGGGAACAAAATATGGCTAAATAAATACGGTAGAAGGTTAGTAGTTGCCAAAATAAGCACAAGTACAAAGAAGGTTCTTTATTGCATATTTTTTCTCATTTGATGGTCTGGTGTCGAAGGGCAAAAGTGTTACCGGGATTTTATAGCTAAAAGCTCAAGAAATATTATCTTAATTGACGCACATCAGGATTTAGGCATGTTCGCCTACTTTATGATAATGTTCCATCACAAACATCTGAAATTGTGAAGCAATTTTTGAAACTGGAGAAGGTTACCGACTTGCTAAACCCACCATATTCTCCAGATCTAGCCCATGCGACTTTTTTCCTATTTCCAAAAGTATTAGACTGCAATACTGAAATGAACATTACATCCCTTCAAAATATTCTCGATTTTTATATGTGTCATGTGTACTATTTTGGTGCATTCGGTCTTACTTCCCCGATGGATGTTCCAGTGTTTAGATCAATTTCCTTAATTTTGCTTTTGATTTGAAAATAGATTTGTATGTTTTTGTTGTGATACTGTTGAAACTCTAATATGATTTAGCGTCTACTTGCTTGTTTTGAAGGGTAATTCATGTCATACCGTAGTCTATGCCAAAAAGACGAATTAAACATACTATTTCGAACTGGTGATGATCAGGATTTTGATTGATATTATTTAAAACCTTTCCTTTATTTCATAGAGCTGCTATTCTGAAATTCATAGATTTTTTTTGTCAAATTGTTGCTTCAGCAATTATTAGAATTATTAGATTATGCTTTTCTTTCCGTTGTCAGTAGGCAAGTGGACTTTTAGCTATATTCTGATATATTCTATAAATTCTTATCTCTGTTCGTAATATACAGTTGCAGTGATTTTGTTTGCCTAAAGTGACTACCGAATAAAAGTTAGTTTCCCCAGGGGAAATAATAGCATATCGGCGTATGTGTATAATTACATCGGTTCATGCTTAATCAGTTACATTTACTCTGATATTTAAATAGATTCGCTGTGTATAGGCAAACAACTTTGACCTGTCAGCTTGACCTTTAATTTACATATCTACTGTTGACGAATGCTTTTATGTTTATGAATCAAGTGAGTCTTTTTGTCTATAAATGCGAACACTAAACACGTACTTTGAATATATAATATTTACAATTGCAATAGCTTTAATAAAATATTTGATATCGAATATACTTTGCAAGTTCAAAGAGACATTGATTCACGCGCTGACATGATGACGTCAGATGTCAAATGCTCTCGCTCAAAGGAGACGACCCTTTTCTATGAGGAGGCGCGCAGAGTATTTCAAAATTGTTTTCAAATTAACATGGAAAAGTGAGACGGCAATAAAAATATATTATAAATAGTGTAAACATAAGAAATAAAGTAAATTTCCAATGTCTTTAAGAACTTGCCTATTTGCCCGTTTGCCTATTCTTTGCCATCAGATCGTGCACAACCTATAAAAACTTCATGAATGCTATTAATATGCTTACTACTGAGAGGTTGTATCGAATCCGGATAAATGCGCTTCAAAAACGCAACCACGTCGTGATACTTCTTGTCATGAAGTGGCACTTCTTTTGCATCTTTTTCTTTGAAATTTGAACAAAACATTGTCTTGAAAACAGGCGAAGCAACAGCGAGGATGGCTTTACAAACAAACAATTTCTTTCCTTCTACCACAAGAGCTACATCTGTGAAGGGGGAATCTTCAAGAAAAGGACAATCTTCTATGTTTTCCGAATCTTCTGTCATTTCTGAAATATGAAGTGTAACAAAACAGTTATAAATAATTTACATAAACGGCTAGATGTGAAGATGTATGAAAAACGTGATGACTTCAATATTTATATCGTCAATTTTTATTGTGGATTTACATTTTCTACGCAATTTTGGTCTAAGCACTACTGATAAGAAATTGTATTCCTAAACGATCATCTAGAGCTTGTAAAAATAAAACTAGTATATCACGCAATTTATACCACTGACTCTGTGTCTCTACTGGTGGTTGGTTCCCCCCACCCCCCCCCCCCCACCCCCACCCCCGAGGATATCACAAACTCAGTAGGCTATAATTGTGTATTATTGACAGAAATGTACTATTGACTAAATTTGAAATTCCTCAAAAGCTAAGGTAAACATCCTCATGCAAAGTATTTCCTTAGCTTAATTTGGTAAATATATCTTGGTCCTTTGGGTATCTTATCAACATCTTGAAAAAAAATAGTTTCATAATTTTGGTCCAAGCACTACTGACGAGGAAAAGTATTGCCAAACGTTGTCATTACCAGAACTTTACAAATTGTAGCAAGCTGCTTACAAATAAATTGTTGACTCGGAGATGTTCCAGGAGTTTTAATATCAAGGCTCTCTATAAGTTTTAATGCCGTCATTACAATATTACTGTGTAGTCTCTGTAACCAAAATAACTATATTTTTAAATGTTTCAAACAAAGTTTCAAGAACTATGGATGGATAGGAAAAGAACTAGGCATCTTAATATTACCAGTATGCAAACATAGGTCCAAAATTGTACAACGAATAAAGTTGCTTACAAACAAATTTTAACCGCACATGTATTGCAAACCGGGGGTTACCAAGGCCCTCAATTTTTTTTATTGCTGTCATTACATTACTGTACTGTCTTTGTAACCAAAATGACTATGTGTATATATTTCACGACCCAACGTTCTGTGAAAGGTTAAACGGACAGGTCAATATGCTGTTTGCCTATACTAAGGGTTTATCTACTACACCATTGATATATTGATTGATTGAATGGAAATGTACATCCCAGTCAAGAATACTTTAATTATATGGAGATATTACCAGCTACAAGTGAATTGTCAGAATTTTGACCTTCACAGTGTGCTAAGAACAATGTGCAGGGAGGGTTCCTTACAAGTGAATTGTCAGAATTTTGACCTTCACAGTGTGCTAAGAACAATGTGCCTGGAGGGTTCCTTGGCGTGCTACGCCTGTCGTAACACGGGGTATCGGGCTTTAAGGGCCTCGTGACTTTTATTTATAAATACCGAGTGCTTGGCAAAGGAACGGTCATAACCTATTTTCGAATCTTTGTGCCTTTGTAAGACCCAGGCCAGAGCGCGAACCCATGACCTCACACCTACTACTTCACCACGGAGGGAATATACTTTGTAATCTAAAGAATTGTACTAGATGTGATTATAAATTTCTAAAGTCTGTTTACAACCAATTAGTCTCTTGGTTTTTGTCCCTTTTCATGGGGTTAACGTGTGAATAAAAATCATAGCTTTTTGCATCGTGAAAACAAGCCTATGCCGTAATGTGGCCTGATGTAACCGGCATCTAATCTACCCTCTTGACTTCATATTAAAACTTTTTAATATCGCCTTCTATATCGCTATGTAAATTGTTTTAGCGCCATTTTCCTAACCTTTGCGGCGATACCAAAAACAGGAGTGAGAGGGTTTTTCATATGCTAATCAGTTTCTGTTACGGGTCATTAACACAATCTTAGCTTCTTCGACTATATGAAGATAGTCACTCCCACAGTCCCAACCACGTGTAAAATTATATCACCATCAGTTTTCCTGAAACTCTTTTTAAGTGAATGTCTCAGTTGTTGATTTATCGTTTTTATTTAATTCATTTTCTGCTACAACGATCAGAAATATTTGTTAACATACGCATCTAATTATAATCCGGTTACCTAATGGCTAAAGGCAAAGTTGACCGACTTTTACAACACGTGTACACCTGATCATGAATACGGTAGTTCTTGCCAACCACCAAGTAGATTAGACAAAGTTCTTGCAGTCTTACTAATTATCCGTACACACGATTTATAAGTTTAATCAGTTACCACAATTTACCATTTCTTACATATTAGAATTTTACTTGTCAAAAAGTATCAAGTTTTCCATGATCTATTAATCATTGAAATGGGGGAAAATAAAAATAAAAACAATTTATGAATAATTTAATTAAATATTTCGAAAAGGGAAAACCGTGAACACTTACTGTAATGAATTCAGACTTCTCGGGTGGCATTTCTTTTATTTGTAGAACTTTTAATGAATCTATATAGTTATGCAAGTCCGGTCTTCTTCATTCAACGTTTAAAGTTTGTCAAGTTTAAGTATGACCGTTCTTAAATGAATTTCAGTAAGAATTATGGCACAAAGAGAGAGAGAGAGAGAGAGAGAGAGAGAGAGCGTTGTCTCAAATAATGATTTGCATGTGAATTGTGGCAAGAATGCTATTTCGCAAAAACATCTCGTAAACAAGCATTTTTTGTACATGACATGCATTATAACACCATATGTATATTGATAACTATTGATAGATTTAAACAATTTTGACTAATTTTATAAACACATTTATGAAAACAATATCCGTCCTTGTCAATCATGTGTAGTGTTGCGTATCAACATATTGTCGATAAGTATTTCTTATGCAAATTAGCTCAGTATTTCCCTGTCCGAAATGGTTTCGACCGAAATGTAGGACTTAGACAAAATAGCCGTTGCTCAAAATTGACCAAAATTTACGGAGTTTGGGGCAAAACTGAGAAAAGTTTAAGGATAGAAATATTAAAAATTAATTACGGCATGAATTGTATAATACATGTACGATTTTACTTTTACAATAAAAAGTTTTGTTTTAGAGAATTTTACGAAAAACCAAGAGACTAAAGGATCGTAAATGGACTTTACACATAAATCCTATGCCGTTTCAGATTTTACGGTATTACAAAAAATTAGAGAAAAGAGAGCTCTCACATAAACTTATTGAGTAATAGAACGAAGTTTTTGGTTCGTTTATACATTGCCAGGGGAAACCACCGACGTGTAACCAGGGTTCGATTTTAGCGATATTTACCACTAGCAAAAATTAGCTTGTACAATTTTTATTCACTAGCTAAAATGAAAAATGACTAGCTAAAATTTATGAAACAGTTTTAAAGTTTTCTACAGTAAAGCATGACGGTAATGGGATTTCCACTGGTCTATTTTAAACAACGAATCAGAGTCGAAGACTAAATTAAGCAGCCAATCGTAGCCACGTGTGCAAACCTAATATTATACATTGACGTATATGCCCGAGTAATCCGAATTTGTGTATGATAGAGATGCCCAGACAATATGACTTATTTCGGCCGCTTTTCGTTTTTTTTTTTTTTTCGTTTTAAATTTCATTGGAACATACAATGTGATAGTTAATTGAAAAGTAGATTGTAAATGATTTAGCTTCTTTTATTCACTCGCTCAACTATGCGAGTGGCTTTTATTTCCACTCGCTATTCGGCAGATCTACAAGCTATTAGCGAGTATGCGTGCCTAATTTCGAACCTTGGTAACTGCTACATGCAATGTATTTATATATATTTAAAATATATATTAGTTTTTACTTTTCGTATAAAACGCATATATTGATTAACTTTGAAAAAATAAACAACTTACTTTCTTGCTGTACGTCTGTTGTTTTTACTGTAATGGAAAAGAATTTTCAGAAAACCCAGCGAGCGAGACTACCAGCAATTTACTTCCTTGTTGCCGATATGCATTATGGGGGATTTATCTGAAATATTCAGAGAGAAGGAACCAGTACTATAACTTAAATTAAAACACGTCTATATAGGTAAACAACGTTGACCTGTCTGTTTGACCTTTCATAAGGAATATTTAAATAGGATGATCCACCCAATACATGGGTAGTGTTAGGAATCAAGTTAATACAAACACAGTGGACTATGATGTGAGTATCACTCATGATGTAGTTGACGAAATGGATACCTGAGTTTCCTACACATAAATGAACCGATGAACGATTAGTATTTAAATTAAAGGTCAAGCGGACAGGTCAATGTTGTTACCTTGTTTTTTAATACAACTTACTATTTGCTTGTTTGAAATACGGATATCTCATTTTCAGAAAACCCAGCGACCTTATTGCCCGACTTTGTGGATATAGATCTATTAAATGATTTTAAATAACGTTTGAGGCTAATTAGACCGTGACCTGACCACTGTATTTATATAACTGTCATGTTATAAAATAACGCATTCAAAAATTGTCATGTGCTACTTAAAATAACGCATTCAAACATTGGCATGTGATACTTTTGGGTCCGTTCTTTTATAAAAATTCAAAAGTAGCACATGACATAACATAAAACTGTATTAAGAACAAAATTGCAAAAAATAAACATGCATATAACTCCTACTGTTTCTCTGTTCGCTTAATAAAGGTCGGTGATTTTCTCCGGACACTCTGGTTCCCTCCACTATTCTAGAACTGACAGCCTAGATATACATGTAATTTTAAAAAATCTTGACGGGTTTAAAACTAAAAAATTACTCCATTTTTTAATGATCAATCGGTGTTTTAATACATGTTTAATGCATAGAAATGCATAGAAAATTGAGACATATTTTCTTCCATTTTATGAAAGCATATGTTTAAATAGCCAACATTAATTACACAAGAAGATGGGACAACCGATTCCCATGTTAACGTTCATGAATGAGAAAGCTAACAAAATCACACAAAAATAAAATAAACAGAAAAAAACATTCTTTTTAAAGTGTATGAAGCAAAGTAACAATATCACTGATGCAGGCCGACCAATCAAATTTATTTATTTGTCCAGATCGTTACATTTTCAGTGTGCAAGGCTGCCATTTAGGTGAGCTTGACACGCTAAAGAACCCTGCTATATAATGCCATCAGCGCAATACAAAGGCAAAGTTTCTGTACCTTTGCCTATAGCTGGCGATGTCTCGATATAAGTTAATTATTCTTGACTGGGACGATAAACACCATCACTAAACTCAACTCCTTCACTATAGTGACCAATGCAGTTGCTCAGTTTAAAGAGCGCTTGTTCTTTATATATACATATAGGAGGTCGTAGGTTTGAACCATAACCGGGTTTGATCGAGATTTTAAAATATTCTTAAGTAAAATTAACTTGCATCGAAACGTCACCAGCCATGGCATACAGCGTGGCATATCACGGTACTTACGCATTTCCTACCGTCGCGTGATCAAATGTTAGTGGAGTCACAACCAGAGACATGAGACTGACAGGTCGCTTCATAATACATGTAACAATAATAATACAGCAGAGTTCTTTATCGTGCCAAACCAAGTGACACAATCCTCGTTTTTTTTAAGTTCCAATCAGAAAAAAACGTGTCTTTCATTTCGTAATGCCATGTGCCTGGCGAAAGAACAGTCACTACCCACTTCCAACTCTTGGTTTAGAACCGGTCGAGGTTCGAACAAAAATCAAAAATTAATTTTCGCTCAAATGTCCCGCGTCCATATGAATACGTCTGGATTTTTGTTATTACCCGAGGCAATTAAAAGTTCACAAAGTGGCACCCGGGAGAGAACACAACTATATTACCTGCTTAAAAAACAATGTCATAAGTCAAAAGCCGCATGGTCAGAGAAGGGTCTGTCAGCGTACAGGCACGAGGGTACTGCATACATCAGTGTACCGGACAGACACCAGTGTACCGGAAACTGTCATGTCTAAGTAGTATACACCCTTCCGATAAATCGCGACACCTGGCGGGAGTGCCATGATTGATAGTAGAATGTGATGTCATACAGGGAGTTATGAAAAGGAAATACTAGCATTTCGTATTTTCCCTCAATAGAATATTGTTTTTAGAATTAAATATTAAATTTCAATTTTAATTACATATCGCTGGTATTTTATTCCGTGACTTTAAAAAATAATTTGAAATTAATATATTTTTCATTAAAAAATTTTAAAAATTCATTTTAATTGTTACATAATAATAACTGTTCCATGACATATTTGTTATTGTAATACCAAGTCATGGGCAGTCATTCGGAACTAATTAGGGCACTGATTTTGATTACCTGATTTACAGGAGAGAAAATGCTTCGGTCACACCTAAGGACAATTTGCTTATGCATGAATGAATCCAGGTGTGTCAGAAGTAGTCTAAGCTTTTCGTTAATCTCAGAAGATTCTCAGTCGGTAGAATTATTTAAACGAGAGAGAGAGAGAGAGAGAGAGAGAGAGAGCTACAAACATTGCATTTTAAGTATTCTGTAACTCAGTGAATAATTATATAAACGAACAAATTATCTATCCGAAAAAATTATAACGAGGCGATCATGGGATAATTATTTATCCGACATTTTGAAACTTAACATATTTGTGTTACAGTTTAAAGATGATAAATAATAATAAACACCGCGTAATTAGTATTAAAAGTTATTTATTTATTTATTTTCATTTTTATACTTTTTGATTTTTTGACAAATAAGTATAATATAGCCAAAGCAGTGATACGACACTACATGAGAATAAATCAGATATTTATCACTGTGTATTATAATCAGGTGTTGACTTGTTCATCTCGTAATCAGATAATCTAGAGACTTGTTAATTGCAAATTGGATTAATGAAACCAATTAAAAGTCCTATTTTTTAAGTCAACTTAGGTAAGGATGCCATCATTTCTACTTAGAATCAGTTGTTATTTATATAAATTTGACCGAAATTTTAACCATACAACCGAAATTTGTTGTTGTTGTTTTTTTGTTTTTGTTTTTTTTAATATTTTTATTAATAATTTTGAAAATAAATTTTCAGAACCTTTAACATTTTTAGCAATAACGGATGTTTCTTTAATGAAAGTTTAATCCGTTGAACAATGATTTTTAAATACAAGTTTAAGATGTCGCTAATTTGTAATCACAGGAAAATTTAAGTTTTCATATTATTTTGACTATCAATTATGTATCTGAATTGTTTAATTTATATCAATATTTTGTAAATAAGTTTTATGAAAAATCCGATTTTATAAAATAAATATAGATAAATAAGAAAAAAGTGGAAGGTGAACGTTTGTAGTAATTTGATTAAAAAATTAAAATATTTCCAGTCGGATAAAAATATGAATTTCAAATGTCCTTGAGGGTAATTAAATGGTCCAAGATATTAATAAATATACGTACATGTATTTTATATTTTTCAAATTTGAACATTTATAAATTGCAATTTTCTAGTAAAAATAAAACTTATTATTTTGTTGAAGAAATTACAACAAATTCTACACAATCCTTTACAATGTTAAGTGTCTTTTCGGATGATCATCTATGTGTTTAAAATTTGTTTAATTAGCCCATTCATAATTTGTAATTTATTTAAAGTAATATTCGCTTTGTCGGTTTATCATCTCACCTGTAGCTTATATATGACACCTAACATATACTCGAACTGATTGAATATACACCCTTTAAAGTAATATTCGCTTTGTCGGTTTATCATCTCACCTGTAGCTTACATATGACACCTAACATATACTCGAACTGAGTGAATATACTGTACATGATGATGGGATCGATAGATAGCCTTCCCGGTGTGACGTCATATCAAGAGCGATAACCAGTTTCCGGCTATTTCTGGAAGGGTGTATACGGATCCGGATTTAAAAAAAGGCCACGGATTTATAGTCAAAAGGCTCCAGTATTTAAATATTGCAACATGTGTTACATTTTTAAGAAATTAGCTGTCTGGTTGAAAGGATTAATGCCTTAATATTATATATTCGGGTTCCATTATATTCTTTAAGTTATTAAAGAAAAGTGAACACCATAAATATATTTCAATTACAATGTATTTATTTGATTTAATTGGCATAATTAATATGGTCACGACTGAACAAATTTTCAGGCTGCCGACAAGCAACAAGTATTGGCACGCCTGTAACAACTATTAAGTGAAAACAATCAACATGAAAAACTTCAATAATCACATTTTCAACGATAGCTAAATTGAATTCTACCCTGGGAACAGAGGTGAATTTGTAACAAAATGTCATAGGTAATCAACGTTAATAATCAGATTTTCAACATATCTGGTTGAATTGAATTTGACCCTGGGTAGCAGAGGTAAATTCATAAGCAAATGTCATAATAAGTCAATATATACATGATTGTGGTGACTTTGTGCAGCGTAAATTGCCCGATTCCAGCCGTGCCGATGAATGGTGTTAATGTATCCTCTGTGGCCCTCTCATGGAAAATTGATCAAACTGTGTCAGGTTGTAGCTGTATGCAATGTCGACTCAACCCTAAAATATATATAAGACCAGCAGCAGTATCCTAAAAATGTATACCAAGGGACGGGGGATGGGAGGGACTTTGAAAATGACAAGATTCTACTAACCTTTAAAACAACTTTAAAATTGAGAGGCAATATGCTGTTCAGTTATGGAAGGAAAGGTCCTGGAGAGGTCATATAGTAAGAAGGGAGATTACTCCTGAATACTTAGATGATAGTTAAACAAGAGTTATATCCCTTTACCTGTAATTACTTTCTTCAATAATGCAATCTATTCTTTAATTGAATAGATATAGTTATTAAAGAAAAGTGAACACCATAAATATATTTCAATTACAATGTATTTATTTGATTTAATTGGCATAATTAATATGGTCACGGCTGAACAAATTTTCAGGCTGCCGACAAGCAACAAGTATTGGCACGCCTGCAACAACTATTAAGTGAAAACAATCAACATGAAAAACTTCAATAATCACATTTTCTATATTCTTTAAGTTATTAATCATCGTTAGTTACGAATAAAGAATAAAAAGAATAAAAAAAACAAAACAAAACATAAATACTCGGAATATAACAATAAATTACTTCCAAAAGGAAACACTTAGATTTCCACGAAAGAGTAACCGACATCAAACGATTTATATCGAGGCGGTCAATTCATAAATGGTGAATGAAACCGGTGTACCCAGAGAAGCAGCCGACCTTAGACAAACGAACTGACTAATTTATTCACACTGTCCTGAGTGTGACTAGACCACTCACTCTATGGACCTCTTTTTAACTTTCAGAAAGAAAGTGAATACAGGGTGGTCACTTTTCAAGTTAGTATTTTGCTCATGAATAATTGTAGTTGTTCAATTTGCATGATCTAAGTGTATATTTTTAATTTTTATTTTGAACTTTGAGATATGAGATATATTTTTAAAGACGATCACAGAGTTGTCTATCCTCACTTTACATTTCCAAAGTTATGCATACAGTGGCGCTGGTACATGGTCTGCTACTCTTCATATTATGCAGCTGCAGAGTGATGTATAGGAGCACTTGCATCTTCATTTACTAACCTTTTTATAGAAACATATTAAATACGTTGTCGCTGCAATCGGTGGTTGTGCTGTACAGTGTCAGATCTTTTCTTTTGGCAACAGTTCCTGTTCTGTTGGAATAATATTGTTTGGATTATATTTTATTGCCTGACATTATATCATTTCATTCTGATAGGCTGTGTAACGCCACATAGCGGTGTTGCCTCATAAACGCGCCTGACAAATCGATGCGGGAAATTTCAACGGCGTTCAACGCATCATAGTAAAGATGTGTTGCTTATATACGGCGCAAGGTTGCCTTTTTGCGCATAAAGAGGACTGGTTCCAACAATTTAATATAATTTTTAAAAAGAGCTTATATCTGGACAAAAACAGTAGTGGTGGCATTAATTATGATGACACCGGTAACAAATGAGAATTTAAGTTTTTGTTGATAATGGTAATAATAATTGTAAGGAGGAGGTGGATGATGTGGACGGGGACGATGAAAGCGCAACTACGATATTACTGCTTCGAAAATATTCTCAGGAAATTATTTAAATGTATTTCTTTTCCAAAAACCACCAACATACCCTGGTTGTATATAACATACTACAGACCCGTACACTACATCCACCATCATACTCGTGTTATATATAACATACTACAGATCCGTTCACTATATCCACCACCATACTCGTGTTGTATATCACATACTACAGACCCGTACACTACATCCACCACCATACTCGTGCTGTATATCACATACTACAGACCCGTACACTACATCCACCACCATACTCGTGTTGTATATCACATACTACAGACCCGTACACTACATCCACCACCATACTCGTGTTGTATATCACATACTACAGACCCGTACACTACATCCACCATCATACTCGTGTTATATATAACATACTACAGATCCGTTCACTATATCCACCACCATACTCGTGTTATATATAACATATATATACTACAGACCTGTACACTACATCCACCACCATACTCGTGTTATATATAACATACTACAGATCCGTTCACTATATCCACCACCATACTCGTGTTATATATAACATAATACAGACCTGTACACTACATCCACCACCATACTCGTGCTGTATATCACATACTACAGACCCGTACACTACATCCACCACCATACTCGTGCTCTATATCACATGCTACAGACCCGTACACTACATCCACCACCATACTCGTGGTGTATATCACATACTACAGACCCGTACACTACATCCACCACCATACTCGTGCAGTATATAACATACTACGGACCCGTACACTACATCCACCACCATACTCGTGTTATATATAACATAATACACACCCGTACACTACATCCACCACCATACCCGTGTTATATATAACATACTACACACCCGTACACTACATCCACCACCATACTCGTGTTATATATAACATACTACACACCCGTACACTACATCCACCACCATACTCGTGTTATATATAACATACTACACACCCGTACACTACACCCACCACCATACTCGTGTTGTATATTACATACTTCACACCCGTACACTACATCCACCACCATACTTGTGTTGTATATATCACATACTACACACCCGTACACTACATCCACCACCATACTCGTGTTCTATATAACATACTACAGACCCGTACAATACATCCACCACCAAACTCGTGTTATATATAACATACTACACACCCGTACACTACATCCACCACCATACTTGTGTTGTATATATCACATACTACACACCCGTACACTACATCCACCACCATACTCGTGTTGTATATATCACATACTACACACCCGTACACTACATCCACCACCATACTCGTGTTCTATTTAACATACTACACACCCGTACACTACATCCACCACCATACTTGTGTTGTATATATCACATACTACACACCCGTACACTACATCCACCACCATACTCGTGTTCTATTTAACATACTACACACCCGTACACTACATCCACCACCATACTCGTGTTGTGTATAACATACTACAGACCCGTACACTACATCCACCACCATACCCGTGTTATATATAACATACTTCACACCCGTACACTACATCCACCACCATACTTGTGTTGTATATATCACATACTACACACCCGTACACTACATCCACCACCATACTCGTGTTCTATATAACATACTACAGACCCGTACACTACATCCACCACCATACTCGTGTTATATATAACATACTACACACCCGTACACTACATCCACCACCATACTCGTGTTGTATACTAGTATATCACATACTACACACCCGTACACTACATCCACCACCATACTCGTGCTGATTATAACATACGACAGACACGTACACAACATCAACCACCATACTCGTGCTGTATATCACATACTACAGACCCGTACACTACATCCACCACCATACTCGTGTTATATATAACATACTACACACCCGTACACTACATCCACCACCATACTCGTGTTGTATATAACATACGACAGACCCGTACACTACATCCACCACCATACTCGTGTTATATATAACATACTACACACCCGTAAACTACATCCACCACCATACTCGTGTTGTATATCACATACTACAGACACGTACACTACATCCACCACCATACTCGTGTTATATATAACATACTACACACCCGTACACTACATCCACAACCATACTCATGTTGTATATAACATACTACAGACCTGTACACTACATCCACCACCATAATCGTGTTGTATATCACATACTACAGACCTGGACACTAAATCCACCACCATACTCGTGTTGTATATCACATACTACAGACCTGTACACTACATCCACCACCATACTCGTGTTGTATATCACATACTACAGACCCGTACACTACATCCACCACCATACTCGTGTTTTATATAACATACTACACACCCGTACACTAAATCCACCACCATACTTGTGTTATATATAACATACTACAGACCCGTACAGTACATCCACCACCATACTCGTGCTCTATATCACATACTACAGACATGTACACTACATCAACCACCATACTCGTGTTGTATACATCACATACTACAGACCTGTACACTACATCCACCACCATACTCGTGTTGTATATATCACATACTACAGACCTGTACACTACATCCACCACCATACTCGTGTTGTATATATCACATACTACAGACCTGTACACTACATCCACCACCATACTCGTGTTGTATATGACATACTACAGACCTGTACACTACATCCACCACCATACTCGTGTTGTATATCACATACTACAGACCTGTACACTACATCCACCACCATACTCGTGTTGTATATATGACATACTACAGACCTGTACACTACATCCACCACCATACTCGTGTTGTATATATAACATACTACAGACCCGTACACTACATCCACCACCATACTCGTGCTCTATATCACATACTACAGACCTGTACACTACATCCACCACCATACTCGTGTTATATATGACATACCACAGACCCGTACACTACATCCACCACCATACTCGTGTTATATATGACATACCACAGACCCGTACACTACATCCACCACCATACTCGTGTTGTATATTACATACTACAGACCCGTACACTACATCCACCACCATACTCGTGTTGTATATTACATACTACAGACCCGTACACTACATCCACCACCATACTCGTGTTCTATATGACATACTACAGACCCGTACACTACATCCACCACCATACTCGTGTTATATATGACATACTACAGACCCGTACACTACATCCATCACCATAATCGAGAAAATAACCAGAATCTCTGTACAGTACCAGATATTTGTGTCTTGACTTACCGTTTATTTAAAAGAAAGACAATTGAATCAAGATAGAATCTCTTACAACGAAGTAGGCTGCTTGCAAAGAAATTGTTGACTCAGGGATATTGCAAGCCTAGGCTTATCAAGGCCCTCAAAAAAAAATTATGGCCGTTATCACAGTATTGTTGATACGTTTGATGTCTCTATGTCCAGGATTGCCCTGGATATATTTGATGTCTCATAGTTCCATGTTCCTTTCACACAATTTTGATGACACATGTGACGGTGGTAGCTAGCTAAACAGGAGGTGCTTACCCTTCCGGAGCACCCTACCTCACTTCTCTGGTGGAATTTCACGTGTATAACCTAACATGTAATATGTCATATATAACACGAGTATGGTGGTGGCTGTAGTGGACATGTATGTAATATGTCATATATAACACGAGTATAGTGGTGGCTGTAGTGGACATGTATGTAGTATGTCATATATAACACGAGTATGGTGGTGGCTGTAGTGGACATGTATGTAATATGTCATATATAACACGAGTATGGTGGTGGCTGTAGTGGACATGTATGTAATATGTCATATATAACACGAGTATGGTGGTGGCTGTAGTGTACATGTATGTAATATGTCATATATAACACGAGTATGGTGGTGGATGTAGTGTACATACATGTAATATGTCATATATAACACGAGTATGGTGGTGGATGTAGTGTACATACATGTAATATGTCATATAACACGAGTATGGTGGTGGATGTAGTGTACATGTATGTAATATGTCATATATAACACGAGTATGGTGGTGGATGTAATGGACATGTATGTGGTATGTCATATATAACACGAGTATGGTGGTGGATGTAGTGTACATACATGTAATATGTCATATATAACACGAGTATGGTGGTGGCTGTAGTGTACATGTATGTAATATGTCATATATAACACGAGTATGGTGGTGGATGTAATGGACATGTATGTGGTATGTCATATTTAACACGAGTATGGTGGTGGATGTAGTGTACATACATGTAATATGTCATATATAACACGAGTATGGTGGTGGATGTAGTGGACATGTATGTATTATTTTATATATTACACGAGTATGGTGGTAAATGTAGTGGACATGTATGTAAGATGTCGTATATAACACGAATATGGTGGTGGATGTAGTGGACATGTATGTAATATGTCATATATACACGAGTATTGTGGTGGATGTAGTGTACATGTATGTAGTATGTCATATATAACACGAGTATGGTGGTGGATGTAGTGGACATGTACATGTAATAGTGATAAAACACGAGTATGGTGGTGGATGTAGTGTACATACATGTAATATGCCATATACTCCACGAGTATGGTGGTGGATGTAGTGTACATGTATGTAGTATGTTGAATATAACGCGAGTATGGTGGTGAATGTAGTGTATGACGTAATGTCTTTGACCAAAAATTAAGTGACAAAAAATGAAAAATGCTTACCGTGTCAATCTACCGTGTACGTGTTGCACATGACATCAATGTAAGCCTTCGCTATTGAATGTTTAACAACCACATTATTTTCCATTAATCTTCAAAATGAAGCAATTCTGCTTTCCAGTTCTTCCTTCAATCTGAGAGGGAATTTGCTGTGCACAACGTTACAAAATGTACGTCATATGCGCAGGTATGACGTCACAAATGTGTGACATCTCAAATATTCTTTAACTGCGACAACTGCTATATTATCTTTAATCGCTATATATACGACATATTTGATCTGATGTCAAAAGAAAATCAGTATTTTCAGTTTTTGATATTCTGTTTGGAGTTCAAAGCTAAAGATATCATAAAATAAGTTTTAGTGGCGATATGATGCCAAGTAATTACATTTAAAAATGAAAAAAGTTTATTCATTCATTCTTCTGTCGTCCTGGTATGAAACCAAGGGCGTAGCTAAGCATACGCATATACGACCATGCGTATTTAATTTTGTCAAATATCATATTGAAAAATGTTAAAAATAATCATTTGACAGCTATATTTTAAAACTTGAAAGCAATACAAAATTTAACCCTCGAAACTATAGATATCATGATGAACTAGACGATTTATGCATATGAGATAATTTACAGTTCATTGGTCGTTTGAATTTCGTTTTAAAGTTTAGTCGCAAAATTTTGAAGATAAGGGTCGAAATTCATGGAAAGCGCACCATTTTTGTTGTATTTTTTCACAATTTCCCGGGGGAGTATGCCCTTATACCCCCTAGATAAAAGGCGCATTATTGAGTACTATCCTGTGGTGTTTAGATGCAGATATTTTTGGCAAGTGCACTATCATTCTAAAGCAAACTAGTACTACACTGTATGCAGATCAGAAACGTTTGAAGAAAAGTAATTGTTTTTAAATTAATTCTGGTTTTTATTGATTTTTTAAAAGAAATACATGTCTTGAATAAATGAAAAATTGATGATGTGATGTAAAACAATTTTAACCATCATGCCAACATATTTGGTTTTATTTTTGAGTATGTTCAGACAAATCTAGATAAAGTTAATGCTGGAATAGTTTTATGCATAATTCTTCAGTGAGTTGAAACTGTAAAGCCACACACCCTTCCCAGAAAACCGCCTAGGGGGCTAGTCTTTGTCTTTTATCCTATCTGTCTACTGAAAATACATAATTCTTTAATTAATTTCAAATATTACAATTGGGATTTTGCGCCGTATTTTCGCAATCATAAAACAAAATCTGTCACAGATTACATGCTATTAGAAGACAACCACTGTTATATCCTTTGGTATAAAGTCAAACCTGTCTATAATGGCCACTAATGGAACCAGAAAAAAGTAGTCTTTATGAGCAGGTGACTCTTATAGACATGTTAATATGGATATACAATCACTGACAATTCTACTGGCCTTTAAAAGTGGTCCTTATATAGAGGCGGCCTTTAAGGCAGGTTGGACTGTATATAAAGTATAGTTATGATAAATGTTAATACACACTCTTTATTATTTTAAAAAAAATATCGATAAATGTTCAAGCTTTACGTTGTTCTAATATAGAAAACGCCTCAATAAGTCCAATATTTCCATAAAACAACTTATTAAAACAAAACCTTCAGGAATTAAAAACAGACAAATACGCATCGCTCATACTTGAGGTGAATCTTTATTAATCCAAAATATTTCACTTCATGTTCAAGATTTGCTCATCCTGCCTCGACGAATAATTATTTCTTGGAAAAAATAGTTGCCCATATTTTATTAGACAACTTAACGATTTTTACGTCCATGTTTAATCGAAAACATGGGTCATTTTAGATATCACGTGAAAATTTGATACAAATCCATTGCAAATTTATTGAAATAATGATAAATTACAATGTATAATTTTGCCAACTGGTCTACACATTTTATACCCGTACCGTCGTGTCCTTCCGGTATGCTGATGTACGAGTACGGTGATGTACGTAGGCTGCCGGACACTGTTGCATGGTTATCTTAGTAGGAAGTAATCGAACTCTTATAACATAAGGTTAGGAAAGCGGTAAGTGATAAAAACTCCGGGATTTCAGATATAATGGTAAACAGCATTTACCTGTCCGTTTGACCTTTCATTAGAAATAGTCATATATGAGGGTCCACTCAATATATGGATAGTGTTAAGATCCAAGTTAACACATACAAGTGCACAGGTTTACTATATGAGGTGAGTATGTAATAGTTACTAACCGAGTCAGAGGGGTTCATCAATTTGAAACACCTGGGCACGTGCCCAGATGTTTCAAATTGATGGACCCCGACGACGAGGTCCGTAACTGACTTACACGATGACAATAATACAGTTCAAAATAATGTGTACAAATGATTAAAAAAATGAAATTAATTGTTTAAAATATACTAGAGTATAAAATAAAAATGAGTTCATACGGGAAATTTCCCGTCTATAGGTAACACGTATGTATTATGACGTCATAGAAAATTGTGGAAAAATTTCATAGACCGTACGTCCAAATCATTTGACGCCGCGCGTGCACCACTTTTCTCAAGGCCATTGAAGGGGTCAAATCGACAGGAAGTGAGCTCCATATGGGTGGGGGAAATCTCGCCCGTCTCGTACATCAGAAATGAAACCAAAAAACGATTATCGTGAAAATAATTCATCGAAACAATTAATAATTTAAATAGGTTGATCGCATACCAAATATTTACGTTTCTTTCGCCATTCTGGCTGATCTCCAAGTGTAGCGTTTCAAGATTCGCGATGACGTGATTTCTTTTGATTGGGTCAAAGTTCAATTCGGATCGATAACCACTGTAAGCCAATCAGCGAACGACTTTCCCTCGTGCATCAACCATGATCACACAGTATACAATGCGGGAAGATACAAAATTTGCCGATTTTAAGTTAGATAAATTGATAACCATAGTTACCTGACACAAAACTATTACGAATTCTAATTCAATCTGTATGTAACAACAGTTTTCATTGGCTGACGTCAAACATTTGCGACAGTATAACCACCGATATACTGTCGCAAATTCCGACAGTATAATCACAATATACTGCTGCAAATTTTCCGGGTACTTGCACGTGCGCGTTCGGTACCGAACGATCTTGATGGATTAATGGAAACTTACACAGGTTATGACAGAGATATATCAATCGAGGATGAATATTTTCCTGTCATTGAAAATATTACACTGTTAGTGGTGTAGGATTCTTTTACTTACGTGCCAAAACTCGATTTGTAAACAAATATTTGCATCAGATCATGCCACCATCCACGTCTTCGTTAAATGACGTCATCAAATTTTGTTGACGTTCTTGCGTAAAATGATTATGACGTCATCAATATAGTGTCTATAAGTGATCGTGTCTCATCCGGAAGACACTTTACTTTTTCATAGAATCAGATTTAAAAGTCAGAGAAATCAAATTAATGCGGGAAATGGTTCGTGTGATCTGTCTCAACCAGTTCAAATGGATTTGGAAAATCCCCGAGTTATTTATAGTATCGTTTTCAGAAAATGCTTACCATTTCCTTTAAAGTATGTTTTGAATTAGAATAGGGATAACCATCTTGTAATTTTCGATTTGCAGACGTATATCGGTGGTTAAACTATCGCAAATAACGTTTTTTGGCTCCGCTGACGCGTCGCCAATAAAACTAATTTGCGACAGTATAACCACCGATATACGTCTGCAAATCGAAAAATACAAGACAGTTATCCCCTAAGTACGCATAACCACAGTATACGACTTCTACGGTAACTCTTTTTCACATATTATTACTTAATTGAAAATTTTGAGTGCATATGTGACCCTCGCTGAATGCAGTGTAAGCAAAAATGGCGTTCGTCAGGACGGGAAAGACGTTTCTACAAACGATCGATTTTTAAGAAAAATAATAAAATGCGTTTTCCGAAAGAATAATTAACAGTTCGTCCCAATAATCATTTTTATGAAAATACAGATAAAATTTATTGACATATATTCCGAATTTAATGTAAATATTGACAAATCCTCTGTTTGTTTACATGTGACGTGGATATCATGATCAGCTGATTGAGCTGGACCAGTTTGACTTTAAGGAGCTGACTAGAACTGACTTCAACTGCAATGACTGCACTCATCAAAAATCTAACTTGGACATAACTGATGAGGAAACTGTACATGTTGTGCAATGAGATAGACCGCTCTCCCAAAAAAGTTGTGATGGAAATAACAATAATAAAACATTCATGTTGAGTTTAGCAGCTGACTGTAGTTGAGATCCACTTAGGTAAGGTCTGAATTGGCTGCTTGAAAACCTCCAGGGATGGTGACTGGACTACTGATGCTGGCAGGGGATTCCAATAATTTACAGTTCTCGGAATGAATATAAAAATTTTAACTAGGGTAAAATCAACATTACCTTCTTCAATGTCCCAGACTTGGATCTCGAAAAAAAGTTGGTATAAGTGAATAAATGCCAATTTCCACTCCACCATCCACATAAGTGACCATTTCAATATAAATCTTAAAGCACCATCTTTCTAGTATATCATCCCAGAATGTTTCATTTCAATTTAGGTGAATAATGAATAATCTTGACTGGGGTAAAAAAACTCCAACCCACCATCCTAGAATTAACCGTCTCGATATAAGTGAAAAAGCATTTTCAACTCTCCGGGGCTGGGGCTCTTCATGCAGTGAAACTTAAAGGGGCTGGACTAAAATTAACTTTATTTCGGTACTAGCCTGTCAAGTAATCATATCATTTGTTACTTGCAAGTTGCAATGGTCTGTGCTTTAAAAAAATTCTCAACCATGGTACTATATGCCTGTGAATGTTGAAGGTGTAAGAGGAGCTTACCCTTATACCACTGTATTCATTTAAGAAATAACATTCTATTTGAGTGTATTATTCATTCGGTATTATGAATGAGAGTCAGGAATAGCATATTGAATGAACTGCGAAGCGTGGGTTGTGGGTTAAAGGTGCTGCCTAACAGAGTCAGACAAGCATTCCACTCCCAATTAATATAATTCTATAACCAGTCGATAATCTATCCTCCAAGCCAAATGTGGCTTGCAAAATGAGGAAGCAGTAACTCAAATTTTGAAGTATTGTCATGTATAACACAAGTCAGGTTGGAATTAAAAACCTTCCACTCTCCAGGAGGATGCTATACCATTGAGCAACCAAGGCGGTCACATACAGAATAGATCGTTAACCAAGGGATATTGCAAGCCTAGGCTTATCAGGGCCTTCGGCAAAAAGTTTTATGACCATCATCACTGTATTGTTGACAAGTTTGATGTCTCTGTGTCCAATATTGACCTGGATGTTTTAGTTTCATGTTCCCTTCACTTAATATTGATCACACACGTGGCCGGTGTAGCTAGCTAACAGAAAGTGCTTACCCTTCCAGAAAACTCGGTCTCAATTCCCTGGCGGAAGTTCGCGTGTTTAACCTAACTTGTCAGTTTTAAAGTTTTTTTTTACTTCACTCCTGGATTGTGATTTGGACATGGATTAGTATTTTGTTTTTCATTGGTATAACTGCTTCATTAATTGAATGGGGCAATCTTGAACTGTGACATGATACACATCTTGTTTTAAGAAACAGGAGTAGTTTTTATGCAATTCATAAATCAGTAGATTACATTATTCACATGGTATGGTAAAAGGTGACTCAAGATGAGAAGACTTTACAACGTGAGAATGTTGTCGTGGTATGGATTAGTATATTCACTATATTGGGTAATTGAATAGCCTTTTGTGTCCCTGGAAAGATCATACCAAAACTCAGTTCTGTGTGACAGAACATGATTGAAAGATGACGCAAGAACTCGGCGGTAGTTAACTATTGTCAGTCCCAATAGTATTTGGCGAGACAAAACAATGTGTGCCATACCTTTTGTGTGTGTGTGTGTGTGTGTGTGTGTGTGTGTGTGTGTGTGTGTGCAATAACCCAATAATAAATTTGGACATTTCCCGGGATAGGCAATGCCTATTTTCATATTATTGTATAATAAATAAATAAATAAATCAAGACTTTGTCAGGTAAATTAAAGAAAAATCATTCATTAAAAAAATCTATAGCCAGTAACCATTCATACAGCAGTTTAAAAATATTGCAATTGATTGTTTTATTAAAAATACACGATCAAAATCTAATATCATTTTCGAAAAAGAGAATCATGAAGGCAGAAAATTATCAAGCAAATACTAAATATATATCTCCCTTTTAACACATATCAGTCGTAAGTCCTACTCTGGCCCAATGGATAGCAAGCCTGCTTGGCAATGAAGAGGTTGTCAGTTTGAATCCCGACTGTAGTCCTCTTTTTAAATTTTAGAAATAATGCAATGTCATTTCACGCATGAGCGAAAGTTGAAAAACAAACGCACGGAGTTTTTTAATTTCATACACAATGTTCAAGATGTCTGACTACAATTCAGACGAAATATTGAGTCAAGCATTAGATTTCAAAATGAACAGGTTTTTATTACCAAAAATACATATAAAACCATAGAAGACTGTCACGAAGAACAGGCATTTTCAAAATTTTACAAAAAGCCGTAGATGTACGCCCAATGCTTGATGACGGCGGTCTATCTCAAATGGGTGCTTTCACTTATGGAAATGGAATAGGTACGTATAAGTTTGAATTTAATATATGTCCGCAATTTTACGTTGTAGGCTAGCATTATATTTGGCTAAAAAGATCCCCGTCACCATTGTTATGCTTAAACAAGTTTAATACATCGAGCACGAACATACCAATCCGTGGTCAAATTACGATCCCAAAAGCAAAATTTTTGTTATGAGAATTGGACTTAATAAATTTTTAATGTCATGATTTTTGTATTTGTTGTTTCATTTTGGATATCTCGATTGTCTATTGTTTACTAGTGCGTGCCCAGGTGTTTCAAGTTGAACTACCCGGCGGTTCAACTTGAAACACCTGGGCACGTGCTAGTAAACAATAGACAATCGAGTATTCAAGTTGGTTACCGACCCGAAGAAAACAAAAGAGTTATCGTGTAAATATCATGATGTATACAGAATAAACACCTGTGTTCTCTATACACATATGTACTTGGTCCATGATAAATATTTAAATGAAAGGTCAAGTGGACAGTTCAAAGTTGTTTACCTATACTATCAATAAATAAAGTATACAATCAATATAAGCAACAAAAAACTTGTTTTATATTCAAGATAAATTAATATTGTTGTTTAAGTTTATTTATTTTTGAGAATGAGAGTTCTATACCGGTGTAACTTACAAAAGTAACACTAGGTATTATTACGTCACATAATTATCAGCTATTATATGTCAAATTTTAATTAGTTTTGCAACCACTTGGCTTCATGCGTCTTTCATCAAGTGTCTCAATTAGGTGTTTCTAATCTGACTAGACAGTCCAGTCAATCAAAAAATTTAAAAAAAATTAAATACAACTGACTGGACCAATACAGCGTATACTTCTTCTTTCCTCTCTTGCTTATTATTATTATTATTATTATTATTTTATTATTATTATTATTATTATTATTATTATTATTATTATTATTATTTTATTATTATTATTATATTATTATTATTATTATTATTATTATTATTTTATTATTATTATTATTATTATTATTATTATTATTATTATATTATTATTATTATTATTATTTATTATTATTATTATTTTATTATTATTATTATTATTATTATTATTTTTATTATTATTATTATTATTATTATTATTATATTATTTTATTATTATTATTATTATTATATATTATTATTATTATTATTATTATTATTATTATTATTATATATGCATAATTATTTTTGCTATTTAATTAATACTATGGTATTTTGTCATGTTGCCATGACATTGTTATATATGTGCCGCCATACAACTTTGTATTCATTGTAAAATCCTATAGAATAAAATTAATTGAACTGCACAATACGGTTTAAAGACCTATATCGCTTGCGCACTTCTAGTATTATGGACTTCTGATTTTTAGTCAATTCGATTCAATTCAATTTATTCATAAATTCACTCAGTCACCCAAAGAGTGGAACATGAGGGCATACAATATAATACATAATTTACAATATTGGCTAACTGATATTACATTACAATATTACAATATAATTATAATATAATATAGTATAAAATATTAACGCATATTAATGTAACTATGATAGGTTATGACAACTTACTAATTCAATGGAAATCTTTTAATATAATATGAAAAATATGGAAATATTATAAAACAATTTCATGTCATATAGACTTAGCATTCTTTATTTGTCATATGACGTGTATTATACATAATAACTTGGTATGTATTTGTTTCTATTGTTTGCGTCAATATACCTACAATGTTCTGGTTACGGTCTGATTAATCATTTAGCGTTTTTTGAAAATCGCTTTGGTCTTTATTATAAGCAAATGACTTTGACCTGTCCGATTGACCTTAAATTTAAATAATTATTTTTACAAGTGAAATTATGTTTAGGAATCATGATGTTTTATTTTGTTTACAAAAATATTGTACCTTGAGTACATATTATTAACTGTTAATCCTAATACTACGTATTTATTGGGTGGATCATTGTTTATGAATATTCTTAATGAAGGGTCAGAGGGACAGGTCAATGTTGTTGAATATTCCGCACCCAAGGAACAGGTCAATGTTGTTTGCTTATACGAATTCAGGCAATAAGGAAGTAAATTACTGGAAGTTCCGCTGGGTTTTCTGAAAATTGTTATCCATTAGGGTCCAAATAACAGCCACACAGCAAGTAAGTAAGTTGTATAGATATGTTTTAGATTTTTCATGTTATTTTCGGTGTTTTTAAGTCTAAACGCGCGTTCCCTCCCTTTGAGTTTAGTTGAGTAATGGTGTTAAACGCCCTTGTCAAGAATATTTCACTTCTATCGAAACGTCGCCAGCTATAGACGAAGGTGCAGAAATTTTGCCAGTGCGTTGCGGTGATGGCATTATACAGCAGGGTTCTTTAGCGTGACACGTGACACGGGACCTCGTTTATTTTAAGTTCCAATCCGAAAAACCGTGACTTTCATTTCGTTATGCCGAGTGCTTGGTGAAAGAACAGTCACCACCCACTTTCAAGTCTTGGATCAGACCCGGCCGGGGATCGAACCCACGCGTACGACCTATCAATTACAGAGCGAGCACTCTACTAACTGAGCTACCGCAGTGTTTTTCCCTCCCTTTGATTCTTCCCGATAAATAATCGGAAAAAAACCTAGAGACGTAAACAGTACTAATTGACGTATCGCCGGCCATGCCTTTTATGCTCTGACACTGCCCTCCATTACGGTAACAAAGCAGCGTCATGGCAACTAATGACGTACTAGTGTCAGTGACATCATTAAATGACACAATTCAGACCGAGCTTTCATTCTTTTTGTGTGTAATTCAAACATACGAAGCCTTTTGTAGAAACATTGTGGACGTGGCCGGCGATCCATCAATTGAAGTCTCTGAAGAAACATAAACCTTCCAACAATTATGAAATAAACTGGGGCCTGGGCTGTCCAACATCTTTCGGACATAATGTCTATATGCATGTATATTTCACCGGAAAATACCAATTTTATACTATTATATTTCCTATATACTTGCTATAGCAATTTTCATTGTTTTGCTTTGGAAATAAAAATAAGAATTTATTTGATTAAATCCTTTTTAATTTTATTTCATTTTTTCAAGCGTTCTTTTCTCCTACAGTAAATAATACATTTCTGTATTGTTTAGAAAAATATGATGTTTTTTTTGTGATGTCTTATTGATGAAAATACATAATGGGTCGATGCCGCGATGGCCTAATTAATGGATGAGTCGCCAGTCTACAAATCCAGGGTCTCTAACCGCTGTGAGTTCGAGTATTGCTCAGACAACATGTGGGAAAGTGAATTTTCCTTGCCGTTGGCCGTTGGTATTTCAACCGGAGTCAGTATGATTTGACTGAGGTAGTGGTACGCTTATCGGCGACGTACCGACTCCGTGAGCCAGCACCTTAAAGTCGCCATGAGTGGGCCCTAGTAAAAGACAGGCCATAAAACACACTCGCACTTCACATGCATACACAAACTTGTTCATAGATTAATTCATAGAGACTAATCAAATAGTCAGTCTCGTTGCGAATAGCTTAAAAATTGCTGATGCGACGTTAAGCAACATTAAACCAACCAACATAATGGGTGAAACCATTACTATTACTATTTTAAGATAAGAGTAAAAACATATACATGTATTGTTTATGCATTAACTGCTAACTTTAAAACTACCTATAATATTTATGGATACTTCGAAATGAAATTCTCTCATAAAAGGTCAAGCGGACATGTCAATGTTGTCTTGATATAAGTGTATAGCGTATAATACATGTATTGACTGTACACGTCAGTGGTTGCCTTTGGCGACGTATAAACAAACATAATATATTATAAATTATGTATTTATATTTAATGTCTGTATGTATGAAATGTATATTTATTGTAAACATTGTAATGCAGGCTTGTACCACCTCCGGTGGTTTAGAGTGAATAAAGTTTGAATTGAATTAAATATGTCTCTACTGATCGATAATTTTACCTGCATGCAAATAGTGGTGAAAATTATATAACGCTCTAAGTTGTTTTTTTAAACGCGGACTGTTATGTTTGTTTTTGACTACTAGTAGGTGCAATTTCATTTGGCGAATCCAGTGACGTCATATTAATATCCGTTTATATTACACCTATTTGTACCAATCGTAGCAAAAGTAAAAGTGCTTGAAAATAAACTATCACTTGAATAAGTCGGTTTGTGGTTCACTTTGTCAACTATCATTTTATTGAAAATCAATTTTATCTCTAAATAAACCTTGTTGATTAACACACACACACACACACACACACACACACACACACTACCATAAACTCGTGATTTTTGGTGATATGCTAATAAATTAACTAATTTCGGGAGGGAAAGATACGATTACGGTTTTTTAAGTGCTCGGTTTCTTAAACTTTTGTTGATATAGTTTAAATATAAGTAATTTGAACAAAAGGGCATCAAATGTTGAGTGGCCTCTTATTTCTGACTACGGCTATGCGCGTACGCAAACTGGGTTAATAATCATTAGGGTTTGAAAAATTGAACTGCTCATTAACGACGAATCCATTTTTCTAACTGGTAAGATCATCACATCACAACGTTGTGAAATCGGGTCCCGCTCAGACAACACGTGGAAAAGTGAATGAATTTCCCTTGCCGATATCCTTTAATAACTGGTTCACCCAGTGTCAGTATAATGTGATTGGGAGAGTGGTACGCTAGTCTGCGACGTACGGTGATTCGGTAAGCGCTGAGTGCGCACTGGTACAAGGTAGACCATACAACACACCACACTCGCACTCCACATACATACATGAACTTGTTCATAGACATTAATCAATCGTTCTCGTCGCAAATAGCTGAAAACTTTCTGGTGCGACGTTACGCAACATTCAACTAACCACCCAACCAACAAACCAACCAACCAACGAACCATCACGTGTCTGGCTTATCGGAAACTACAAAACAGCAGTTGTAAACAAACAATGCGACATTTATGTCGTCCGAGAGTTCAATGCCAAAACGACACAAAAGTCGTTTAGGGGTTCCGTGCCAAAGCGACATTTATGTCGTTTTTATGAATATATATTGATACGTGTTTTATTGAGCAAGTACTTGATGTTTATGACATGCTTAGAGTAATATTCGATAATAAATAACTTGATGTCATTTTTAACCGTCAATTCCATGACGTAATTATAACATGTAATGACGTCATTGATAAAAGTATCTGTGACGTCATATCTATCGTCAGTATCACTATAAGGTGCACAATATGGATTAAGTATCGTCATACAGCGATAAGGATGCTCTTTATTTCCCATAATTTAAAAGGTTAATATTATTAGAATGAAAAAACGTTTTTTTTTTAAAAAAAATGGCATTTTGATAATAAATGTACTGGGTAAAAATATTTTAACTTTCGGAAATCCTTTTTGAAAAATGCGTCAGAAACCGTGTAACCCGTAAATTTCAGCTCATTTAAAATTTTGAGACCAGCGATGAATATATCTTTAAGTTAAATACCCCGATCAGAGGTTTATAACATGAAATGGTTATCATCAGCAGTACAAGAAATATACATGGGCATGATCTCTTTTTTGACAGGTAATTGTAATGTCACAAAAAGACAGGTTATTGTAATGTCAGAAAAAGTGTGTATCATCTTTGGGAACAAGGAAAATATAGAACGTTTTTAAATGTGCGTTCACTTTTTATTCAATATACCAATTCATATAAACATAATCGCAATCATCTGCACGTTTCACCATGAAATTCCCACCATTGATAACCATAGCATTTTTTTTACATGTATGCGGTTTTTTTGCCAAGTTAACAAGCTTTGATAACCAAAGCGTTTTTCTCCATGTATGCGGTACAAGCTTCTTAACTTGCACCGAGCTTTGAATGTATGCTGTATATATTCTGGATTTTAATTGTATACGCTACTGTTTTACGTATAAAAAATGAAATATATCTTTTTTTTTACGTTAAAAGATATAATTAAAAAAAATAACGCAGGCAAACTATGTGAAACCATAATCATATTCGGCCATTATGCACCGTAACGAAATGCTTGGCAGCGGTTGACTTATCAACAAGACGGCGTAAAAAATAATTAATGTTATTGAAATCCCCATAATTATATTTTCAACAGGTTAAAAAAATAAATATAAAAACGTTCGTTACTACTTATTTTAAGTATTTTGTAACAGTCTGCACATTAGCTGACAGACCACACTCTGACAATCATCATTACTACTACTTCATGACAAAATGGTGCCAAATGTTGATGAGTTTTCTTCATGTTCATTGGTTTCCTTCACTATATGACATAGTGATGTCCGGAACCGGAAAACTCAAAGTTTGAAAACTAATATACAAAGCAAACTATTGAATTACACATTGTTGAATAGTGAAGAGAATAATAATTAAAAAGAGCAAAATTTTGTTGGTGTAAGTTTTCTAAGTCACGTAACGGAACTTGTGTATGTAAAGTATAAGAGTGTATTTTACTGCCCGTGTTTGGTTCGAATCCTACTCATGGATGTTTGTACCGTTTGAAAATTGGCTAATGTGTTTGCGAAATGTCCCTTGTTTTCTCCAGGTAATAATATTTTCTTTACCATACCTGAGCTGACAGCCAAGTGAAAAAAAACCTTGGTTGAGATGTAGAGAACATCCGTATCGAAAGCAAATTATTGAGTAAAATGTTGAATAGGTGGACTGATCTGTGATCATATACCATGATTTTAATCATTCAAAAAATGGTATATGACAATACATTTTTGAATGTATTTTATGATTAAATTCAAAAATGGTATATGACAGATCAATACGAAAATATGATCATGATGTTATTTGCACACTATTTCTCTATTTTAGCAATATGATAAAATCGACCATGTAGTTGATTGAACTGCACAAGTAGTGATGTGTTTATTGATGTTATGTTGGGTCGTTGGTTGAATGTTGTAGACAATTTTATAAATCTCGAGGAGTGTGCACGTACAGTCAAACTTCGATTACTCGAACATCGATACCTCGAATGCCCTGGATAACAAGGAGTCGTCTGCCCGTCCCGACCAAATTCCTACTATATGCTATGTTAATGCACCTCTATGGCTCAAGCTTCTACAGATCGAACATCCCCGCTCGCTCGTGCAATTTAAATATTTTCCGGTGTGTAAATTTTATGAAATTCAACTTCTTTCGGTCGAATACAATTTTTGTCAGAAAGACTCGGTCAGTCATTGTCAACTAAGCACAAGCTGAAGCCATGTATTTCTAATCTGCTTTTTCCTGATGCGCACTATCGGAGACCTTTAGAGAGCTAGTACACTCACCAATTCCTAAAATGTGGCAGACTGAAAAAACATCGCAGACCACTCAGGTGATTGTTAAGGTCCAGTGAGCCCCATGTTATGTCACACATGGCAGGTACTTATAAACGTAGCTAGACAGAAGAAGCTTACCCTTCCAAAGCACCTGACTTCACTTCCATGTTAAAAGTTCGTGCGTTTTATTTAATTTTCAAAGTTTATATTTTGATTTTGAGATAGTGAATTAAACATGAATCGTTAGGCTTGTGGTTGATTTGTAGTTTTTATTCTTTCTTGTACTTTTGATATATGTGGCCTTTCTGCAATGTTTTAACTAGCCTCTACGGTGGCGTAGCGTGAAAGTTATGGAAGAGCAAGTCTGGTACCAAAATCGGGCACCAAACGCGCCGTTATTGCGTCCTAGCTAAGTTGTTACAGGTGCATGCTCCACCCATCCCGGCAATTTTTTAAAAATGAATTTAGTGCATTTTTCTACATTCTAAAACAATATTAACATGATAAAAAGGGTTAAAATTCGGGTTTTTGTCACGGGCCCTTCGGACGAGAAATGGAAATTGATGCTCGTCTCACAGAGGCCAGTGCTGCAACGTTAAAGAACCTTACTTGTACATTGCCCTGAGCGCACCGCAAAGGTAAAAATCTCTGTCACTTTACCTACAGGTGGTGACGTCTCAATATTCATTTTCAGTGAAACATTCTTAACTTGGACGTAAAATCTCATGCAACAAACAATCTTGTTCTCTGATGTAATGTGTGAAGCAACCACTCTATTGCTTATTTCTACATGGTCTATGGATTATATATTAACAATTAGCTCATTCGGAATAATGTCCCGCTTAATAAGATGTTTAGCAATACCGAGCGTAGTCTACACCTGGATTGACCGAGATTTCCACAACTCGATCAACTAGGCCACCTTCTATTATTCCATTTTATTTTGTTCTGAATTCATATAGGGTCTGGGTTTAAAGTTTAAAGGGTATTTGGGATCACAAATGTACATGGCTTATCATCCGAGTTAGACGAACACATTGGCTTATAACTATTAGCTACTAGCTATAGACTAAGAGCGAGACGAATTTTTCTGTTAAGATTTGAAAAAAAATCATTGTTTTATTTTCGCAATATTTTGTATTTTATTTTCAGACTGAATTAATTTTATTTTTTTTATCAAACAATAATGTGTAAGCACAGGATTATAGGCTTATATGCACGCCACGCCACATTTCTATCTAGAAAATTGTAATACGTTACTTTTAAAAAGGACTTTATTTTAATAAAAAAACAATATGTAATATTCATTTTGGTTAATGCCTACATCTGCTATGGCATTCAATCATGCACTATAAGTGCAGTACTTGGGAGTTTCGTAACAGATTGATAGAAGGGCATAGCCATTTCAGACAGGGGAATTTTACCGTGATTGGTCCTTAGACATGTTCATGTAGGATTATCACAGCTTACAGAAAGGCACCTCATTGACAAAACTCAGGGAGAAAAATATAAAATGTGCTGTTTGTACTGGTGACCGCTTTAACCCGATTGTTATGTTGAACTCTGTGCTGGGCGGTGTTATCGTATTTATCACACACGCTTTTCTTAAGCAGAGTAGTTATTCAAGGCCTGTACATCTATATATTAAAAGATTGATGTTTATGAAGCATTAAATTTTAAGTAAATGGTGAATCTAAACATGTATTAACGAGTTTTTAACATTCAGGATGACGCTATAAAAACGCGCACTATAAGTGTAGATTTACACAAACCAATTACGGCTTCTGAAAACTCCTGGCACTGATGACGTGATAATTGTACACGTCAACAATGACGTGACGTAATACATTTTCAAACATCTGGCATTGAAAGGGTTAAAGTGGTCGTGAATCCCTATAAAAATTTGAAAAAGTACTTTGCATTTTTAAAAGGTCTCTACCGAAGCATCTTTAATGTCTAGTGCTTGACCACAGAACAGTCACTGGAGGGTTTTTAATGTGCTATGGGTAATTTGTTTTAAGTTATCTACCGAAAGACCCCGTGGCATTTATTTCTTAATGCCTAGTGATTGGCTAAATGTCTTTGGCGTTTGTTGTCAAAAGCATATACTGTCAAAATACAATTCTACATGTATATTGTATTTCATGTTTTCAGAAATGGCAGAAGAGAACGAACAGACATGTCCTTTCCTAGAAGAAACACATTTAACTGATATAGCTCTTGTGGTGGAAGGGAAGAAATTGTTTGTTAGTAAACACATTCTTGCTGTCGCTTCACCTGTTTTCGATACGATGTTTTATTCCAATTTTAAAGAAAGAGATGCAAAAGAGGTCCCACTTCCTGATAAAAAGTATGACGACATGGTTACATTTTTGAAATGCATTTACCCAGATTGCGTACAACCCCTAACTTGTAAGTTCTAAAAGCATTCATTCAAGAATCAATTATTCTCCATAATATTCATAGAGCACAATTTTATGTTATTCAACTATGTTATGTTACTATAACCTTTTGTCTATTGATCCAAAAACATGTAAATTTCGGCAAGGCAGCCACCTTTAGTTTCCAAATTAAAAAAAAAAGCTGAACATTTGCTTTGTATCTAAGTCCTTCCAATAGTCTTATGTCTGGAATAAAGTTATTGCAAACATGAGAGCCAGTGACTGGTAAATATTGCTTTCCTAATGGTGGTCTTGTTGAACGCTGGCAGTAAAATAAGTGGAAAACTGTTTAAGGTTGGTTGGGTTGTGGGGCTAATTTACCCAGTGACCGTCAAATGTTAAGTACATGTATACTAACACGCACCCATGTATTTGCCTTTTGTCTTGTTTTTAGTATTTAAAATATTTTTGTTATGTGTTTGGCTGTGTTAAATTGTGGTAGACACTCAGAACTCGCTACCTGATGAGGTTCTTAGTGTGCCTACCATACATTCATTACAGAGCCGCCTTAAAACATTTGAAAAACCAATCCGTAAAGTTCTAGTCAGCCTGTAATTTGCGCAACTGAAACAAACCAATATACAACTGGAGTTGTAATTCTGGAAAGCACAATGACGAAAGTCTCCAACTTTCCCACGTTTCCATGGTAACGATAGTCATGTTGAAAATTTAAAATGCAGATTGCACATCTACATAAGTCAATACATTGTTGGTATAAAGTTGCATTGTGATTTAGTGAGGCATCTCTGAAAAAAGAGAAGATAACCCCGTGATGCGGAAAGGGAAATAATAATAATAATAATAATAATAATAATAATAATAATAAGAAGAAGAAGAAGAAGAACAATAATAAGAAGAAGAAGAGAAACGGAATAAGGTCAATTAGTCTCCCACACACACAGTGTGGTAGGAGTGAGTGAGTGAGTAATGGGGTTTAACGTCCCAGTCAAGAATATCTCACTTATATCGAGATGTCGCCGGCTATAGTATAGGCGAATGTGCAGAAATTTTGCCTGTGCATTGCGCTGATGGCATTATACAGCAGGGTTCTTTATCGTGCCAAGCCTACCAAGACACGGGACCTGAGTTATTTTAAGTTCCCATCCGAAAGAACCGTGACTTTCATTTCGTAATGCCGAGTTCTTGGCGAAAGAGCAGTCACTATCCACTTTTAAGTCTTGGGTCACACGCGACCGGGGTTCGAACCCACGACCTCCCACCTACGGAGCGAGACTTAATAGAAGAATGCACCTTAAGAAGCTTAAGACTTAAACATGGTGTCAAGCATTTGCATTTTAATGATTCAGTCAAAAGATTATTGTGTCAAAAATGAAGAAATACAATCAAAAACACTGTTTTTTATTTTCTATGTTTTTCTTTCATTCTAGTGAAAACCGTTACACAAGTACTACCTTTGTTCCACGAATACGACTGTAAACGCCAGATGTTGGAATGTGAAAAATTTCTTACAACAACTATCGATCCTGATAAAAAGGACATTGACCCCGATAAACTCGTGCTTTGTTTAATGCAATCAAAGATGTGTGGTTTACCGAAATCGTATGAACATTGTTTAAAATCAACACAGTTATATAATCTGGAAAGCCTACAGTCAACTAAATCTTTCAAAAAGATTCAGGACTCTGTTAGAGCGGATTTGTATCATAAAAAGTTAATGTATGTAAAATCAAAAGTTCAAGACTATAGGCATAATTCTTTTAGCACACAACCAAATTTGACAGAGTTCTTCTGATAAAAATAACATTTCAAATACACAAAAATCAGGTTACATTGTTCAAATTAAAACTATCACACAAGGATTGCCAAAATCAAGATTTGTACGGAGTTTAATAATATTTATAGTTGGATAAGTCGGCAAAAATTATATACATTTGTACATTCAAATGATTTTATGTAGCAGGTCTGAAAAGGAAGGGAACCCCGTTACAATAAAAAGTCATCATTTGTGACAAGTGTCCAGTGTCAACTTGTAGCCGTGTAATCTACCCAAAGTTTGTTTTCGTCACCAGTTTAACTTCAATTTCGTATAAGCAAACACTTTTGACCTGTCCGCTTGACCTTTGATTTGAACATTCATCACGGACCAAGTTCAACCATGTATAGGGATCACGTGGGTTTATTTTGTCTACATAATGCGAACACTAATCATGTACCTTGAGTACATACTATTTACATTGATTCCTACTACTACCCATGTTTTGTGTGGATCCTTCTGTATCAATATTCCTAATGAAAGGTCAAACGGACAGGTCATTGTTGTTTACCTATATACTGTATGACTTGCGTACATGCACGTTGTTGCCATGTTTGTTTACCGTAACTAGACTTGCGATACATAAGTTACTTTTCTTTAACCACAAATAGTCGTGTGTGTTCTATGTACCCCGGCAGATTTCCGAAAATAGTTCTTTGTATTCTAACAGTTTAAATAAATTCCTTTTAAATGTGACATGGTTCAATAAACAATACAGAAAAGGAATTGTTTACATCGTTATTGAAACACTATATTGATTGATTGATAGATTGATGGATTGAATGGAGTTTTACTACCCAGTCAAGAATATTTCACTTATAGCCAGACGTCACCAGCTATATTTGAAGTGGCAGAAATTTTGACCTATGCAGTGCGGTTAGAGCTATGTGGAGGGAGGGTTCTTTTACGTTCCACGCCTGTCGTGACACAGGGCACCGGTTTTCTTAGGTCTCTTCATAAGAACTATGCCCTTCATTTCTAAAGCTGTGAGCTTGGCAAAAGAATATACAATGCCTACTTTCAAGTTTTGGTCATTCTCGGTAAGAGTTTGAACCCACGAACTCCCACATACAAAAGAAACACTCTACCAATTGAGCTACCGTAATTGTTTCCAAAGGACAATTTGTACTGGTAAGCAAAGGACAATGTGTAATGGTAAGCGACAATGAGAGTGAAAATAGTTTTTTGTGCATTAAATCGTGGAAAATATTTTCTGACGATGCAGTGCAGCCCTGTCAAAAGTCTAACGCTGAGCTCGAGCTAAGGAAAAGGAGTCGATGTCCAGCTAGCGAGTGGCCGATTTTGGAATAGCTATTGATCGAAAAGCTGCCACGAGTTGGGTAGATGCTGCCGAAATTTTGTCAAGATATTTTTAACAGACATAACTCCGATTCGGCGTTAAATCGTAAGCTTATGTGTTAAACTTTCGACAGGTCTGTTATGTACCTTTAAATGTTGTCCATAAATTTTTGGAATAGTTATATACAATCCATGTATTTAAAAATGGTCACTATATGCCATGAAACCTCATTCATTATTATTAAGTCGACGTTTTACAGAGATTGTGGCTAAATTTTACAAACATTTTGTCAATTGTTTCAAGTTGTATCATTTGATTGGGTAGTGACCTAATTGAAATGAAATTGAAGTTTGCAAACTTTTTGAAATAAGATTTTAACGGAGACTGTCATAGTTCATAAGGTCATTACATTATACAATGATACCACTAGAAACATTATAAAATAATCTAAAATCCCTGAAAAATGGGGTTTTAGTAATAATAAATATGGCTTAATGATTTATTTGTTGCCATTAAAATGTCAATGTAAATAAACTTATAGTGCATTTAGTGAATAATATTTATGGGTTCAATGAAAAGTAACACGTTTTACTTTTAATTTTTTTAAAATGACTCAACTCCTTCAGGTTATAATCTGCCGCTCTCCTGCTTTGAACCATGACCAGGTGTGATCGAGATTTTAAAATAGTCTTAAGAAAAATTACCTTGCATCGAAACGTCACCAGCCATGGCATACATAGAGGATCTTGCATGAGTGTTTATGTAATATTGAATTTATTAAACGAGTTGAATAATTTTTTATGCAACGAGCCTTGGCGAGTTGCATAAAACGTTATTCAACGAGTTGAATAAATTCAATATTGCATAAACACGAATGCAAGATTCTATTTATTACATAATCCCATAAAAAACGGTTTTTTATAGATTTAAAACTTTTTTTCTCATTATAAGAAAACAGCTGATTGACCGAAACACAACAAGTTCACGTAAATGTGTACATCCTGCTGAAATATTAAAAGCAAACAATAGTCTGTTCGCAGGATACAAAAACAAAACAAACAATTTCAATTTAAATACAATGTATCTTCTTTTCAGAAAAAAAGTAGAAAAGTATCAGCTTAAATTAGAATCAACAAACAGTGTCAACTGTGAACTAGGTTAATTGTGTGACGTCACTCACACTCATTCAATACGATTTTTATTGTATGACCGTATTACATGGATTATTGAGTAGATTGTATAATAAAGCGTGGCATATCACGGTACTTACGCATTTCCTACCGTCGCGTGATCAAATGTGGGTGGAATCATAACCAGAGACATGAGACTGACAGGTCGCTTTATCATTCGTGATCTTTGTTGCGTTTGCCTGTACTTACATTTTAAGCGTTTAAAATACGTGTATGTGTGTTCAGAACATTGTTGATAAACAAACTGAATGGCAGCCGCAGAAGATCATTGCTTTTTTCTCTCTTTTTTAAATTTAATCAAAGACATCCATAGTAATAATAATGGTAATGAAAATGACATTCTTTCTTCATTGTTATATGCCAAAATATCTCCCAAGGTTAGACAGCATTCCCTCAGGTAATAATCTGCCGCTCCCTTGCTTTGAAAAAAAGAAAGGACGTCCATTTTTTTCTTTGGCGCTTTATCAGGCATTTTATCGTGGATGACATTTAAAGGGGTTAAAGTAGGTATTAGCAGAGGAAAGAAGTTCCCTACCACTTTGTTTTTGACAGTAAAATACTCTTTATTTTCATAGAAAATCAAATAAATTTCAATTAAACTTGATATGTGTAGTTAATTGTAAAAGGAAATATGTATGGGCATCCATGATTAGCCTAGAATATATCTGCACAGGGTAAAACGTTTGTGTTATGGGATTTACCATGTTGAAATCCAGGCAAATGGCGGGTTCTGTTGCAAATATGACGCAAAACGTCACCAAGGATAACACTTCCGGTATAAACATCGCCATTTAAAATCCCACATATTTTCGTATTTACAGTAATTCGATGAAAATAAAAAATATTTCACTGTCATAAACAGTGGTTCCAAAAGTAATATTTTTATATATAAAACTGTTTAGTGTCATTAAATATGTTACTTATTGATACGAAAACATAACTTGTACACATTTAAAAAAATCTTTAAAATTATTAATTTTATTAACCATTATTAGATATATTTATTCCAAGGCAAAACAGTTTTCATTAAACAAAATTTGAATAATAGTTTACTAATTAGTGAGTAGAAGACCAGTCAGTCAGGTTCATTTACCATCTTTGACTAAGTCCAACATTTACAGGCGTTAAACGTCGTATTAAAGACTACCAACGATGCAAGTATAGATTACCAAAGTTTGCAAAACTTAAGTTACGAGAAATCTTAGTTTGTTAAACTGATGCCTAGCAGACTCAACTAATGGTTCAAAATGTAACCAATTACAATAGTAAACCCCTAATATGAGAACCAACAATGTTTAGGCAAAAAGAAAGAAAATCTCGTCCCTAAGTGCGTTGTAGCGGGATTGAACCCTAGTGTTGATAAAGTCTCCTTAGTGTTTGAAGGTTTAACACACACAATCAGTCCAGAATTAAAAAAACGCCCATACATCTACGTGCGTTGGAGCAAGCCCTAACCCTTGTGGTGAAATGAGTCTCCTTAGGTTTGAAGGTTAAACACTCGTGATCAGGCCAGAGGAATAAAAATTATGTTCCAACGTGTGTTTGAGCGGGATCGAACCCTAGTATTAATATGAGTCTCTTTAGAGTTGAAGGTTTGACGCCCTCGAACAACCCAGGGTAAGAATAAATCCCTGATCTTCTGTGCTTTGGAGCGGTATCGAAACCTAGTTGTGATATGAGTCTTCTTAAAGTTGAAGGTTTAACGCCCTCGATCAGTCAAGGGTAAGAAAAAAACTTGTCCCTGCGTGCGTTGTAGCAATATCGAACACGAGCGTTGATATGAGTCTTTAAGGGTTGAAGGCTTAACCTACTCAATCGGTCCAGAGTTAGATAAACCCTGTCCCTAAGTTTGTTGTAGCGAGATCGAACCCTAATATTGATATTAGTCTCCTTAGTGTTGAAAGTTAAAGCTACTTAATCGGTCCAAAGTTAGAAAAAACCCGTCATTATGTGCATTGTAGCGGACTCTAGTATTGATATGAGTGTCCATTGGTTTTACCCACTCTATCATCCCAGAATAAGGTTTGTATTCTTATGTTCGTTGAAGCGTGTTCGATCCCTAGTAGTGATTTTTCTCCTTAGATTTGAAGGTTAAATGCTTTTGATCAGGTCAGAATAAGAAAAATCAAGTTCCTGCGTGGGCTGGAGCGGGGTCGATATGAGTAGAATTAGACTGAAAGGTTAACTATCTCGATCAGCCAAGAGTACAAAATCCTGTTCCAACATGCGGTTGAGCCGGACTAAACCTTTGTGGCAGTATAGGCCTCAAGGTCTCAAAGTTTTACTCACTGGATCAGTCCAGCTTTAAAGGCACATTTTGCTGTTTAATGGAGTCGTTTTACAGCGGATGTAGGCCCAAAAAATTTCAAGTTAACTTTAAAGTTTACAGATTGGGGTTTAAAATTCACAGATTAAAGAAGTATGGAATTAACATATAATATGTAAAAGTTACAGGTACAAGTGTAACATTTAAAGATTAAAGAGTTAAATTTACACACGAAATGTAAAATTTACTTATGAATTTAAATTTTACAGATTAATACATAAAACTATTACAGTGCAAATATACAGATGAATATAATGTTTTAAATTCAAAAATTAAAATGTTAACAATATTTTAAAGTTTAAATTTATATAAATATGTATGATTACAGAATAATGTGTAATTTGTACAAATTAACGTTTCAAATTTACAAAATTAATAGCGAAAAATAAATCGTCTTATAATTTTTCAGAACTATCTTTTTTTTAAAAATAAAAAACTCTACAGTTCAGTGTTTACATTTCATATTCGATATATGGTGCATACTGTCTTAATCGGTATCGATTTTATTAGCAAGCATGTAGTATATATATATATATATGTATTTTATATTTAAATTAGTTTAAGTGGAACAACAGTTAAATTACCACGTTAAACACGTAGCGCTCGGTTTTATCTTATACAAAAAATATATTACCTTATTTTCCGAAAATGAAAGGCGGTTTCCTTTGAAACTGGGTCAATATCGATTGAGGAAAAGCATAAACTCTACTGCGGAGATATCTCGAGTCCTACATGCAGTAATTCAAAACTTCATCATGGTAAGTATTATCCATAAGATCCTTTATAAAAATAAACGTTATTATAAAGAAATACAAATTGTTACAGTTTATAATTATATTCACTTCAATAGCAGTATTTGTGAATATAAGACTGTTGCAAAATCATTCAACTCCAAACACAGATATATAGACGACGTTCTATATCTTAACAATCCTAAATTTGAGATAATGCAAATCTATCCTAATGAGTTTGAAATATAAGATACGACTAAGCCTTAAGTTTGACTTTATATTTTAATCTTATATCTCAATTATGACGCCCACGAAGAGCTTCATTTAAAGCAGTTTGACAATCTTGCTCACTTCAATTTTCTATTGTCAACTTTTCTTTTCTACAGATGAATATGTTAATGTTTTAAATTCATAATTAAAATGTAAAAAAAAATTTAAAGTTTAAATTTATATAAATATGTATGATTACAAAATAATGTGTAATTTAACAAATTAACGTTTCAAATTTACAAAATTAATAGCGAAAAATAAAACGTCCATTAATTTTTCAGAACTATCTTTTTTATAATAAAAAACTCTACAGTTTAGTGTTTACATTTCATATTCGATATATGGTGCATACTGTCGTAATGAGTATCGGATTTATTAGCAAGCATGTAGTATATATATATATACATGTATTTGATATTTAAAGTTTAAGTGGAACAACAGTTAAATAACTAGGTTAAACACATAGCGCTCTGTTTTATCTTATACAAAAAATATATTACCTTATTTTCCGAAAATGAAAGGCGGTTTCCTTGAAACTGGGTCAATATTGATTCAGAAAAAGCATAAACTCAACTGCGGAGATATCTCGAGTCCTACATGCAGTAACTAAAAACTTCATCTTGGTAAGTATTATACATAGGATCCTTTATAAAAATAAACGTTACTATAAAAAAATACAGTTTATTACATTTCATAGTTACTTCAATGGCAGTATTTGTGCATATAAAACTGTCGCAAAATCATTCAATTCCAAATACAGAATATAAACCACATTCTATCTCTTAACAATCCTTAATTTGAGATTATGCAATTCTATCCTAATGAGTTTGAAATATAAAATACGACTAAGCCTTAAGTTTTACTTGATATTTAATCTTATATCTCAATCATGACGACCACCAAAAGCTTCATTTGATTTTCCTATCGTCAACTTTCCTTTTATATGCAGAAATAACCTTGCTGCTCCTCCTGCTTATGGTGTATTGTTTCACAATTAATTTGCTCTGGTCGAGTTTGTTCCCACTACGCGAATTTTATACAAAAACGCAAGCTGTTTACAAGTAGATTGTTACCCTACGAATATTACAAGCATAAGCTTCTCAGGGCCCTCAAAAACTAAGTTTAATGTCTCTTTGCCCAATATTACTGGATATGTTTGACGTGACATAGTTCCATATTCCTTTCACACAATTATGATTACACACGAGGCGGTGTAGAATGTAACTAGCTACTGGAAATGCCTACATTTCCGAAACACCCGAACCCACTTCAATTAAAAATTCCTAAAAAAGTAAGGTTTACTCCCTCATACAAAGTATTTCCTTGATAACAATTTTGGTTTCACAATTTTGATCCAAGCAATACTTTTGAGAAATTGTATTTCGAAACGGCCGTCTAGTACTGTAAAAATAAAACTGATATAATATGTAATGTCTTTATGATAATTACAAACGTTTCAATCCATATATAAATGACACTCCCAGGGCAAAGTAAAAGCCTTTAAACTGGCAATTTAAATTAGAGCGGAACCATAGAATTTAGGTCGGGTGCTCCGATACTGATATAACCTCACAAAATTACATGGTAAACTAAAATTTTGTCAACCGGCATCTGAGGGTCATTTATTTAAAAGGCCAGTAAAACTGTATCCCAATTGTTCTTTTACTTAATTATTTAAACCTAAGTATCAAGGCCATATGCCTGAAAAGTCCACTGATACTGATTTTTTTAGTGGCCTTTATAGAAGGTTTGACTGTGTATGTGTTGCATTTGAGTGAATTTGTGGACCAGGAATAGAAGTCATGTGATCATTAAAGATAAAATCACGGGTGCTGGTACTGACTTTAGTATTCACGAAAAAATGTGCGTGATTTTTTAGTGTATATAAAGAGCCTTGTGTGATAAAACATCATTCGAAGTTATAACCCCGCCTAGAAACCCACCGCGTAATATAAGACATGTATTATAAGGTACATTTTTATTGTATGATTTTAAAAGTTGTATATCTACAAGGAGATAGTATTCATTTCATATTTACCACAGTGAGTTTGTTGCTTTATAGATGATGATTTGAATATAAATGTATCATAATGTTGTAAATAAAACTTATTACACATGCAAGTACTTGATTTATACTTTTATGTTAGGAGTTTTATTATATGTGTATTCTATACCATTTTAAGCTCGGCGAAAAAAAATACTCTCCGATGATGGCAAACATTGATGACATTGAAGTCGACAATCCGTTTGTGAAAGAAGATGGAATAACAGATATTGCACTACTTGTCGAGGATAAGAGGTTGTATGTATCTAAAGTCATGTTGTCCATTGCTTCACCTGTTTTCAAGAAAATGTTTTCCACAGATTTTAAAGAAAAGGGTGTAACAGAATTGCCTCTACCCGGGAAGAAATATGAAGATGTCCTGGAATTTTTAAAATTTGTATATCCTAATATACAAAAGCCTTTGAACTGTAAGTTCATTTATGTATCGTATTTTTTTAAAATTTAAAGCCACATTTAGAAATTGTGGTGGCTCTTTTAAAATTGAAGAATCAGTTACGGATTAGTAAGTTTCTATTTGTTTATTTGACCCCTTTAAAGAAGTAATACTGTCCTTGATTAAGTCTTTGTATCCAAAATTATCCTGAATATATGTGACGTCCCATAGTTTTATGTTTATTCAGAATTTTGATATCACACGTGCTGGATTTAGCTAGTTTGAGGTGTTTACCCTTCCGGAGCGCACGACCTCACTTCTCTGGTTTAAGTTCTTGTTTCAAGACAGTTTTCCAGTTTTCAAAGTTTTTACTTTGGTTTTGCATTATGGTTTAGACATGGATTTGTATGTCTTTATTTTACACTGGTAGAAATTGTTAATGTATTTTTAATTATGATTGATGATCATGTTGTTCACTCTAAAATTTTATAAGAGGTACTACACTTTCTGAGTGGATCTTTATGTTTACAGACACCATATCTATCAACTATACCCTGACGACGATGAACGTTGGGAGTATGAGGGCATCCAGTGTATATATATATAATTTACATCACTAGTATTATATTACGGTGTTGCAATATGATTGATAAAATAATATATTATAATACAATCTATCAATTTTATCTTTAAAAATAATATATTATAATATAATCTATCAATTTTATCTTTATGATTGGCTAAAAAAGGTTACATGCGATCATTTGATCTCGTACGATATACCAGAAATTTCTGAAAAAATCGGAGTACAATATCGATTTATTTGACGTTCTCTCGTAGCGTGAAATGATTATGACGTCATCAAGTTACTGTGCGCAAGTGATTGTGTCTCCTCTGGAATGCCTGTTATTCATAAAAAAATCGGACTAAAATAAGGTCAGAGAAATCTAATTAATGCGGGAGTTTCTTCTATCTCAACCAGAGCAAAACAGAGAACTGGTATGGTAGCTCGATTTCTTGGTCACAGGTGTGATGAATTATTGTAAACCAAAGTGCCACTGTGGCTGAACTATAAAACAAAACAGTTATGGACTTTTAAGTGGTTGTATATGATGTGATATTGACCGGAAAAAATATAGACCTCGGCTGTCGTATATATTGTATACAATATGTAACAATGATACGTTATAATAAGTTACTATATCAGTGAAAATGTTTTATATATTGTGGCAAACGTGGAAATCTTATAGAGCAAAGACTTAAAATTCTATCAAAATTTGTTATATGACGCCATTAGGTGTTTTTCATTATAATTTGGTATATATATATATATATAGTTCAAATAATGAAAAAGTCTTGCACAAGGTAAGTATATAATCGAAAAAATTAAAAGGCTTCACTAGAATTTAAAAAAATGTGTATCACTTCATTTTACTCAACTAGTTTCATTGACATTCATCAGGATGATCAGTCACAGTCCACAGACAACAAATAAATCAACAATAATATGAACAAATACCTCTATTGTGGACATATTACACAATGTGCTCGGGTAAGAACACCCAAATTTACCATTTTCTCCATCTACAAATTCATGAAAGAAACCACAAAGAGGCAAAGAGAAATCAAAGAGTCCTTTTTTAAAACTAAATTGAGAGCCAAATTAAATGCAAATTAGGCAGTAGAACAATTACATTCACTTTCTATTATGACGTCATAATCACGTCATGTGACTTTAGCATAGCAACAACAATCAACTTTATACTCCTGATGAATGTCAATGAAACTAGTTGAGTAAAATGTATATATGTGTGTTTTATGCATTTGTAGTTGATACAGTGTCACTAATCTTACCACTGGTGCATGAGTATAGCTGTGAACGTCAGTTAGAGGAATGTGAAAATTTTCTGACAAGAAACGTCAACCCAAATAAAAAAGGAAATCCCTGCTTGGGTAAACTCCTTGAGTGTTTATTGCAGTCGAACCTGTATGGCCTCACAGACTCCTATAGAATCTGCTTGGAGTCAGCTTGTAAAAATAGCCTGAAAAATATAGAATTAAATACATTCTTCTTCCAAGATCTTCCAGATGCAGTGAAGGCTGACCTTTATAAAAAACGACTGGAACAATTTGAAAAAATTGGAAAAAATATAGTTGAAGAATTTGTAACCATGGAGAAATGTAGATCTGTATCGGAGTTTAAAAATTTTGGAATTCTTCTAGATACCAAGTTTAAATTTGAATCACGCTCACGTTCATATAGTTGTTATTTCTCGGATTTTGATACTGAATTTTAAATGAAATGTTACAGGTTTCCTGAATAAGATGATTACAACAACCGAAAATTATTATGTGTTATGTTTACAATGTTAAAGGGATACTGAAGTCTAACCAATTCGACCAAAATATGAAAATTTATGGTAAATTAATATATTATTAAAAATTTCACCATTTTATTCGCCGAAATAAAAAAGATATAGAAGTTTAAAAAAAAATCAAGATTCATAACCTCGGGCCATTTTGGAACTCTTATATCGGGAGGTACGAAAACAAGTTGTGACGTCATGTGTGAACAAACACTTTTTTAGCTACTGCTTATATATACAGAAGTGTCACATCTTACGAGTTGTGACGCATCCATATTTTTAGAAATTGCGTATTATCTTTTCGATTTTGAGTCATAATATTAGAGAACTGACATTGAACCAGAGAATTTATTCAAATCGGATTCATGCGAAGTTATAGATAATGATCATCGTTTGCAGGTTTGGGACATACATGCATAATGAAACTGCCGAGCAACGAACACTGAGAGGGAATGCATTTGCTGCACAGAAATTGTACAGATCAAAGACAAAATTAAAAATTGCAATTTATTTAAAAGTGTATAATCGACAGCTTTGACCTTGAGATCGTGCATTTCAACTAAGAAGTTTTGCGTTTAGCAACGATTGCAAGAAACAACATAAGACAAGGAGACATTAACCATGGCCAGTCATGAAAATAATAAAAATAAAAACCATTTACGGTTTATGAGAATAAGTTATTATTATTATTCTTATTATAATTATTATGATAGTCACCTGTAATTAAACCCTAAATATTGGGACTAGTTGTATATCGGAGTATACCTAATCCACATAACTAACGAGACAGGTATATTCACACTTCCTGTATATTTTATCTAGACGTCGATTACTTTTATCTAGGTCATATTATGTTTATTTACTTTTATCGTCTCTTATAAATCTGTAAAGAGTGGCTTTTATACATATAATTAATGTTTTAATATAAGTTTTATTGATGTATTTAAGATGAGACGTTAATATATTATAATATATATTTACCAACCCATATAACTGCTTCAGTTCTTGTGTATTTACATACCTTGTTTTAAGATGTTGATAGTCTCGTAATTCATAAATATCTATCACTTTCAGAGAATTTTTAAAAACATCATTTTCACAATAATTATTTCAAACTTTTACTTATATTTATTTATAATAAATACGTATTTAAAATAAATAAATAAATAAATAAATAAATAGGTCCTTCCAGAAAATGATGTTAATATGCGTTTAAATAATATTAATGATAATAATAATTATATATGAAAAAAAAGAATAACAAGCATTTATAAATCAGAAGATGGGATAGCTACTTTTGATGTACTAACAGGAAAGGGAAAGGGAAAAATGCAGCTGCTATACCGGGACTCGAGCACGGAAGCTTCCTAATACTAGCGGGACGTTCTACCGATTGAGCTACACGGTCCGCCACATTCCTCCCATCTTTTTTTCTATTCAACTCCCTTGAATCGAAGATTGAACCAGCGGGTTCCACCCCTGGGACCAACTTAATGGTCAGCCAATGCCCAGGGTAGGATGATTCTCCAAATGTAACAGGAAAAGAAACAAAAATCAGCGGCGTAACCGGAATTCGAACCCGAGACCTTCAGAATACTTACAAGACGCTTTACCGATTGGGCGACCTGACCACCTATTGAGTCTTTTCCGCCACACAATTGTTTTGAGCCAAGAATTTAATTTTACTTTTTAATATTTATTTTTCATGGGTTTCGTCGTCAGATCACCTACTGGTTACACAATAAACAGGAGAGTTATTTCATCCTGTGTATAGTTTGGAAAATAAGAGACGCGTTTCTTTCAGAAGATGGCAACTATGATGTAAATCTAAATTATAATTGTTACCCAATTTCTTTATATATGTTTACCATTGAAACCGGGAAATAAGCTGTCCTTTTAAAACTAATGGAAATTGATAATACATTCTTATTAGTTTATACATGTATTAATTATTTGTACTTACATGTTAGTATCTTCACATCTAACAATAATTTCACTTATATCAAGATGTCACCAGTCATGTCAATAATTATTACTTGGATTGTATTATATATCTCAATATTATTTAATTTATATCAAGATGACGCTAGCTATAATTATTGCTTGAATTGTATAATCCATGTCCTGATAATTCCATTTATATCTGAATATCTTATAACTTGTAAGGCAAAATCGTAGTCAAAATCATTTCATTTATATCAAGATGTGAAACAGACGAAGTAGCAGAAATTATTAAATAATATGGTGAACACAAACGGCAGTATAACATAGTAAATGCTACATATCGTGGATATTGTACTTCGTTTTAGTCTTTTAAGAGATTTTCATGAAATTTGTAGTCAAGTCTAATTGAAAACTTCATTGTATGGAAATTAATTTAAAAGTACATTTATACAATATTTAAAGGACGGGCCTCCACGGACTCTCGCCGTCAGCATTCAAAATTGTCCTGAACTAGATCACACTGTTACAGACTTTTCTTTCTTTTTTTTTCTTCGTGTCAATGACATTAGAGGCGTGGGGAGGATTTAAAAAAAGAGATTTATTTATTTATTTATTTATTTACCAGAGAATATAAGTGCACTTACCTCAATTAAGTTACGCTTGCAATGATTTAAGATTAAATTTACGAATAGAAATATTTTATTAATTTAAATCATTTTAATTTCATACCGCCAGTCTCGACAGTCGACCCATCAATTTATACATTCGTAAATCAATCTTTTGAAATATTTAAATATTTTTAATGCATCTTTCTAAAATTCCAAATTAATAATACTTACATTTAATATGGGATACCGTGAAGACTTTATCACTTAATTTATTAACACCTATCAATCTTCAGATCTATGTTGAATATTGTAAGGTAGATCTACCTCTTGATTACCGGCGATGGAATGTCTAATAAACAGGATCTAAAGGTACTGTAGGTTACTGATAATCTCTTAATTACCTATATGCGAGAAAGGGGTGTAAATTCTATTTTTAAGAAATTGAGATCTTATCGATTTATCGTGGAAAAATAAAAGAATATTTTATCATTTTAGGTCAGTTGATGCATAGATCACCGTGCACATGATTTACCCGATATTAGTCATTATTCAATTTAAGATAACTTTAAATAGAGACAAATTCTAAGTTATTATGATTTTTTTTATTATTTTTATAATCAACGGTCGCACACAAAACCACATTTAAACAATATTTTTAACAATTGTTACACTATACTGTAACCACAATATTGATAGCATGGCGAGGTTTGTTCACACATGACGTCACATCGTGTTCTTCTCACCTCCAACACAAAAGAGCTGCGGCGATGATTTTTGGCAATTTTCAAATAGCGAAATATATATCTTAATGGAATATTTTTTTATTTTTTTATTTTATTATTAATCTTGTACTTATAACTATCGATTTTGGTCATAATCCCCTAGACTTCAGTATCCCTTTAAATGTTATGAGACATCAAACACTTTTAGTACAGGTACAAAATTTGAATTTAAAATACATTACAGAGTGACAAAATCCAATACTCAATACAATTTTTTAACCTTTACATTTTTTGCATTAACTATTACTATATCTAGGAAGTGAGACGGGGTGCTCAGGAAGGGCAAGTTCTATTTCGTATATTAGTTTAATATCCTCAATGTCCTCGTTATATCTTCAAGTATACCACTGCGATAGCTCAGTTGATAGAATGAATGCTCGCTCCGTAAGTGGGAGGTCTAAGGTTCGAATTCGAACCTCCACCGGGTCTGAACCAAGACTTGAAAGTGGGTTATGACTGTTCTTACGCTAAGCACTCGGGATTACAAAATCAAAGTCACGGTTCTTTCGGATGAGAACTTAAAATAAACAAGGTATCATGTAACGGTGGGCTTAGCGAGATAAAGACCCCTGCTTTATAATGACATCAGCGCAATGCACAGGCAAAATTTCTGCCTTTAGCTGGCGACGTCTCGATATAAGTAAAATATATCTTGACTGGGACGTTAAATACCATTACTTAACTCAACTCTTCTTATCAAATACAAAATAAGTTTTCTGCAAATTGAAGTTTATTTGTGGTTTCAGGATGTTGCACCTTTATGGATATAGTTATTTTAACTTCCCTAAATTGTCCGTTTAAAAAGCCCGGATACACAAAAAACAATGTTTTAGAAGTCTTATAATTCTCTTCTAAATTTAGTTTACACGTTCACAAACAGGAAGTGATTATACTTCCAGAACACCTGGCCTTACCTTATAGAAGACCATGTGGTTAACTTACTTTAGCAGTTTGCAAAGAAGTATTTTTATTTTTGCATTGTGCTAAGAGCATTGTCCACTTTGTTTGTGGTTGATAACTCGGTAAAAGAATTTTTACGTCCCGATTATTAGTCCCCTACCGGCGAAAGCCGAAGGAGACTTTAGGTTTGCACTCTGTCTGTCTGTCCGTCCGTCTGTCCGTCCGTCCGTCCGTCTGTCACACCTCAGTTTTCCATACTTTTTTTCTAAACTCTTGTAGATAATGAACTGATTTTTGGTATGTGAGTCTACCATGGTGAGTTACAGATCAAGTTTACATTTCGTTTCCATTTGCTAATTTTTACCGGAGTTATGGCCCTTTGAACTTTGGAAATTCACTGAAATTTCAGTTTTCCGCACTTTTTTCTAAATGCTTTTAGATAATGAACTGATTTTTGGTATATGAGTCTACCATGATGAGTTACAGATCAAGTTTACGTTTCGTTTCAATCTGCTATTATTTACCGGAGTTATGGCCCTTTGAACTTTGAAAATTCACAGAAATTTTAGTTTTCCGCACTTTTTTTCTAAACGCTTTTAGATAATGAACTGATTTTTGGTATATGAATCTACCATGATGAGTTACAGATAAAGTTTATGTTTTGTTCCATCTGCTAATTTTTACCGGAGTTATGGCCCTTTGATCTTTGAAAATTCACACAAATTTTAGTTTTCCGCACTTTTTCTACACGCTTGCAGAAATGGAACTAATGTTTGGTATATGACTCTATCATAATGAGTTACAGATCAAGTTTATGTTTGGTTTCCATCTGCTAATTTTTACGGGAGTTATGGCCCTTTGAACTTTGAAAATTCACTGAAATTTCAGTTTTCTGCTCTTTTTTTCTACATGCCTGCAGTTACTGAATTGTTTTTTGGTATGCAGGTCAACCATGACGAGTTACAGATCAAGTTTACGTTTTGTTTTATTCCACTAGTTTTCATGGGAGTTATGGCCCTTTGAACTTTGAAAATTCAATGAAATTTCATTTTTTTTTGCACTTTTTGCTACATGCTTGCAGATAATAAATTTTTGAGAACTTCATTGCTGGTTTTTGATTTTACTATGATCAAGTTTTGCTTTCATCTTGAACAACACGTATAATTTATGTACCATTTAATAATGTACATTTTACCTAAAACTTTGGGATTAGTGAAATATGCGACCGGTAGGGGACTATGTATTGTTTTGCAATACTCTCAGAATGCTTGTTAATATTTAACTTATATCTAGACTTTGCCAGTTTAAATAGAGAAAATTTAAGCCATTGAAGTGCCAACAAGCCAGCAGCAGTTGGGGTTTTTAAATTGCCACACCTCGGGGCATCGGTTTTAAAAAATTACAAAACAGTAGTTGCCAAATGTTATCTAATCTGAACACCGATAAATTTCAAGGTTATTGAAAACAAGGTACATGCATAGTTTTAGTTTTTTCCGACGTAAGATTATAAGATATTTACCGCATATACAAAATGTCAAAATATAAAACAATACAGCCGAGAAAAGCAAGATGACGTAACACTGTCATTATAGAAATTTCCAAAAAATGAGCGCTTTTATGCCAAAATATGAAGCATTCAGTGATTAATTAGGATAGAAAGCGTTATGTTGTTTGGAAAAAAATTAAAGCGCTCTTAATTATGCGATAAAAATATAACAAGTTACGTTCTGACTTTTCCCATATTAAACGCTGTCTATGGGCAAATCATCTGCCGAAATGTTCATGTAGCTTCAATTACATCTATTGCTTATTCACTTAAAATGTAAAACATATATTGGTAGGTTAGCTTCTGTTGCTATGGTGATTTTTGCTGAATTTATATATCACCGGCATCGTTTCATGGTACTTGAAACATGAGGTTTTTCTATTCAACACGTTCAGTATTGGCAGTATTATAGTTGTAGTATAAAATAAAACAATTGTTGTTATTTCAAACAATGCACATCACAGAAAAGGTTTTATAACCGCAACATTAGTGGGCCGATGATCAAAAACAAACATACTAATCCATGTCCGAATCACAATATAGAAGCAAAATAAAACCTTCGGAACTGACAGGTCAGGTTGGACACGTAAACTTCCACCAAGGAAGTGAAGTTGAGTGCTCCAGAAGGGTAAGCACCTCCTGTTTAGCTAGTTACACCCGCAATGTGTGTAATCAAAATTGCGTAAATGGAACATGGAACTATGGGACGTCAAATATATCCAGGGCAATCCTGGACACAGAGACATTAAACTTTTCATTTATACTGTGATGACGGCCATAAAACTTTTTGAGGGTCTTGATAAGCCTAGGTAATATCCCTGAGTCAACAATTTATTTAAGAGTACTTTTTGAAAAAGAATTGTGCAAATGCTGATACAAAGATGAAACATGGAATAATTGATCTCAAAGCTACTACTGCTGCTGATCAATTCTACCCGATTGGCCAATTGAAAATAAAAGATGGCTGCTGGAACAGTCAACTGGGTATAATATTTTGCTTAGAAATATTGGTAGTTGCACGATCTAAGTGTGGATTACTATGATTACATAGGACTACTAATCATATCTACCCAATTGATCGATTGGAAATCCAGGATGACGGCAAATTTTAAGATGGCCTCCAAAATAGTCGTCTGAAGTTGATTTTTCCCTCTGATGTATTTGTATTTGGCAAATTTGCATGATATACTGTATATTCTTATGTTCTCGAACTTGAGTAACTATATCCAATAAGCATTCGGTAGTGTAGTTCAGTTAAAATAACTTTAAGAATTGTCGAGAATTGTTTACAGTTTTAAGATTCCAGTTCAAATAAAAAGATTTAGTTTTTGGATTCTATTTAGAAAGTTAAGAAATAATATTATCTAATTTATTGCATTATATATATATAATTTTAAAATGTCTAAACCATGACAAAGAAAATGAAATTTTATAAAATGAGTATGCACAAAACGTAGTGGTTTTTTTTGTCCTTTTTCAACATGTTTTTCTTTCTTTTATTTTATTTTTTTTAGCCTGACATGATTATAATGCACAAATATCTTATTGTCTGGACCACGTGTGTTTTTCTAACCTGTGATATTCGGAAAACAAGTACTGATTGAAAACCTGACTGATTTTATCAAAGAAATAACTTATAAATGCTTAGACATCCCAAGGTACTGAATGCGAATTCGGACATACAAACTTCACCTGGTGAATAGTTCCCATGATTTGACAGGTAGATACACGCTTTAAGTAAGTCTTCCATCTAAATCTTTGCGGTGGTCAGTGGAACAAAAGATACGTATCGTTCAATTAAAGAATGAGACTGTATGCTAGGCAGAACGTACGCATGCACCGTAACTGATTTTTCTCACACATGAGACACGGAAATCCCGCGGTTTTAACCATGTGGGATTTTTCTGCCTCACCCTAGGAATGTGATCACTTTTCTCAACCAACACTTCCCCAAAATCACAATCACTTACACACGCTTAACTGATGGCGTCATAATCATTTTAAATGAGGACTCCAACAAAATTGATAACGTCATAAGGCATTGATGGTGCCCTGAAGACTTAACGTTTGAAACAGTTTTTTGTTTTTAAATCATGTTTTATGCTGCAAATGTGTGCGAAAAAGAATCCTACACCAGAAACAGTGTAAGACAGACATATCTCAAACTCTAATGAATATGTTTAATGTCCAGAGCTCGCTAAAGCTCGTTTTTGACAGGAAAATATCCCTCATCGTTTGAGATATCTCTGTCTTACGCTATTGCTGGTGTAAAATTCTATTAATCTATACTGGACCAAAGGACCTGATTAGCAGCTCTTCTTATATCTTACTCTAGGGCTCGTTTCTTATCCCTCTGAATTAAATGTCGCTGGTATAAAACAACAAACTGTAAGGATTTTAAACTTTTCAAATAAAAATTAGCTAAACAATATTTTTTATACACACACGTTTCTATATGTTGATATATATCACTGCGGTAGCTCAGTTAGTATATTTCTTGCTTTGTACGTGGGGTGTCTGGGTTCGAATACCGGTCGAAAAAAGTAGTGACTGTTCTTCCGCCAAGACTTTCGCATTTAGAAATAAAAAATTAGAGGGTTCTTTAGAGGAGACCTTAAATTCGATACCCCTTATTACGTTAATCACGTTAAAGAACTACCTGCGATTTCCCCTGAACCTGGATTTGTTGTCATTTTTGGTTTGGAAATGGATTGGTATATTTGTTTTTTATGTGTTTCGAACAAAACTAACTAATCCGTCAAATAGGCTTAGATTTTGTTTCTCATTACTAGTATAAACACTTCAACTTGCGATACTATAATACAAACTATATGCTAAGCCTAGAGTAAAAAAATGTCGTGTCTGTCTTTATCACTCTGTCATTAATTTTTTTTGTTGATCCTTTAGCCACCAGATTTATAAACAGTAAAACCGAATCACAATATATTCCGATACATTTGCCATATTTTAAAATGGTTTTGAAGTCCAAAAGTGTATTTATTTGATGTTTACATAATTTCCCTGTGTTTGTCATCAAACCCACATTTTACGTCACCTGCTATGTCAACGATTGTCCCTAACCTAATAACTATAGCTACATTGTTAACTAAAACACAGGTCTTTGTCAAATTTTAACACTGGATCGCTTTAGGGGTCATATAAGTAGGAAAATTCAAGTGAAAACCATTTGGTTGAAAAACGTAAATGAGGGGTAAAATTATGAAATTACCTCTATGACGTTGAATATATTAATATCTTTCATTTTTTAAAAATTAATTCGTTATACGAGGTGAAAAATATTGTCCTCAAAACGTGTATCATTGCACAATTTCCATAACTAAATGTAAACAAGAATCTTAAAAATTCTTATATTATCAATTCCTGCTTTATTTTTATTTATAAATCTTCACACTGGTGTTGGTAATTTCATAATTGTACCCCTCTTTCACTTTTTTTCAACCAAATTCACGATATTTACTTCAAGTTAGTCCGATACCAATTTATAAAGTATCATTCTACATTGGTACAGAACCTTAATGATACTACAGACGTATGTAAAAACATTATTATTTTATAAAAGTGCCAATAATAAAAAACAAACATACTTATCCATTTCCGAATCACAATCCAGAAGCAAAGTAAAAACTTTGGAACTGACAAGTTAGGTTAGACACGTGAACTTCCACCAGGGAAGTGAGGCCGGGTGCTCCGGAAGGGTAAGCACCTCCTGTTTAGCTAGCTACACCCGTCACGTGTGTAATCAAAATTGTGTGAAAGGAACATGGAACTATGAGACGTCAAATATATCCAAGGCAATCCTGGACAAAGAGACATCAAACTTATCAACAATACTGTGATGACGGCCATAAAACTTTTTGAGGGCCTTGATAAGCCTAGGCTTGCAAAATTCCTGAGTCAACAATTTATTTGCAAGCAGCCTACTTCGTTGTAAAATAGTGGTAAATACAAATTGCATCTTTTCTACGCAATTTATATACAGTCAAACTATCTATAAAGGCCACCCAAGGGCGCCAGTAAAAGTTGCATTTATGTGCAGGTGGCCTTTATATACAGGTTCAAATAATAGGATTAAAGAACAAGAAAGACACAATTTTACGGTCTTTATAAGCAGGTGGCCCTTATATAGAGGTGTCCTTTAAGACAGGTTGGACTGTACATGCGTTACTATAATACAAAACAAATTATGTTTAAACGATTGTAAAAGAAGCATGTTGTACATGTGAAATAATTACCATCACAATAATCAAAGAGTTCATATTCAAACCAAGATCCAAAGCGCAAAGTAAACACCTTGAAAAAATGGCAAATATATAGATCAACTTTTACCAGGAAACATAGTTTGGGTGTTCTGGAAGGGAAAGCACCTCTGAATATTATTCTCCAGATCAGTCTTTATATTCTTGAAAAAAATCTGCTACCATTTCCTCTACTCTTCAAAACTTTTGTCTTTGCATTCCTTACAACGTTGATCCATGCAGTATTTTATTGATTGCGAATTGAGCGTGCCCATTGCTGCGTTTTTTTGTATGAAGTTTGAATAGTTCTTGAAAATAGATTTGATAACCCGGTCGGTATCTGTTTTTGATTTATACATCTACGTATATCATACATTCTACGGGACGAAGCTTTTAAACATTCATATAAGTCTTGTTGGCCATGTATCTTTAAAAGATTTAAAATGACCACAAGGTTCTCCATGCCAATGTACCCTTTGTCTCCATTCAGAGATGTTTTGATTAACTCTTCACATTCTTCAATCTGACGTTTACAACCATATTCATGGAACAAAGGCATAAGTTGAATAACAATATTAACTGGAATAAATGAATAAACAAATGAACAAATACATAGTAAAAATTAAGTTTATTATTGAAAATACCAATCTTAACAACTCTATACAACAAGTTTGTATTTTTTCTTTAAACTGTATCAAAGTGGATTTATATACTGAAAATAATTTCTTAAGAGCTATTTTTGTCTTCAAAATGCCCTTAAATAAATAACTTCAAAATATCAAATAAAACATCAAATCAGAGCTCCTACAAGCATCGATATTTGTCTCAACAACGTGTTTGTTGTTGTATACTTGTATACGTAACAAAAAAAGTGTCATGGTTGTAGTTTTGGTTGTAATCTGAAACAACGAAATGAAAATGCTGGTGGTGCATCGGTAAATCGCAAAAAATAACTCGAATTTGCGAGTATTTATTCATTATAGAACCACTTTAGTACGAATTTAAATTGAAAAAATTATCACCGATTAAGTGAAAACAGTGGCCTCATACAGGTAAATCTTAAAGTCATACCAGGAATACGCCTGTGGGTTGATCGTTTGCAAAATCCGTAGAATTAATGCTATTGAAGTCCTTACCTGTCAGCGATGTTACTGAATTCGGATAAATGCGCTTCAAAAAAGCAACCACGTCGTCATACTTTTTTCCAGGAAGTGGTACTTCCTTTGCATCCTTTTCCTTGAAATTCGAATCCGAAAAAAACATCGTCTGAAAAACAGGCGAAGCAACAGCAAGGATGGCTTTGTTAACAAACAATTTCTTTCCTTCAACTATGAGAGCAACATCTGTGACGGGGGATTCTCTGGAAAAGGACAATTTACTTCGATTTGCACCAAAACTTGCCATTTCTGGAAAATAAAATTAAAACAAAACGCATTTTCTTGTTACAGCATTGAAATGGGTAATATGGGCTTGTAATATAACTTGTATAAATAAATATTTACATAAACATATCATTTGTGATGTTTTATAATATGAAACTCTGTTTGTTATAGGGCTAAAATTACAGTTGCTAAAGTAAGATCATGGATTGGATGTTGCAACGACAGTGCTTTTTTTGGCCTAAAATGACTGCCGAATACGGGTAGTTTTCCCTAAGGAAAAATGACTTTTTCCCAACTTTCCCACCAAAATGCCCAAAAACAATAGTGATATTCTAGCAAGTTAAACGCAGTTGTCCTTACTCACAAAATGTTAGATATTGTAACAATTTAACATCTTTTTATAGAGGATCCTATAATGTCATAATGCAGTTTGCTGTACTTTGGGACTTTAAATTTTCATAATTTTAAAGGCATAAGGTATTTTGTGAAAGATGCTACAAAATCACTACAATACAGATCAAACTCTCTCTCACACGTGTGCATGGACAAATTTTGATAAATTCAAAATACCTAGGATATGCAGCAATTGTTAATATTTCATTTTATGTTCATGTTTTAACTGATAAAGTCGGTTTTTAACCCAAAAATAAAATCCATTATGGCCAAATGTAGCAAGAAAAGATGATCAAAAGATGATTAAAAAAAGATAAAATATGACAATGGTACTGGTGAAAACGTATCTTTGTCAATACATGAATATATGGTAAGTACGAGGGGAAGTCAGAAAGTTCATAGAACAGCGTATTCAGCAAAGCGTAACACACATTTTTTTTACTTATTAAGACAACACAACATGTATCAAGTTTATTTGTCACAACATATTTGTGTAATTCTCAAAAGCATTCAAAGTTGGTGACCATCAACTAATGATTGAAAAAAATGTTGAGTTTAGGGCAGTAATAAAATTCCTCACAGTAGAGGGATCAAATGCCAAAGGAATTCACCGGCGAATGGCCAAGGTGTACGGTGACAATGGTCCTGCCTATTCAACAGTGGCAAATTGTTCAGCTGAATTTAAACGTGGGCACACCTTACTGATGGATGATCCACAGTCAGGTTGGCCAGCTGATGCCATCACAAAGAAAATTGTCACGTCTGTGGAGACGAATGATCGTCAAATTAGGATTGATGACATAGCTAAGGAGTGTGACATTTAACATATATAATGATAACCCGGAGAGCGTCCATTTATGTTAAATAACTGGTGATGAAAGATGGATTCATCAATGGGGGGGGGGGGGGGTCAGAAAAAAACCTAAAAGGAATGAAAGTTGGGCCGAGGGGTATTGCTTCTCCACGACAATGCTCATGTGCACAAGTCAAGGATTGCACAAGAAGCGATTGGTGAATGCTAGTTCGAACAACTTAATCACCCACCCTACAGTCACTTATTTCCTATTTAGAAATTTGAAATCCCAATTACGGGGAATCAGATTTCCTGATGATGATAGACTTAAGGCTGCCACAGCGGCATGGTTTCAGGACCAAACCTAAGACTTCTATTTCAAAGGTATAGACAGTCTGAGAGAAAAGTGGGCTAAGTGTATTGTGGTAAATGAGGACTATATTAAAAATAATAATAAAATGTATAGTTTGATGCGGCAATATACCCCGTTCTATGAATTTTTTTAACTCCTCTCGTTAGTCAATTAATTACTCAGTATCCCGTGCTCACGGGTCTTAATTACAGTAAGTGATTAACGGTATCCCGTGCAGCATCCCATGTTCACATATCTTTACCTAATTACTTTGACATGAGCGGTGAATTAATTACTCATTATCCCGCATTTACCATGTGGCAAAGGTCTTTTTTAAATGTTTATAAAATAAATTTGGCCTATGGTGGTACCGTGAACATGCACCATAACACTAGGATATGATGGTTAGACAAATACATCATTATTATGTTGTAAATTAAAGTAAATTCATTCATTACTTTTATTAATTTATTACAAGCAATAAACTGATAAACCAACCAGCCAAACCATGTACTGACCACTGCGGTAGCTCAGTTGGTAGAGTGCTCGCTCCGTAAGTGGAAAGTGGTGGGTTCGATCTCCGACCAGGTCTGATCCAAGACTTGAAAGTGGGTAGTGACTGTTCTTTCGCCAAGCACTCGGCATTACGAAATAAATGTCATGGTTCTTTCGGATGGGACGATAAAGAACCCTGCTGTATAATGCCATCAGCGCAATGCACAGGCAAAATTGTTGCACCTGCGCCTATAGCTGACGACGTCTCGATATATGTGAAATAGTCTTGACTTGGACGTTAAACACCATTACTCAACTAAGCTCAAACCATGTACTGCGTTTTCAATTGAATAAAACTACACATTGAGAGCCCGTTGAATGTTAAAATATACACTTTCTATACTATTGTGTGGTTGGTCCTGAATTTCAAAATTGCCATTCAGAATTTAGCATATCGGATCAAAAACAAACTGTTAAACCTGGCATCACAAAGCTTCACGATTAGCAAGTTTGTTTACACCGAAAGTTATCATACCAACATTTTTTTTAGTCGGAACTAAAACGTAGAATAAAAAAGGAGACGGCAACTACAAACTGGCCTATTGCTTTGGACTGTCATAAAACTTTACAGGTGCAAACGATTATCATGACCTTGAACCAAAATCACATAGCAAGCGTGAATGTCGCTGGAAAACATGAAACCCTAGATGTAGGGGTGGGCGGTATTGGCTCTCAAGAGACAATTCTTGTTGAGTTTGTTTTGCAAAGCCATGGGATTCTAGTACTTCAAAGGCCATTTCGATACACTTCCATGCTTATATTAACTTCTTGCATATTTTCAAAATTTTATTTCGGTTTTAATCATGAAATAATTCTAAACACCATCGTGTAATACGCGCATTTCCAATCGCTGGAACAGCCAATCAATGCCGTCACGCGGATATGGGATTTAGAATTTTAACCATCCTTCGAGTTAATTAACGGAGCTCAGAACAATTGGATCAATGTTCATTATATTTTTCTGACTTAAGGACCTTCGGTATACTTGAAGTATTTTTGAAAACAAGACTGGCATGTTTGTTTTGGACCCAGGAATATACACATGTAGTTGTTTTTGATATTGATAAACTAATATTGAATATAAATACGAGCTTAAGAGTATGAATAGACTGGAAATGTTTGATAATTTAACGTATAAAGTGCGTAAAACAATTTAAATAAGGAGTTAACACGTGGCGGGTGTAGCTAGCTGAACAGGAGGTGCTTACCCTTCCGGAGCACCCGGCCTCACTTCCCTGGCGGAAGTTCACGTGTCTAACCTAACTTGTCAGTTCCAAAGTTTTTTACTTTGCTTCTGGATTGTGATTCGGACATGGATTAGTATGTTTGTTTTTGATTGTAACTTATGATGATATATTTTCTAGTTTATTTCTACGTAGTCAGGGGGAACTACTGGCGTGTATGTTTTATTATCTAAGCCTGTTAAATCAAAACTAGTATAATATGTAATTAATTATAATCAATATTTCTTTGTTTCAAATACATCTTAAAACAAAAAGGTTTGTACAGAAATAATAATAATAATAATAATAATAATAATAATAATATAATACAGCCAAACCTGTCTATAAAGGCCACCCAAGGGAACCGCGTTATTGGCCTTTAAGGGCAGGTGGTCCTTATAAACAGGTTTAAATAATATGAATTAATAACAATTAGAATGCAATTCTACCGGCCTTTTTATGCAGGTGACCCTTACTATGGTTCTTTTGAATGGCCTTTATAGACAGGTTTGACTGTATTATTTATTTTACTTGGGAGTGGAGTATTAGTTTTATGCCCCATCAAGTGTATATTGCTTAATACGAGGCAAACCGGAGTGGCAAGAGAAAACCGACGACGTCAGCGAACTGACAAACATTCACATTGGCCTTAACTAGAATCTACGGTGAACAAAGGCCACACAGTCACTTTATACCATTGTCTGCGAATTTACTTCGGGGGTGGGGGGGGGGGGTCTTGTATATAAGCCTTGCAGTCGGTTACTCATACAATGTATATTGATTTTCGTTAGTTTATCCAGAACGTTTCAAATAAAAACGGGACATGATATTAACATTTTAGATAAGGAGTACAGGACAGACCTGTTGAAAGTTTAACTCTTTTCTAAACTGAGGAATTGAAGCTCCGCTTCTGTGTGACTGAAATATAGATAGCTACATGTAGTGATAGAAAAGCAGTCAAATGATATATAGACGGCTACTGGTGAGATGTAACTAACTCGGATTCGATATGAAGTATTAAGTCGGTACTAATTCGTAAGGTTAGTGTTAATCGACAGGTCTGTATAACATATTGATTTGTTTTATATTATCAGACTGGCAACGCTAACTCGCTAAAAAATCACACATGATATATATATTATAGAACTGGCAACGTGTACAAATTCTAAAAATGCGATAAAATCGAACTTATAATGTAAAATGATTGATAGTGTACTAATCTTTAATCGGCCAAGAATGATATTAAACTGTACACACTATCAAGTTAAAAAATTGATTTTATGATAAGAACATGAATATGTCTTCTATATAACAATTATAGGGTTCACGATGGAGAGGCCCAAGAAAGGGTCAAGGGTTGCGCTTACGGATAACAGCCTTATATCAGGTTGGGGCGCGCAGATACGTGTGTGGGAAAGATTTTTCCGGTGCACTCCGATTTCCTCCACCGTCACGGAAATTGTCTGTCTAATTATATTATATAAATCCTAACTACGGCGTAGAAATTCATTACTTCACTCTACTGGCAGATTTTTGATAGTGAAACTCAACACAAGACCGTATTCTATGCATGGTTTGTCACGAAATACTCCGTAATACTAGTTTTTAAAAAGAATTCACACACACACACACGCACACACACACACACACACATATATATATATATGTAGAGAGAGCGAGAGAGAGAGAGAGAGAGAGAGAGAGAGAGAGAGAGAGAGAGAGTCTTCTGAATATGTGCCGTTTTTATCATCTTTTAACGGTAAAGTAACAGAGGGAGACAAAGAGAGAGAGAGAGAGAGAGAGAGAGAGAGAGAGAGAGAGAGAGAGAGGAAGAAAGAGAGAAAACGAGAAAGACTTTCTGGTGTCAGTGTTTGTTGAATGATTTTATGTACTTACTGATACGGCTCTCCCTTTTAACTGTTGAATATTTGTTTGACAGATAAGAACTATTCTAGGTTTAGGACATCCGGGTATTTCAGATAAATCTTAGATACGACGAAAACAACCCGTTAGTGACATACTGTCGAAAGTTTAACATTGAGATAACGAAAATTGAGTCGTAACTCGGGTATCGAGTGGCCGAGATACAGACGGGTGGTGGCAGAAAAGCTACTGAGATATATTAAGCAGCTGTTTTGATATATAGATAATGAGGAACCCAGAGTACCTGCTGATTTTACACTAATTCATTAGCTTAGTGTTTAACTTTCGACGGGCCTGTACCGTAGTAAATGATACTATTATAACGGGGAATTTAGCTCAAATTTAGCTTAAATGATTAAAATACAACATACAAATTCACTCTATTTTCACTAACTTTTAATTGGAATAGCGACCCGGACTATCAAGTGTTCACCTCCAGACTGACGTTAAAATAAAAATTCAAAAATAAACAACAACCGCATTTATGGAATGCCTCAACCACATTAAATACATAATTCGCATTATGTATACATAATGCAATTTATGGGGTTAAATGTGGTTGAGGCGCACATTATCGCAACTAAATTATGTATTTTTTTAATTATCAATTTAATTATTATGTTTTGAATGTATTATGTACTCATAATGTAAATTATGTATTAAATGTGGTTGAAGCGTGTCGTTATGGCAAGCTTTCGCCACTTTTATTCTCATAAATGCATTATGTACATAATTTACATAATTTATGCATTATGTACATAATGCATAATTTGCCGGTTAATGAGGTACCGTTTAGCCAATCAGAAGCCTTGTAATAAAAGGGTCTTTGACATTGGGATGTACTTTTGATTTGTGCCTAGACATATTTTAAAATATTTATTTGAAAAAAAACCAGCACCGATTATCTTCTTCAATTTCAAATTTGCGTTAATTTTCTACTCGGATTATTTAGGGCCACTCGGAATCCGTGCCGACGACTAGTAACGAACGGACATTATCAACTGCTATCACTGAACCCATGTGCATATGCTTAGCTTAAATAATAATTGATATAGAGGCATGTATTATTTTTAGCCGATAAACAGATAAAGTATATTTATTTTCTTATGAGAACATACAATTTTTTATTTGGCCTTTCATTGGCGTATCTTGTATTACTGAAAGTGACCAAGTGACTCTCGCACCCCCCCCCCCCCAATTATAACCAGCTCTGTTATTTCATATCATAATATTGCACATACAGCATTGCAGGCTGATGAGGCATCTTTAGATCATTGTCTTTCCTAAAAAATTTCAGTGCCACACAGGGTGTGAAGGACTGAAGGTGAGATCCCACACAGCCTGCTGAAAGGAATTCCAGACAAGGTTGAAGAATTGGATAGACCTAGACAATGACAAATTGTTATTAGATCATGGCTGCTCTACCAAATATTTTGGACAAACCACTACACTTCTTCTGTTCTTCTCATTTCCCATAGTTAGCCCCACAAGGGTATAATTTTACCATTGCCAACACTGGTCATGAAATGGAGTACAGGTCTGTCAAAATTTAACACTAAGCCAAGGAAATGGTGCCGACTCGACAGCTGTACTGCAACCCATATCTACCTGTATCTCAGAAACTGTTTGACAGCTTCTGTCGATATCTTTTTACCACCCTGCTTCTCTTTATCTTTTTCAGGTTATTGACTCCTTGTTAGTACCACTAAGATAGCTCAGTTGGTAGAGTGTTTGCTCCATAAGTGGAGGTCATGGGTTGGAACTTGGTACCCCAACAGCGTGTGACCCAAGACTTGAAATTTGATAGTGACTGTTCTGATGCCAAGCACTCAGCATTACGTAATGAAAGTCACAGTTATTTTAGATGGTAACTTAAAATAAATTGGGTCCTATGTCATGGTAGGTGTGGCTTGTTAAAGAACCATGCTGTATAATGCCATCAGCACAACACATAGGCAAAGTTTCTGTACCTTCGCTTCGATCTAAGTGAAATAGTCTTACTGGGACTTTAAACACCATTACTCAATTGCAACTTGACCCCTTGTTAGCTTTTCAGCACCTTGACATCTGTTGGCCACTGGTTTTTCAAGGACCAGTCCTGTTTACTTCACCATCCCAGAGGACCTTATGACTAAGTGGTCTGTTTTCTCGTGGAACTTGTTTTCTACAATTTCTAACATTCTTGGAAATGACTCTTGACAAGTTCTTTTGTGAAAAAGTCTTGACAGGTGTTAAAACACCATTACTATTACTCTACACCACCATCTAAGAATTGGCTAATTAGTGATATATGTAAAATAATTTAATTTTGACTTAGTTGTAAAACACCTTTACTTTACATTTCTCCCCCAACCCAGAAATGACAATCTCAATGCAAGTGAAATTTGACCAGATTGTAAAACACCATTACTCCACTACTGACCATGGATATAAGTTAAAGAAACTTGACGTGGAAGTAAAACACCATTACCCTACTATCCCAACCCAGAACTGACGATCTAGATACATTTGAAATAATTTGACTGAGGCATAAAACACCATTTCTTGACTCCACCATCCAAAACCGACTTTGTCAATATAAGTGATAGAATCATAGTTTAGGCATATACCAATATTACTCCACTTCATCATTCCATAACTAATTGTCTCGTAAGTTAAAAAAGTTTGTTCTGGGGCTCAAAACACAATTTCTCTGCTCAATCATCCCAGAACTGAACTTCTCAATATAAATGAATAATTTCTTGACTGGGGTGTCAAACACCATTACTCCACTCCACCATCCCTGAACCTGATACAAGTGAAAGAGTTTTGAATTGGGCACAAATTGCCATTACTTTACTTCACCATCCAAGAGCTGACTGTCCAGAAATACATTAAAAATATGGGACTATTAAAATATTTTCTAAGGAGTGAAACACCACTATACCATCCCAGAACTGATCATCTTGATATAAGTGAAAGAATCATGATTGTATTAAAACACCATTACCCCACTGTATCATCCAAGAGCTGACTGTCCAGATATAAATGAGAAAATTGTTGACTATTAAATTATTTCCTGTGGAAACGCCATTACTCAACTAAACTACACCACATCTAACCATTTCAATATGAGTAAAAGGATCTTGACTGGACCATGAACTATATTTAAACACACTCCACCATTTCAAAACTGACTGCCTTTAATAAATAAATAAATAAATAAATAAATAAATAAATAAATAAATAAATAAATAAATAACGTGACTTTTAAATTGAAATATCAGATGTTCATGTAGGAGTTTTCTTTTTTGACTTTAATGGACTTTTGTAAAATTCGAGATAAAAGCAGAAAAAAAACCAGAATAAAAGATGGCAGACAAACACACTATGACATCATTGTGTTCCCATCTATGTCATAGCACCTAATCATGCTAATGGTAGATACCAAATATACACAATATGGCATCATAGCACTACCCTCCATGACATCATACTTATGTGTAGATAACAGATTGACACTATGATATCATAGAATTCCCCTCTATGGCATGATACCTATTTGTAGATGACAGGTTGACACTGTGATATCATAGAACTCCCCTCTATGACATGATACATATTTGAGATGACAGATTGACACTATGATATCATAGAATTCCCCTCTATGACATGATACCTATTTGAGATGACAGATTGACACTATGATATCATAGAATTCCCCTCTATGGCATGATACCTATTTGTAGATGACAGATTGACACTATGATATCATAAAATTCCCCTCTATGACATGATACCTATTTGTAGATGACAGATTGACACTATTATATCATAGAATTCCCCTCTATGACATGATACCTACTTCACAGCGTCAGCATAGCACTCCCTTCAATGAGGAAGATGCCAGATTAACAATATGACATTATAGCACTCCCCTCTTTCACATGTTAGCTGCTAAAAGATGACAATGGCACTATGTCATCATAACACTACCCTCTATGACATAAAACCTGCAGTTATTTGACAGATTGACACTATTGCACTACCCTCTGACATGATAGCTGCTGTTATGTGAAAGATTAACACTATACACTATATAACATGATACCTACTGTTATGTGACATATATAGTGACACTATTTACTACCTTCTATGACATGATACCTGTTGTTATGTGACAGATTGACACTATACCCTGTATGACATGATACCTGTTGTTATGTGACAGATTGACACTATACCCTGTATGACATGATACCTGTTGTTATGTGACAGATTGACACTATTGCATTACCTTCTATGACATGATACTTGTTGTTATGTGACAGATTGACAATATTACACTGCCCTCTATGACATGGTACTTGATGTGATGTGAGATATTGACACTACATGTATTTCATTACCTTCTGTGACATAATACCTGCAGTTATGTGACAGATTAACACTATACCCTGTATGACGTGACACCTGCAGTTATGTGACAGATTGACAATATTACACTGCCCTCTATGATATGGTAGTTGATGTGATGTGAGATATTGACACTACATGTATTTCAGTACCGTCTGTGACATGATACCTGCAGTTATGTGACAGATTGACACTATTGCATTACCCTCAATGACATGATACCTGCAGTTATGTGACAGATTGAAACTATTGCATTACCTTCTGTGACATGATACCTGCAGTTATGTGACAGATTGACACTATTGCATTACCTTCTGTGACATGATACCTGCAGTTATATGACAGATTGACACTATTGCATTACCTTCTGTGACATGATACTTGCAGTTATGTGACCGATTGACACTATTCGCTACCCTCTATGACGTGACCTGCTGTTATCTGAGATTGACACTATACCCGGTATGACATGATACCTGTTGTTATGTGACATAGTGGCACTATTTACTACCTTAATGACATGTGACCTGCTGTTATCTGACAGATTGACACTATACCCTGTATGACATGATACCTGTTCTTATGTGAAAGATTGACACCATTGCAATACCTTCTATGACATAAAACCTGCTATATGACAGATTGACACTATTGTACTACCCTGTATGACATGATACCTACTGTTATGTGACCTAGTGACACTATTTACTACCTTTATGACATGTGACCTGTTATCTGACAGATTGACACTATACCCTGTATGACATGATATCTGTTGTTATTTGACAGATTGACACCATTGCAATACTTTCTATGACATAAAACCTGCTATATGACACTATTGCATTACCCTCAATGACATGATATCTGATGTTATGTGACATATTGACACTATTGCATTACCTTCTATGACATGATATGATACCTGCAGTCATATGACAGATTGACAGTATTGCACTACCCTCTATGACATGATACCTGCTGTTATCTGACAGGTTGACGCTATACCCTGTATGATATGATACCTGTTGTTATGTGACAGATTGACACCATTGCATTACCTTTTATGACATGAAACCTGCTATATGACAGATTGACACTATTGCATTACCATCAATGACATGATACCTGATGTTATGTGACATATTGACACTATTGGATTACCTTCTATGACATAATACCTGCAGTTATGTGACAGATTGACAGTATTGCACTACCATCTATGACATGATAGCTGTTATGTGACAGATTGACACTATATCCTCTATGACATGATATCTGCTGTTATGTGACAGATTGACACTATAGCCTGTATGACAAGATACCTGTTATTTGACAGATTGACACTATTGCATTACCTTCTGACATGATACTTGCAGTTATGTGACAGATTGACAGTATTGCATTATCCTCTATGATATGATACCTGCTGTTATGTTACAGATTGACACTATTGCACTACCCTCTACGACATGATACCTGCTGTTATGTGACAGATTGACACTATACACTGTATGACATGATATCTGCTGTTATGTGACAGATTGAAACTATACCCTGTATGATATGATACCTGTTGTTATGTGACAGATTGACACTATTGCATTACTTTACATGACATGATACCTGCAGTTATGTGACAGATTGACACTATTCCACTACTCTCTATGACATGATAGCTGCTGAAAGATGGCAATGACACTATGTCATCATAGCACTTCCCTCTATGATATGATACCTGCTTGATGATGAAAGATTTACACTATGATATTATAGCACTTCCCTATTTGACATGATAACTGCTGGTAGATGACATAAGACTCCCCTCTATGACTTGATAACTCCTGGTAGATTACAGATGTTACTATGACATTATAGCACTCCCCTCTATGACATGAAAACTACTTGTAGATCTATGAAAAAAATGCTTAAAAAGGATTATAATATCAATAAGCTTTTCAATTTGACTACTAGTAATTTTAAATCTTTGGAAACCTAGACAGTTTCTGTATGTATTTGACACATATAACTCTTTTGGAGTCATAAAGCAGTGTGAACTCTTGTTGTTTGTTTAAGTAGGAAAAATTGAGTAACTTGGATTATATGGATGACAACAGAATGTAATTTTAAAAATTTTGATAACATGACACTGAAATTTTAGGACATTAAGTTTAGTGTGACTTGACTGGTCCACTTTCACAATCATTCCTTAACTAAGGTTTTCCTCAATGTAAATTTAGCAAATTTTGACAGTCTTTTATGGAACTCAAAATAACAGCTCTAATATTGGACAAAACTTGAGTACATGTTATGAGCTGCAAGTGATCTTCAAGCTGACATCTAAATTTTCTGAAATGTAACAAAATTATTATTATTTTATTTTTACCAGATTTAAATTAAGGAAACTTTTAGTCAAGGAATATTTGTGAAACTGGAGCCTGGTACTAAAATGTGGAGATGATTGGTAGTACATCTCAACACAGAGAGTTTCAGTCATGACATGCACTAGCAACACAAACTAAGATTATACTCTGTATTAAGTCCTCCATTTCATCAAACGTGATACTGGTAGATGAAAACATGTAACTCAATAAATTAAACTCTAGAACAAAGGATGATGGTTTGGAATATTGTTTGTACTACCATCACTATTAATTCTATAACCTTAATCCTTAAGCAAGCCTCTTTATTTGGGCTAGCACCTTAAAAACTAAACTGCCTTATAAGATTCAAAATGAATCGAACAATCATAGTGTGGGGGTGCACTTGTATTTGCATTGGTCTATTTATAAGATTTTGTTAATATATACAGTCCAACCTGGCAATAACAAAACACTGTCTATAGTGGTCAGTTTTTTCAAGTCCAGACCCCTTTTGCTGAATATTTCACCTCTCTATAGTTGTAACCTGTCTAATTTTATTCCAAAAGTCATCACTTCCCTGTCTATATCAGCCAGTGTTGACACAAGTTTTCTCTTCAGTCAGGATGATTTTTATTTCAATTGAGGCAGTCTATTACCGAGTGGAGTTGTTTTTTATGCCTATACTGTCAAATTTTCTGAATTTCAAGATTCAAGTGGTCAGTTCTGGGACGGTGGAGAAAACTGAAGTGCCCAGAGGAAACCACTGGCTTTCAGCAAGTAAACCGTCAAGATTTCCAAGTAAAATTGGAACCTAGCTAGACGGGGAGAGATACTGTGGTCAGTTATGGGATGGTAGAGGAAACCAGAGAGCGAAAAGAAAATCTGCATTGAGGATTCTTTCACTTTTAACGAAGTGGTCAGTTCTAGGATTTAGAGGAAAACGTAGTGCTCGGAAGAAACCACTGACCTTGGATAGTGAACTGACAGGGTTTATCACATTTTTGCTGAAAATTACAGACCATTGGTAAGCTGACAAACTTTCTCACACTAGAACCTGTAGTGAGTTGGATTTGAACTTTGATGTCTAGAGGTCACGTGAGCTGTATCTGTAAACTACTTGGTCATCAAGCCCCCCTCCCCCTTCACTGTACGCCACAAAAGTTTTAATCTGTTAATATGTAGCAACATATAAAGTCCGATTACTCCAGTTAACTTTAAGCAATCCCAATTATTTTTTGTCACATTTATACATATATAATCTCCTCGACAATATGTCCAACTTTCAGCTTTGTAACATGTATAAGAAATTCCTTGGCGCAAAAATATTCCTAAAAATTTGCTGGGCTTTAAATCTACTCCCGGGCGTTAAGTACTCTGACCGCTGTCGCAGGCCCATGGATATCGGACATTGACTTACCAAAAGTAATAAATTCTAATACCGCTATTTTAATCCAGTAATATATGCACAATTTTGTAAACTTAATCGATGTTAATTCACAGACATTGACGTTTTACTGTCATTTTCAGATTCAAGGTGTCCCCGGGTATCGACAGGTTCTTGCATGTTTTTTAATTGTGGAATTTTCAGTAATTTTTGGGAATATTTCGATGATAGCATTGTGAAATAATGGAAAAATCGTTAAAATAACATCATTTAACAATAAATAATGCAAGAACCTGTCCACAAGTACCCGTGTCCCTGCCCTGGTAGATTACGGTAGGTCAATTTTGGCGTAGAATATATCTCGTATAAAAACAACGATAAAACGTACTTTTATGGGTTGAATTAAAGTAATATGGCATGCATACTTTAAGTTAACTATGTTATAAATATATAAAGTACGTAAATACCGACTAGTATTTACATCATTAACTATCGCCGGTTAAGGATTGACCCCTTTGTTACAAGGCTTCTGATTGGCTAAACGGTACCTCATTAACCGGCAAATTTATGCATTATGTACATAATACATAAATTATGTACATAATGCATTTATGAGAATAAAAGTGGTGAAAGCTTGCCATAACGGCACGCTTCAACCACATTTAATACATAATTTACATTATGAGTTCCTAATTCACATTATGAAAACTATGGAATGCCTCAACGATTTTAAATACATAATTCGCATTATGTATACATAATGCAATTTATGGGATTAAATGTGGTTGAGGCGCATATTATCGCAACTAAATTATGTATTTTTTTAATTATCAATCGATAATTTTATTATGTTTTCATAATGTGAATTATGTATTCATAATGTAAATTATGTATTAAATGTGGTTGAAGCGTGCCGTTATGGCAAGCTTTCGCCACTTTTATTCTCATAAATGCATTATGTACATAATTTATGTATTATGTACATAATTTATGCATTATGTACATAATGCATAAATTTGCCGGTTAATGAGGTACCGTTTAGCCAATCAGAAGCCTTGTAATAGCAGGGTCTTTGACATTGGGGTGTACTTTCGATATGTACCTTGACATATTTTTAAAATATTTATTTGAAAAAAAAAAAACAGCACCGATTATCTTCTTCAATTTCAAATTTGCGTTAATTTTCTACTCGGATTATTTAGGGCCACTCGGAATCCGTGCCGACGACTAGTATTTTCCCAGAGGACGAACGGACATTATCAACTGCCATCACTGAACCCATGTGCATATGCTTAGCTTAAATAATAATTGATATAGAGGCATGTATTATTTTTAGCCGATAAACAGATAAAGTATATTTATTTTTCTTATGAGAACATACAGTTTTTATTTGGCGTATCTTGTATTACTGAAAGTGACCAAGTGAATCGCAACCCCCCCTCCCCCCCCCCCCCAATTATCTTAACCAGCTCTGTTATTTCATATCATAATATTGCACATACAGCATTGCAGGCTGATGAGGTATCTTTAGATCATTGTCTTTCCTGGAAAATTTCAGTGCCACAAAGGGTGTGAAGGACTGGAAGGTGAGACTTCCCACACAGCCTGCTGAAAGGAATTCCAGACAAGGTTGAAAAATTGGATAGACCTAGACAATGACAAATTGTTATTAGATCATGGCTGCTCTACCAAATATTTTAGACAAACCACTACACTTCTTCTGTTCTTCTCATTTCCCATAGTTAGCCCCACAAGGGTATAATTTTACCATTGCCAACACTGGTCATGAAATGGAGTACAGGCCTGTCAAAATTTAACACTAAGCCAAGGAAATGGTGCCAACTCGACAGCTGTACTGCAACCCATATCTACCTGTATCTCAGAAACTGTTTGACAGCTTCTGTTGATATCTTTTTGCCACCCTGCTTCTCCTTATCTTTTTCAGGTTCTTGACCCCTTGTTAGTACCACTATGGTAGCTCAGTTGGTAGAGTGTATGCTCCATAAGTGGAGGTCATGGGTTGGAACTTGGAACCCCAACAGGGTGTGACCCTAGACTTGAAAGTTGATAGTGACTGTTCTGATGCCAAGCACTCAGCATTACGAAATGAAAGTCACAGTTATTTTAGATGGTAACTTAAAATAAATTGGGTCCTATGTCGTGGTAGGTGTGGCTTGTTAAAGAACCATGCTGTATAATGCCATCAGCACAACACATAGGCAAAGTTTCTGTACCTTCGCTTCGATATAAGTGAAATAGTCTTACTGGGACTTTAAACACCATTACTCAATTGCAACTTGACCCCTTGTTAGCTTTCAGCACCTTGACATCTATTAGCCACTGGTTTTTCAAGGACCAGTCCTGTTTCCTTCACCATCCCAGAGGACCTTATGACTAAGTGGTCTGTTTTCTCATGGAACTTGTTTTCCACAATTCTAACATTCTTGGAAATGACTCTTGACAAGTTCTTTTGTGAAAAAGTCTTGACAGGTGTTAAAACACCATTACTATTACTCTACACCACCATCTAAGAATTGGCTAATTAGTGATATAAGTAAAATAATTTATTTTTGACTTAGTTGTAAAACACCACCATTACATTACATTACTCCCCCAACCCAGAAATGACAATCTCAATGCAAGTGAAATTTGACCAGATTGTAAAACACCATTACTCCACTAATGATCATGGATATAAGTTAAAGAAACTTGACTTGGAAGTAAAACACTATTACCCTACTATCCCAACCCAGAACTGACGATCTAGATACATTTGAAATAATTTGACTGAGGCATAAAACACCATTTCTTGATTCCACCATCCAAAACCGACCTTGTCAATATAAGTGATAGAATCATAGTTTAGGCATATACCAATATTACTCCACTCCATCATTCCATAACTGATTGTCTTGTAAGTAAAAAAAAGTTTGTTCTGGGGCTCAAAACAAAATTTTTCTGCTCAATCATCCCAGAACTTAACTTTTAAATATAAATGAATAATTTCTTGACTGGGGTGTCAAACACCATTACTCCACTCCACCATCCCTGAACCTGATACAAGTGAAAGAGTTTTGAATTGGGCACAAATTGCCATTACTTTACTTCACCATCCAAGAGCTGACTGTCCAGAAATACATTAAAAATACGGGACTATTAAAATATTTTCTAAGGAGTGAAACACCACTATACCATCCCAGAACTGATCATCTTGATATAAGTGAAAGAATCATGATTGTATTAAAACACCATTACCCCACTGTATCATCCAAGAGCTGACTGTCCAGATATAAATGAGAAAAGTGTTGACTATTAAATTATTTTCTGTGGAAACGCCATTACTGAACTAAACTACACCACATCTAACCATTTCAATATAAGTAAAAGAATCTTGACTGGACCATGAACCATATTTAAACACATTCAACCATTTCAAAACTGACTGTCTTTAATAAATAAATAATAAATAAATAAATAAATAAATAAATAAATAATAAAAATAAATAAATAAATAAATAAATAAATAAATTTATTTGTCAATATAAGTGATAGAATAGATAAATAAATAAATAAATAAATAAATAAATAAATAAATAAATAACTTGACTTTTAAATTGAAATATCAGATGTTCATGTAGGAGTTTTTTTATGACTTTAATGGACTTTTGTAAAATTCGAGATAAAAGCAGAAAAATAACAGAATAAAAGATGGCAGACAAACACACTATGACATCATTGTGTTCCCATCTATGTCATAGCACCTAATCATGCTAATGGTAGGTACCAAATATACACAATATGGCATCATAGCACTACTCTCCATGACATCATACTTATTTGTAGATAACAGATTGACACTATGATATCATAGAATTCCCCTCTATGGCATGATACCTATTTGTAGATGACAGATTGACACTATGATATCATAGAACTCCCCCTCTATGAAATGATACATATTTGAGATGACAGATTGACACTATGATATCATAGAATTCCCCTCTATGACATGATACCTATTTGTAGATAACAGATTGACACTATGATATCATAGAACTCCCCTCTATGACATGATACCTATTTGAGATGACAGATTGACACTATGATATCATAGAATTCCCGTCTATGGCATGATACCTATTTGTAGATGACAGATTGACACCATGATATCATAGAATTCCCCTCTATGACATGATACCTATTTGTAGATGACAGATTGACACTATGATATCATAGAATTCCCCTCTATGACATGATGCCTACTTCACAGCATCATCATAGCACTCCCTTGAATGAGAAAGATGCCAGATTAACAATATGACATAATAGCACTCCCCTCTTTCACATGTTACCTGCTAAAAGATGACAATGGCACTATGTCATCATAACACTACCCTCTGTGACATAAAACCTGCAGTTATTTGACAGATTGACACTATTGCACTACCCTCTGACATGATAGCTGCTGTTATGTGACAGATTAACACTATATCCTCTATGACATGATATCTGCTGTTATGTGACAGGTTGAAACTATTGCATTACCTTCTATGACATGATACTTGCAGTTATGTGACAGATTGACAGTATTGCACTACTCTCTATGACATGATACCTGGTGTTATGTGACAGATTGACACTATACCCTCTATGACATGAAAGCTGCTGTTATATGACATATTGACACTATTGTACTACCCTAAATGACATGATACCTACTGTTATGTGACATAGTGACACTATTTACTACCTTTATGACATGTCTGTTATCTGACAGATTGACACTATATCCTGTATGACATGATACCTGCTGTTATGTGACAGATTGACACTATTGCACTACCCTCTATGACATGATATCTGCTGTTATCTGACAGATTGACACTATACCCTATATGACATGATACCTGTTGTTATGGGACAGATTGACACCATTGCAATACCTTCTATGACATAAAACCTGCTATAGGACAGATTGACACTATTGCATTACCCTCAATGACATGATACCTGTTGTTATGTGACAGATTGACACTATTGCATTACTTTCTATGGCATGATACCTGCAGTTATGTGACAGATTGACAGTATTGCACTACCCTCTATGACATGATACTTGCTGTTATGTGACAGATTGACACTATATCCTCTATGACATGATATCTGCTGTTATGTGACAGATTGACACTATAGCCTGTATGACATGATACCTGTTATGTGACAGATTGACACTATTGCATTACCTTCTATGACATGATACATGCAGTTATGTGACAGATTGACAGTATTGCACTATCCTCTATGACATGATACTTGCAGTTATTTGACAGATTGACACTATACCCTCTATGACATGATAGCTGCTGTTATGTGACAGATTGACACTATTGCACTACCCTCTATGACATGATACCTGCTGTTATCTGACAGATTGACACTATACCCTGTATGACATGATACATGTTGTTATGGGACAGATTGACACTATTTACTACCTTTTGACATGTGACCTGCTGTTATCTAACAGATTGACAAAATACCCTGTATGACATGATACCTGTTGTTATGTGACAGATTGACACTATTGCATTACCTTCTATGGCATGATACCTGCAGTTATGTGACAGATTGACAGTATTGCACTACCCTCTATGACATGATACTTGCTGTTATGTGACAGATTGACACTATATCCTCTATGACATGATATCTGCTGTTATGTGACAGATTGACACTATAGCCTGTATGACATGATACCTGTTATGTGACAGATTGACACTATTGCATTACCTTCTATGACATGATACTTGCAGTTATGTGACAGATTGACAATATTGCACTATCCTCTATGACATGCATGATAGCTGCTGTTATGTGACAGATTGACACTATTGCACTACCCTCTGACATGATACCTGCTGTTATGTGACAGATTAACACTATACATTGTATGACATGATATCTGCTGTTATGTGACATATTGACATTATAACCTGTATGACATGATACCTGTTGTTATGTGACAGATTGACACTATTGCATTACTTTACATGACATGATACCTGCAGTTATGTGACAGATTGCACTACTCTCTATGACATGATAGCTGCTGAAAGATAACAATGACACTATGTCATCATAGCACTTCCCTCTATGATATGATACCTGCTTGATGATGAAAGATTTACACTATGATATTATAGCACTCCCCTATTTGACATGATAACTGCTGGTAGATGACATAAGACTCCCCTCTATGACTTGATAACTCCTGGTAGATTACAGATGTTACTATGACAATATAGCACTCCCCTCTATGACATGAAAACTACTTGTAGATCTATGAAAAAATGCTTAAAAAGGACTATAATATCAATAAGCTTTTAAATTTGACTACTAGTAATTTTAAATCTTTGGAAACCTAGACAGTTTCTGTATGTATTTGACACATATAACTCTTTTGGAGTCATAAAGCAGTGTGAACTCTTGTTTCTTGTTTAAGTAAGAAAAATTGAGTAACTTGGATTGTATGGATGACAACAGAATGTAATTTTAAAAGTTTTGATAACATGACACTGAAATTTTAGAACATTTAAGTTTAGTGTGACTTGACTAGTCCACTTTCACAATCATTCTTTAACTAAGGTTTTCCTCAATTTAAATTTCGCAAATTTTGACAGTCTTTTATGGAACTCAAAATACCAGTTCTAATATTGGACAAAACTTGAGTACATGTTATGAGCTGCAAATGATCTTCAAGCTGACATCTAAATTTTCTGAAATGTAACAAAATTATTATTATTTTACTTTTACCAGATTTAAATAAAGGAAACTTTTAGTCAAGGAATATTTGTGAATCTGGAGCCTGGTACTAAAATGTGGGATGATTGGTAGTACATCTCAACACAGACAGTTTCAGTCATGACATGCACTAGCAACACAAACTAAGATAATACTCTGTATTAGTTTCAGTCATGACATGCACTAGCAACACAAACTAAGATTATACTCTGTATTAAGTCCTCCATTTCACCAAACATGATACTGGAAGATGAAAACATGTAACTCAATCAATTAAACTCTAGAACAAAGGATGATGGTTTGGAATATTGATTGTACTACCATCACTATTAATTCTATAACCTTAATCCTTAAGCAAGCCTCTTTATTTGGGCTAGCACCTTAAAAACTAAACTGCCTTACAAGATTCAAAATGAATCGAACAATCATAGTGTGGGGGTGCACTTGTATTTGCATTGGTCTATTTATAAGATTTTGTTAATATATACAGTCCAACCTGGCAATAACAACACTGTCTATATAGTGGTCAGCTTTTTCAAGTCCAGACCCCTTTTGCTGAATATTTCACCTCTCTATAGTTGTCACCTGTCTAATTTTAGTCCGAAAGTCATCACTTCCCTGTCTATATCAGCCAGTGTTTTATTTTGACAGAAGTTTTCACTTCAGTCAGGATTATTTTTATTTCAATTGAGGCAGTCCATTACTGAGTGGAATTGTTTTTATGCCTATACTGTCAATTTTTCTGAATTTCAAGATTCAGGTGGTCAGTTCTGGGACGGTGGAGAAAACTGAATTGCCCAGAGGGAACCACTGGCTTTCAGCAAGTAAACCGTCAAGATTCCCAAGTAAAAATGGAACTTAGCTAGACGGCGAGAGATACTGTGGTCAGTTATGGGATGGTAGAGGAAACCAGAGAGCGAACAGAAAATCTGCATTTAGGATTCTTTCACTTTTAACGAGGTGGTCAGTTCTAGGATTTAGAGGAAAACGTAGTGCTCGGAAGAAACCACTGACCTTCGGAAAGTAAGCTGACAGGGTTTATCACATTTTTGCTGAATATTTCACCTCTCTATAGTTGTCACCTGTCTAATTTTAGTCCAAAAGTTGTCACTTAACTGTCTATAACAGCCAGAGCTTTATTTTGACACAAGTTTACACTTCAGTCAAGATTTTTTTTATTTCAATTGAGACAGGCTATTATGGAGTGGAGTTATTTTTTATGCTCACACTCAAATTTTCTGAATTTCAAAATTCATGTGGTCAGTTCTGGAATGGTGGAGAAAACAGAAGTGCCCAGAGGAAACCACTGGCTTTCAGCAAGTAAACCGTCAAATTGGAACTTAGCTAGGATGAGAGATACTGTGTTCAGTTATGGGTTGGTAGAGCAAACCAGAGAGAGAATAGTAAATCTGCATTTAGGATTCTTTCACTTTTAACGAGGTGGTCAGTTCTGGAAAAGGAAGGAAAACGTAGTGATATGAGGATACCATTGACCTTCTGCAAGGGAACTGACAGGGTTTCTCACATTCTGGTCTGTCCGAGTTGTTTTGAACCTAGGTGACAATGAACAGTGAAGTCAGCTAAAGGATGGTAAAGGAAACCAGAGTGCCAAGAGAAAACCTGCAGTCAATTAAATTCTTTCACTTATATCAAGGCCGTCAGTTGTGGGATAATGGAAGAAACCAGTGTCCAAAGAAAACCACCAACCTTCCTTCGACAAGCAAACTTGCATTAACATCTGCCCTAGTGGGATTCAAATTTACTGACACTTTGAAGTACCCAGAGAAAATTACAGACCATTGGTAAGCTGAGAAACTTTCTCACACTAGAACTTGTAGTGAGTTGGATTTGAACTTTGATGTCTAGAGGTCACGTGAGCTGTATCTGTAAACTACTTGGTCATCAAGTCCCCCCCTTCACCGTACCCCACAGTTATTATTATTATATATGTTAATATGTAGCAACATATAAAGTCCTATTACTACATTTAACTTTCAACATCTCAATTATTTTTGTCACATTTATACATATATAGTCTTCTCGACAATATATCCAACTTTCAGCTTTGTAGCATGTATAAGAAATTCCTTGGCGCAAAAATATTCCTAAAAATTTGCTGGGCTTTAAATCTACTCCTGGGCGTCAAGTACTCTGGCCGCTGTCGCAGGCCCATGGATATCGGACATTGACTTACCAAAAGTAATAAATTCTAATACCGCTATTTTAATCCAGTAATATATGCACAATTTTGTAAACTTAATCGATGTTAATTCACAGACATTGACGTTTTACTGTCATTTTCAGATTCAAGGTGCCCCCGGGTATCGACAGAACCTATCCACAAGTACCCGTGTCCCTGTCCTGGTAGGTTACGGTAGGTCAATTTTGGCGTAGAATATATCTCGTATAAAAACGTACTTTTTTGGGTCCGGAACCGAGAATTACTAAGTTATATATAGTACGTAAATACCGACTAGTACTATCGCCGGTTAAGTATTGACCCCTTTGTTACAAGGCTTCTGATTGGCTAAACGGTACCTCATTAACCGGCAAATTTATGCATTATGTACATAATACATAAAT